>BSBK01010843.1:1012500-1352602 GCA_027943335.1 Chamaecyparis obtusa
GGAAAATTGATACCTTTTAGAGAAGGAAGATATAAACTTAATAAAAATAAAAATAAATATCAATAACTATAAAATTTCTTATGCAAAAATTGTTGTATGGTTTAAAATAAAAAATTTAGTGTCATTTTCACCCGCAATAATCTCTTTGCAAGGGAAATGACACCAACAAAACTGCAGAATGAAAATGAAAATGATTTTTTTATACTTACCTGAATCAAATCTTCACCTCAAGCTCAGCTCTCATTGGGAATTCATTATGCATCACGAGTGTTTTTGAAGAAAGATTCTGTCAAAAACCGAGTCCAAATCATGCTGAAATCACATCGAAAGTTAAGTATTTGTTGCATCTAGGGTTTTTCGATGAGATTTTCAATGAATTAAAGGTGAGTTTCTAGAATTTTTCGGCAAGATTTTTCTTGCAGATAGCTGTGAGTTAACTCGCAAGCCACTTGTTAGGGCTTTCGGGCAACAAGTATTCACAGGCTGAACTACTCACCAAGTTTGTAAACTATGGTTTTGTTTGTTGGATTTTGGTTGAACAACCTTCCATAGGGGCTTTGATGCTCAAAATACCTATTTTAAGCCTGACGTACTTTTCAGTATACAATGGAGAAGTAAATCAAGAGAAGAGTGAATAATGGAACAAATTGAAGAGTTTTTGATGTAAAATGAACATGTGGAAAATGGTGACATCATAAAATGGATGAAAACCAAGAATGGGCATGGAAAGCAATCAACAAACAATCATCTTGCGTTGCTCCCCGTTAATCTTCAACTGTCGATCCTAAAACTATTGTATTGGCTGGAATGGTGCCACACCTTTACATATTAAGATACTTCAAATCTTATTTGAAGGTAGGCCTTTCCATTTCTCATTAAGCTGAAACTATCTTTTGAGGTACTTTTCTAAATCTCTGACCTCAGTGAAGGAAAATTGATACCTTTCAGAGAAGGAAGATAAAGTGCAGAGCTTTCAGGAAAGTAGCCAGTGAGGTACTTTTTTGAATCTCCGACCTCAGAGAAGGAAAACTGAAAGTTTTTTTTTCAAAAGAAGATCATCTTCCAAGGAAAAGATAAGTCAACTTCTCTTTAGGAAAAGAGAACGATGAAGTACTTAGTTTCAGAAATGCACCTAGTGATGCACTTTTCCAAAAACCTAACTTTAGTAGAGAAAAACAAGTAAAAGCCTCAATAGATATTTATATCACTCTATACATATTTACAATCAAAAGTAATTTTACATTATTGAACAGAAACCACAATTAATTCTTTTGCCGTTGTGTTTAGTTTTTTTTGCGAACAAAAAACATAAGTAGGATAAGTTATGAAGCAGGGAGAAAATATACTCGTGCCTTCTCCATGTTGAGCAATTAGGAGCTGCCTGCAAAAGCTCAGAAATACAATTAATCTTGTGTTTAAAATATTTAAACTTATGTAAACTATACATATGGAAACACATTTAAACTAAGAAAATTTGAATATAGTTTATTGTCCGGTTAGGTCTAGGGTTAAGGTTCAATATAGTTTAGTGAATATAGGGTAGGTGTTCAATTGGGTTTAATGTCCAATTAGCCTTATTGTTAGGGTTCCATTTGGATTAGCTATAGGATTCAACTTTGTAAATTCATCAATTAGCTTTAGGATTCTCATTTCATTTATTTCAGTGTTAGGTTTAATTTAATTTCATGTTAGGGTTCCTTTAGTGTTAGTGTTAGAGATCAATTAAACAACTTATTTAAAATATAATTAAATTAAATATAATATCATACTATTTATATTGAAAAATATATAATAAAAAAATCAATTAAAATACTATTAAATTATATGTAATATCATAATATTTATATTGAAAAATATATAATAAAAAATAATTATATTTGTAATCATGTATAGTCTATAATTTTATTTTTTATTTTTCATTTACATAATATTATTAATATTTCAATTTTAATACATTTTTAAATGTATTGTTTAAAATATATTTACATTATATATAATATCATAATATTTATATTGAAAAATATATACTAAAAAATTAAAAAAAATTGTAATCATGTATAGTATATAATTTTATTTTTATTTTAAATTTACATAATATTTAATATTTCAATTTAATGATAAATTATTCACAATCAATTAATCTTATTCACAATAATAATTAAACATTTATTGTAATATAGTTTAGTGAATATAAGGTTAGCGTTCAATTGGATTTAATGTCCAATTAGCCTTATTGTTAGGGGTCCATTTGGATTAGCTATAGGGTTCAACTTGGCAAATTCATCAATTAGCTTTAGGATTCTCATTTCATTTATTTTAGTGTTAGTGTTAGTGTTAGAGATCAATTTAAAAAATTAATTAAAATATAATTAAATTATATATAATATCATACTATTTATATTGAAAAATATATAATAAAAAAAATTAATTACAATACTATTAAATTATATATAATATCATAAAATTTATATTGAAAAATATATAATAAAAAATAATTATATTTGTAATCATTTATAGTCTATAATTTTATTTTTAATTTTTCATTTACATAATATTATTAATATTTCAATTTTAATACATTTTTAAAATGTATTGTTTAAAATATAATTAAATTATATATAATATCATAATATTTATGTTGAAAAATATATAATAAAAAAAATAAAAATTTGTAATTATGTATAGTCTATAATTTTATTTTTATTTTAAATTTACATAATATTATTAATATTTCAATTTAATTAATCTTATTCACAATCAATTAATCTTATTCACAATAATAATTAAACATTTATTATAATAAATTATTTAATTCGGAGTACCTATTGCATACCAAAATGCAATTATTAGTACCTATTATTGTACAAGACAACATTCTTGCACAACATTAGTTTCATTGTCGATATCAAGAACTCAGGCTGTATCGTTATTTAGAGACACGCATGATGTGTGTTAAATCCCGGGCATCTTCTAGAAGCAAATTTATGGTCTTCATTTTCTTTAGTGCTCGCCTTTCAGATCAACTTGCTTATCATGGAGGACTGTATTAGGTGTCTGATTGTGTCATTTACTGTATCTTATCAATTTCCTGCTTCGATTGAGTGAAAAATGGACTTTCAGTTGCTGTGGTGACGATACTCTAGGGTTGGTGGGTAGAGCCCAATTATTGTTCATATATTATATACATTTCTAGAGCAACATTAATTGCTGTTTTGATAATGGCAAATCTTTCTGACGGTAACTTACACTGGATTAATTGGCGTTATTGAATTTTGGTTTGACAGGAAGGAAACAGGCTTGAAACTGGCGGTTGGTGGCCCATTTTAACAGTAAATGCCTACGAATTTCAAAATTTGGCCAGAAAACCATATGAGAAGTCATTTAAACAGGCAACTTTCAATGGAGGGAGTAAAGAAATATTTCTAGAACTAGAAGAAATATTTGCCTATATGCAGGGAGTCGAGACACATTTCTAGAACAGTATCACATTTTTCCGCAGCGAGTGGTTACATGCTTCTAGAAGAATATTATATTTTCTTGCAGGGAGTAAGACGTACGTCTAGAACAAGAATAATATCATATGTTTTTCAGGGAATAATCACATGCTTCTAGAACAATATTATTTTTTTACGTACTTCTAGAATAAAAATAAGGAAATATCTAAATAGCAAATTAAAAGGCATATCTTATCAAGGGGCCACTCAGTTTTATTCTTAAATTCTCCTTATGCATTCTGAGGTTTAGCCTGTAACGAGTAGTATATTTTTCTGCAGAGGGTAAGAGGTACTTCTAGAATAAGAATAATATAAAGTCATATTTTTTTGAATAATATTATATTTTTTAAAGAGTATTTTGATATCGTTTGTTCTCTTCTATTTATATATAAGCTGATAAATATTTAGTTGTTTGTTCATTTTCATAATGACTAATTATTGTTAATATATAAATCATATAATCACAAGTGTTATACCAATAAGAAGACCTCCCGCATTATTGACCCCTTTCCTAGATTTACACTCTTAAGGGCCATGTTCTCCTAGGTTGTCCCTCTTAATAGGAATGACTTTATGATCATGAAAATGATTACGAACAAGAAGCTTCAAACATGTAAATGCTCTACAGAATGACGCAATGCACGATTAGTTTCCTTATAGATTTTTCAAGAAGTGTTTTCTAGCATGCTCTTGCTTTAAATACCAATAACTTTTTCTTATATTTATGCAATTGAATGTATTTAAATACAAAGACATAGCAGCAAATTGTACAAACAAGTGTTTAGTTGGATCTAGGAGAGAAAGAAATGGGTGGTAGTAGAAAAATGGGTTAGATTTATGGGTGTAGGCTCAATAACACATGCACGATCGGTCAAGGAATTAAGGTTGCTAAAATCAATATGGATAATGGATATAAAGTGATATTAGATGCTAAATGTACATAAGTAATGGGGGATCTGGGGAAGTATATGAAAAAATGAATAAGATATAGATAAAGGATTTGGATATGTGTATAAATAGATTAGTAATGACCAGAGGGAATGAGCTTGACTTTGTACGAGAATGTATCATTTGTTGACGTGTACTTGCATTAAAACACTCAATCAAAATAAGCATAAATCTCAATCAAAATTGGAACCTATTGACAAATAAATTTTACTATTACGATATTAATGTTTATAAAATTAAATTGACCTCAACGGGACTAGAAAAATACAACGATACATAAGGATGGAGTAGGCAAGAAAACTCAAAAGAATATAAAAATAAGCACTAAAGAGACTATATGAAAATAAAATATATCCTTAGATTTGTGACAATTTTTTTGTGTCTATAAGATTGGCATGAAGTTACTTTTTAGGTGGATCTAGGAGAGAAAGGAATGGGTGGTAGAAGAAAAATGGGTTAGATTTATAGGTGTAGGCTCAATAACACATGCATGATCGATTAAGGAATAAAGGTTGCTAAAATCAATATAGATAATGGATATAAAGTGATATTAGATGCTAAATGTACATAAGAAATGGGGGATGTGAGGAAGTATATGAAAAAATGAATAAGATATGGATAAAGGATGTGGATATGTGTATAAATAGATTAGTAATGACCAAAGGGAATGAGCTTGAATTTGTACAAGAATGTATCATTTTTTGACATGTACTTGCATTAAAATAATCAATCAAAATAAGCATAAATCTCAATCAAAATTGGATCATATTGACAAATAAATTTTACTATTACAATATTAATGTTTATAAAATTAAATTGACCTCAACGGGACTAGAAAAATACAATGATACATAAGTATGGAGCAGGCAAGAAAACTCAAAAGAATATAACAATAAGCACTAAAGAGACTATATGAAAATAAAATATATCCTTAGATTCGTGACAATTCTTTTTGTGTCCATAAGATTGGCATGAAGTTACTTTTACTTAATCATTAAAAGGAAACAATGTGAATAAATTAAATAAAATGGTTTGTCACAGGGGAAGAGCACCAGTAGCTAGACATGTTCCAATATTCATACACTCCATGCACACCTAACCCCCCCAAAATCTTCAATTAGTTACCCAATAATTACCACACAAATGACCCAATACATAATTGTATTATGCACCAATAATCGTTCACTATATTATGTATAGTTGAACAATACATGTAAACAACTACTAGGTCATTTGTGTTTATAACACACACCAAGCTAGACAAATTTTCTTAAATTTTTATTCAAAAAATTACTTTGGTGTTTACAAATAGCACTATATACAAATTCCCTCAAACTCATAATATATTATATCTAGGTACACATACAGACATCTATTGGTGCAAATTATATGTTACAATAAAAAATAATTATAAACTTTATGTGCTCTCATATGCACATTCTATCACACATCCTTACATCTATTGGTGCACATTAAATGTTACAATAAAAATAATTATAAATGAGTAGAAGTACAAACCCATGTCACACTTTTATAAAGGTGAATGTTAACACAACCAAACCTATTCAATTTTGATGGCATAAAAGTGACATTTCTATTCTAAATTTCAAGATGATGTAAATCTATGAAATACACAAAAATTGATGAAGTTTATGCTCATTATTTAAAAATAAAGGTTTAACAAGAATCGATATGTTCTTTTATTTTCAAAGCCAAATTTTCTATTGCTAAAAATGCTAAAAATCATGGGGTCTAGTTCCCTCAAGAAAAATAATGTAAATGAACTTATTTTTTTTATGATTTGAACATCCCAAATAGATGACATACATATCTACTGCATGAAAAAAAATATTTCGATGTATATTTTCTTTTTTATATCTAAAGATTTATCCAAGATCTTAAGAGATAAATTACAACACAATAACGCCATGAGAAAATGAGTGCAAAGTCAACATTCCATATATTAAAGAATCAAAGGAGAAAAAGAGTACATATAGGTGTGAGTGATTGGGTCAAATCAGAAGTTGACTCCAATAGTCAATGAGTGGTGACGAGTTGCCTCCCATGAACCTAGGGTAAGGTGTCAAAAATGAAATTGACACATTTACTAAACAATTCCTAAATGACGACTACTTACATGAACAAGTGTCATACATGTATGGATGACTAGTTAGGATTAAAATCCCATTTGAAATTAATTAAATAATTACACCAACAATAAAATTTTAATGTTACAAACTACGTCTACTCCTTATGGAGAGTGAGAGTAGCAGGAGAAAAGTGGGTGGGAACAGAGAATCCAGGGTCTCTGGTTTGCAGGAGTGGGAGGGAAAATCCAAAGATGATGAAGACGATGAGGGGACATGGGCGTTCTTTGTGGGGGGCTGTCGCTTTTGAGTTGAGGGCCCTCTCCCTTCTTTTCCCAAGCCTTTCATGTTTAGGGTTTGGGTGCTCTACATTGGTAAAGGATTGAAGGGGGCTCTCTTCCCCTTCAGTTTAGAATGGAGAAGGCCTTTTCTTCCTCAGGAGGCTAGAGATGGTGGATGGTTGCTATGGTCCCTCTGCTAGGATCCTTTTGTGCTATCTTTTTCTTGGGACTCTCATGTGTGGGGTTCTATTTGGGTTTCATTGCTCTCATCTCTTGTGAGGGAGAGTGGTGGTGGTTCTTCTGATGTGGCTCCGAGCGGGATCCCTATTGAGGTGGGGTTCCACACTAGAGCTCTTTGGAAGTCGAAGGATGTTCCCCTTCTTTACTCCTCTATCCCGCTCCCTATTGAGGTGGAAGCTTCTTTTCAGGTGAAGGTTTCTTTCCCTCTTAAAACTTCTTTCCCACTTCCTATAGAGGTGGAAGTTCCTTCTGAGGTGGAGGCTAAGCCTATTGAACTGGCTTGTTGTTGGATGGAAGAGGTGGGTTGGAGTACAGCTGGTGAGCATGACCTTTGTTGGAGGGTTATGTTTCTGCCAAAGATCTTTGATGATTTTTTCTTTTCCTGGAAAGTTGTGATTTTGTGGTTTGGGGAGTCTTCCTCATTCCCATCTCCTTGTTAAAGGTTGGGGGAGCCTTTCAAAACCCTAATGTTCTCGGCCTTTGCTGGAGAGTTCTATTTTTGCCAGAGATCTTTGATGATCTTTTCTTTCTCCTGGTAGATTGTGATTTGGTGGTTTGAGGAGTGATCCTCATTCCCATCTCCTTGTTAAAGGTTGGGGGAACCTTTCAAAACCCTAATGTTATGGTGCAGCTAAAGCGTGGATTGGTCTGATAGGGTGGATTGGTCTATCTGTCAACTCTGTTTGTTGTATGGGGAATCCTCTCTATTCCCATTATGGTTTTGGGTCCCAAGTTAAAACCTAATCTGGTTATGGGAGCCATCAAAACCCTTATTTTCAGTTTAGGGAGCCTGAAAACACTAGATATCTAATGATGTTGTAAAGCGTGGGCTTTACACAATTGGCATTAGCAGCTTGAGCCTTTCTCTATTTCTTTATTTTGGCTGCAGTTGTAGTACTAGTTTTGTGCTACTGGTAGTGCTACTAGCTTTATGTGCTGGAGGGGTGATGTAAGGTTTATTCTTTTCCCCAGCTGTTTCACTTAGATTTGAGCTTATTCTTCCAATCCTCGAGCATTGGGTTACATTTCCCTCCAAAAACTGAATGTACATGGTTTCGGGGCCCATTCAAAACCTACTTTTACCTTAATAAAAAACATTTTTAAGTCATCCATACATTTTAAAATTATATGAATAGATTCTTGACTTTGAGCTCTACAAAAGCGTACTTTTAGTTTTTTGAATAAATAGATTTTTTTTCTAGATAAAATGGTTGTAGAAGTGAAAAGATTAGGGAATCTAAGGAATTTGATGAAGTGGTTGCTACTTAAGATGCCACCTAGGATGTTTCATCCTAAAGGGTTTTGGTTGGAACCTCCTTTCTAACCAGAATTTTTTTGGTCATAAACTTTAAGGTTGACTCACATAGTCACCTTAGCGACCACGTGAGAACGTCATATAATGGGATTTTTGGTTTTTAATTGTAAAAAATGAAATAAAAAATATGTGCAGATCTATTTTATTACTTTTTGCATAAAATTAATTTATTTGAAATTTCTTTTGGAGAAAATCAATTGTTTCTGACAAAGGCTACAATTTTTCACATAAATTGTGAAAAATGTTTCAATTTTTTCAAAGTAAATTGATTTTAAAGTTTATCCCTTTTTATTTTTTTAATTATTTGTAATTTTTGTACTTTTTTTATATCTTTAAAATTAGTAAGATCTATAAACTTATAAATATTGTATATTATTTATTTTATTAGGTATATTTGCTTTTCTGTGTAGGTGAATTGAAACTCAATCTGAATAGTTTGCACTATGGGGAATAAAAGTGATAGATCAAGGTTGTATGACCACAAAAGGGATGATAAAATGAAAGGTCATACAAAACATAGTCAAGAACAACCTATTCATGTTCAAGAACAACCTTTTGATGTTCAAGGACAACTTGTTAATGTTCAAGAAGTTACAACTTAGGTAAAGGAACAAATTGGTACTAATCAATCTACAATTTTTTTCTCTGGTATAAAAAAATTGATGGAGATGGATGAAGATATCATTTTCAATAATATTTCATATGAATATGTGATACCTAAAAGAAAAATAAAATTTGATTGTTAAAAAAATTGGGATAGTTATTTTCAAACTAGCTCTCTATTTGGAAGAGTACAATTATTTGCTAGGTTATTTAGGAAAAGATAAATGACCCCTTCTTTGGAGTTGTTGGGTGTTGACAATAAGAAAAGGTCAGAAGATACATTAGTAACTTAAAATAAATAATAATTGAAAATTTGCAAGAAGCATTAAACTGTATTGATAGAACGAGTTGAGGTGTTGATTTAAGTGTTTCACATAGAGAATTAATGACTATGATTTCTAGTAAGAAATTATCCTAAAGAATAAAAGTTCAAGTGTTTTTTGAAATACTATATGTATCTTGAGGAAAATCATGAAATATATATTAGGAGGAGAAATAAGTTAGATGGTAACATTAAAAATAATTAGGTAAATATTGTGGGGTTTCTTGAAAAGATAGAATTTTTCAAGATGTAAAATGACAAGTTATTGAATATTGGACCAACAAATCTTGTGTTTCTTCAAATAGAAGGGTCACTATACAAATGATATATGAAGATGGCATATTAATTTCACATCCAAAATATTTTATAGATACAACATAAAGTGAACCATTTAAATCATTAAAGAAATAGTGTTTAGATGTGAGGATTTTTCAAAAGATGTTTGAGAGATTACATCCTTAATTTGTATGCATAAATAAGGTGCATGCAATTTATTAAAATAATATTGAGTTTCATCTACATCTATAATCATATAAAAAATATATGACAATAATTAATCCAAATGTACTCATCCTTGGAAGTACAACATAATTTGTGAATTCTACGTTATGTGATAAATCGGAAGATTTAGATGACTTCAATATACAATTCATAAAAAGTGCATGTAATGATTGTGGAGATTTGAAGAAATTTTTAATGCAAATTGAGAATATTGATGTTTCAATGCAAGTTATGTAGAAGAGATTTGAATATGAGGCATACCAAACTAAGTTAGGAGTTGAATCCAAAAAATTATGTTGAAAGAGAGTGAATTTCCATATATTAATTTTATGAATAGATTTTGTAATATCACTTATCAACATATCAAACATTGTCATAGTGCAAGATGAAAAGCTAAACACTTTTGTGAGTTAAAAAATCATTTTCCACCAGTTGTATTCTTTCATTTGTAGATTTCTTTGAGAATTATAAATTTAGTCCACACATAGAGATATGTTCTTTTTGGGAATTAATACAATAAATATATTATTAATCTATTACATTATTTTCCAAGAATTTCTCATGCCTTCAAGAACTTCCACTAGTTCTTCCCCTAAAAAGTACCAACAGTCTTGAAAGAAGTAGGTCAGGAACCCATCTAGTCCCAGGGCCTTATTAAGAATTTAAGGTTCATTTGTTTGAGTGTTTCTTCTACTCCCTCTTTAGTAAATTCACTTATAAGCTCCTTATTTTGAGATTCTAAAACTATTCTAGAGATGTTCATTGTTATTTTGCTTTGAGATGTTAAATCCAATCCTTCTATATTACTAAGGATATTTTGGTAATATTTGACTACTTCTTCAGCTATTTCTATTGGGTTTTGAGTAACTACCTTGCTTTATTTTTCTATTTTAATTATTCTAACAATATTTCATCTCTTCTTGGTGATGTTATGAATGAATTCTATATTTACGTCCCCATCTTCTAACCATACCTCTCTAGACTTTTGCCTCCAAAATGTTTTGTCTTTTGTTGAGATATCTTCATATCTTCCTAGAAAAACCTTTTCTTGTTTTTATCTCTCTTAGTCCAATCCTTTCTCAATTACTTCATTATTCATATTTCTCATTTCTTCCTCTATCTTTTCCTTTTGGTCAAAGATGTTACCGAAATGTTCCTTATTCCATATGAGAATCTTTCATTTCACTGAATTTAGTTTTGACATAAAGAATTTAACATTTTAGAGCCCATGTGAGTTTCCTCTTTCCACCATTGTTCTACTATTCTAATGAATTTTCCTTCTTTGAACCACATTTTTTTGAATTTAAAAGGGAATCTCTTTGGCTTTTATTCTTCAGTTATCACTAATTGTATAGGGAAATGATTCGATCCGGAGTTAGGTAATAGTGGCTTTCTAGTTATACTTGAAATTTTCTAAATTACCTCTAAAGAGGAGCCTATCCAATCTCTCTACCATGTGATTGAATCCCACCCTCCCATTTTTCTAGGTAAAGGACCCATTATCCATTTTTATATCCATAATGTTACTCCTTACCTAATCTCTAAATTCAATAAGCAATTGAGGTTCTTTGGACCTTCCTCCATTCTTCTTAGAAATGTTTAATATTTCTCATTTCTTGCTCTAACGTTGGCTCCTTGAATCCTATCATTTTGGATCCTTCTTTGTGATTTTTTTGCTTAAACTAGGACTTTAGTGGCCACCAAGTTGGAGGGGTTGTTTTGGATATAATCATTTATGACCAAGAGTTGATCATGCAAAGTAGTTTCTTGATATCTAGCATCTTTAGCTAGGTTTTTACCCACCAATTAGAATAACTCCATCCACCAAGTAGTATTTTGAACCTAGTTATCAATGGCTGATTTTTTTTGAGGAGACCAAAAGTTAAATTATTTAATGATATAAATAATATTAAGCACTTCCTCACTGCCAAGCAAGTTTATGTTCAAGGAAAAAGATTCAGCCTTGGACCGAAAGGAATGACAAGAATTGCTAGAAGAGATCTCTACAACAATGAGGTGGTGATCAGATAGTAAGTAGGGGACCAGTTTAACACAAGAATCTTCATCCTCTTCGCAAAAGTTGAAAAAGTCTTTATTAGAATAAAAGTGGTCCAACCTACTATAGATTACATTCTTCCCTTGTTGATAGTTGCACTAAGTGAACCATATCCCCAGATTATCAAGTTTATTCCCAACAAGAGGGTCCCAAAGATTGTGCTTGCTCACCATTCTACTCGAAAAAAATTTCAATCTCCTTTCCAAGAAAACTTATTGCCCCTTGATTTATCTTGTGGCCCTTTCACCATATTGAAATCTCTAGCCATAATCCAAGGAATATCTTCAAGAAAGGCTAACCATTTCCATAATTTGACTCTGTCTCTATATTCATCGAGAGTATAAATTGAGAAAATACCAAAAGGGGAGTCTCTATCCTTCAAAACAACCCAAACAACCTTATTACAGGGAGAAGAACACCACTTAGTGACACCATTTTTCCACCTAATCCCTACTAGAATAGAAGCTCCGCCTCTACCCTTACAATGATTGATGGTGAAAGATACAACATCTCTCCATATGAATTTAAGGTTGATCTCTAGTTGGAAATGGAAAAAATTGATTTCTTGCAATAAAAGAATTTCCATAATTTTGTACATGTTAAGAAATCTCTTCAAAATGTATTTTCTATCCGGGGGATTCAAATCCCTTACATTCCATGATGAACTATTCAATTTCATGGGAAAGTATCCATTAGGGATTTAAAACTCTTATAGAACTTTGGCAAGGTCTTATGAGTTTGTTTCTTGCCAAGCTTAGAATTAGTAGATCTTAGAGGTCTTCCTCTATTTTTTACCACCTTAAATTCAACAAAATGCTTAACCCTTGAGATGGGTTGTTTTTTCCATAGGTTCTAGTTTTATCTTTATTTTTGGGGCATCATTTTATGCTTTAGCCTTATTTCTAATTTTCTTTCCACTAAGGGTTGATAAGACCTTAACCATTATGTTTTCACCATTAGATTATGCATGGGGGACAATGGCCTGATCCAAGTCCTCAACTTCTTCCCGATCAAACTTATAATCATCCACCATTAATGGGACCTAGTGAGACCTCCACCTTCACTATGAGGAAGATCATTATTGCTATTTTGAACACACCCAATGTTAGTGAATTTGGGGGGGGGGGGGGGGGATTGGTGTGGAGGGATCAACAAGAATGAGAATAATAGAAAAGTCAGATAAATGATCATCAACAAAAGAATCATAAGAATCTTTGATAGACACAAGGGCTTCTCCATCACCAAAACTAACACGTGATAAATCATCCTCATCAATCACATCAGGGCCTTCATGTTTGCCTCCTCTAAAGGACCCACCCACTTTAATGACATTGGAAGAGGTCATCATGTCACTAATCCCCTTAGGTAAATCAAACTCTTATGGGATATATGGTTAGTCCCTTCAATGATAGTCTTTTCCAAATCTTTCCTAACACAAGCAAGTTCTCTAAGCTATACAGGGGGATAAACATGAGATATTTTACCTCTTTTCTTGGTGACACTTGAGAATCTATTTCTTTTATCAGGGAAGTATGCTTTCCTAAGAGTCTCCTTTAGAATCTTGATTTTTACAGCTATAACATCACTGCAGTTATCCTCCTCAGACATAGGCCTTATCATTATTAAGAATCATGTGAGGATATAGAGGTTTATCAAGCGGCTGAGTTTCATCTTGGGTCATAATGGAAGTTTTAGACAAGTTAGGGATAGAGGGGACAGTCTCGAGTGTATTCTTTGCAAGATTCAAGGAGGGAAAATTTGGAGGCACATCTTTGGCAAGGTTTCCCTTGTGAATTCTAGTCTGGGGATCAAAATTATTATTAACCTAAAATGACTATTAGGGAAAGAAATGGTTCCATTTGTGAATTCAATAACTAGAGAGTTGGGGAGGTATATGCCTAGGTAGATGGAAAGAACAGGCCTTTCATCCATATGCGACATAAGACTTGTAAATTCTTCCTTTTTGAGAACTCTACCAATAAAGTTAATTACATTAGGTATCAAATTCCAGAGATAGGGTCACACGTTCTTAATGGTTACCCATCTAGAACTTGAGAGGGAAATGATTTCTTCCCTATTGGCCTCTACTGACCATGAGATAGCCCTAGGAGTACAAAAGCCAATACTTAGAAACTATCCTTTAACACATCTTTCTCAGATTTAGCGCTTTTAAAAAGGATAACAAATAAACCTTTTTGAATCATCTACAAAATGTATAATGAAACCCTAATTTTATATTCCAAACTTGATGCATCCATTCATTCAAGAAGGCATGCGAGGGTACCTTAGGAATATCTTGGGCCGCTAAAAAGACAACGACGCCCTTCAATCTATTCTTTTCAGCATCTACCAGTGCTATGGTCATTTGGGGATTAGATCTAACAACAACGGGCATACCAGAGCTCTTACCTTTTGATGCTCTTTTGTTGTCTGCAGGAGAAGCACACATGAACTTCACACTGTCCAGAATCCTAGCTTGGTTTTTCAGCGCCTCCTTGAACAATTTAATACCCGCATTCTAGGTGCTCGATGTTTTGGGAAGAGAAAGAGCTCCATCGGCCATAAAAGGGAAAGCAAGTAGTATTTAGAGACAGCGACCTCCCTGCGAGTGCTCGAAAGACCGTTTGTACGAGGAGAGGCCTCCTCCGGGTAGTAAAGGAAGCACCAAGTTGTAGAGCACGGGATAGCACCAATTGTTCAAAGCACAGACTCATGGTCTGCACAGTGCACGATAGTTCTGCCAAAGAGGATGTAAATAATAAGGCAAGGAGTTGACTGTCTAATTAGCAGGTGTATACAGTGCACGATAGTTCTGCCAAAGAGGATGTAAATAATAAGGAAAGGAGTTGACTGTCTAATTAGTTTTTACCAATTAGATCAAATCAATATCCGTTATGCACGCTCTAACCTCATTCTTTAGACTTATGATGGATGCCTTGCCCTATTTCAAAGCTTTCATTTTGGTATAGGAAATCTTGCGTTACACCTACCAATTACATTTGCTTGAAAGTTTCTAAAGCCTTTTTATTATATTCATTTTCTACATATCCTTCAATCATTGCATTCCATGAAATGACATCTCTTTGAGGCAGTGTGTCCAACAGCCGTGTGCCTTTATGTGCTTATATATATTGCATAAAAAGCGGCTTTGATGCAAAAATAGGTATCAGAGATCGAATTAGAATATTTGTATAAGTTCTCTTTCTTCTGGCTTTTTATCTATGTTGCTGATTTATAAGCCATGTTCTGTAGCTTCGTTATTTACTTTCAATTATCTTAAACTTCCTGATAAGATTGGGGTTGTACTTTTGCATACACAATGGCTTTTAGTTTAAATTCCATAGAGATTAAAAGGGAATGGCCCATTGACAAGAGGGAAGTGAACATTTTTATTTTATTTTTTTAATACCCCATTGGGCTGAAGTGTAGCACTAAGTTAGAGAGTTCTATTATCTTTGTAGTGGACTTAAAATAGCATAAATGTCTCAGATTCTTTGGTGGGATTTGATCTTTTAGAATGAATATTTTTAACTTGTGTTTATTGATTTAGCACTTTATTTTACAACACATTTGTTAGGCTTTAATTGTTTAAATTTTTTTTCATTGCTCTCAGGTTAGTCTAGAGTAGAAAAGAAATATATAGAATTAATTGGACAATTTCATATGAAGATGGACTGAATTTTTAAAACTTAGTTCTTTGTTATAAAATTCTAAACTAACGTAGAATTTATACACTTGCATATATTTATAGATTGGATGAGTTCATGGATGATTATTCCTATGATGTCTAGAGGGATCATAGATGTGAAACTTTACATTTGTATCATTTTATTATATAACATCAATAGCATTAATTCTATAATTAAATTATAGTATGGAAGGCATATCAAGGATGTTACTCCTAGGAAGAAATTACAAGGATGAATAGTTCAATCACTTGACTTTTATTAAATGAAGGGTTAAAAAAATCAAACTTCATTATTGATATGAAATGCCTCTAAAGAATATAATACTTCTCAAAAGAAAATTGGTCCACAATTTAATTTAAGTTAATCAATCTTAGATATTAATTATATAGTTAGTACAATTTTAGGGGGTTACTTGCAATAAGGTCTAGCTACGCAAACATCTAACATTAGTGAATGAAACTATGGGGATTACACATTTCATATTAGGGTAGGAAATATGACCCTTTGATTTCAATTTTTTGACTATATGTATTATTTCATGCATGTATTTATTCTTGTTGTATGCCTTACATGTTTGGCATTAAATTCAATTTATTGGATTTGTTATAATTAAGGAAACACAATTGAGAGGGAAGGGGTGAATAAATTGTGTCCAGAAACCAAAACCTTATTCAAACTTAAACATTCAATCTCAGATCTAAAAGTTAAAGCATGAAAGAACTGATCTAAAAAGTAAATGAACTCATAACACTATTTTTGTTTTCATGGAAACCCTATTAGGGGCAAAAAATGGTGGGGATCAAACCTAGAAGATGATGTACTCGGCTAAAAGAACTTTACCCTATTAGGAGTATTACAAAGGAGAATGCACATGCATTCATGCGCACTACCTAGAGCTCGCTAATCAAATACAAATGAAGGAAACAACCCTGCAAATTAAAACAAGGGCTACAACCCTGAATAGAAAATAATTCATTGATTTATGAACTAACTGATAGCATCTCCAACATACCAATACAACTTTGATGAAGTACAAAAAATCTCTACTTCAATTGTAGATTACACACATACCTATCCACACAGTCATCTATACATCATCTGCACTCTCTCATACCTTTGCACTTACAAATGATTACATATTTTTATACATTTCAACAACCTTGTAAAAATAAACAAGGTTGACTCAACGAAAATACCTAATTACAAAATATTTCATCATTACAATTTAAATTACAATGTAATCTATTGAATGTTAGCTAAGACATATCAATGATCCATAAGAACATCTTTGAACATGCAAAAAATCCATAAATCACACCACAATCCTTGACAACATGTTACATGTACCATGTCAGCCAATACTAATAACACAAGCATGCCACAAGAAAATTATCCAAGATGATCATACCAATGAATGTGGTCAATCAACATGCATGAAACGTGATCATAAGCCATAAAAAATAAACCATCAGTGACTCAAATCTCACTGTGAACCTCTAAATTGACATAGATCAAGTACTGATGTAGGGGCATTCTAGGGTACTCAGTGAATCTGCATGGTAGTGTGTTATTTGGCTGGTGTTACTTAGTTGCAGCCTTGACCGACAACCTCGGTCATTGAAGGAAGCTTGGTCGCTAGAGGAACTTGGTAATCTCTGATGCTCAGTGAAAGTGTTACTTGGCGATGCCTATGGTACTCAGTCGACACTGGTGCTCAGCAATGCTTGGCATCCTCAGTTATTTCACTATTTTTCGGTAGTTCTGGTTTACTGACTGGAGTTCTGTGTGATTCGTTGGGCCGACTTGGTGCATTTATTGTTGGTATCTATTGTTACAAACTGACATGTTGAATTAAATATTTGTAAGGCTATTTTGAAGTTGACTTGTATGGCATTTAATATTTGTTTGTAGGAGTTAAGGGTTTCATCCAACTGACTTGTGGCTGACGATTAGTATTTAAAGGGGTGTTTGGGTAGATGTTTAGGCATGAGTGGAGGAGGACATCAACATCAGAATGGACATCAGTTTGGATGTGCTGGCAAAGCTAGAGTTGGTGAAGTTGTGGAAAAAATCTTGCATGATCTTGTAGATCAGATTGTTATCTGATAGTTTGTAGTTGCAGAGCTAGTGGTTTGCACACTTGGAGGTAAGGAGATTGCTTGGAGGCTTGTGACCTCAAGTTTAGATCTGCCTTAGGGTTTCCATCAGTTGTTGATTATTTTCAGAGCTGAAATAGCTAAGTTTGTATTGGATCTGTGTGGATCTTGAAGAACTTATTTCTGTTGTAATTGGCCCTAACTCAAAAGGCCTTACAGCTGGGCATGTTAATGAAAATTGAGTTAAAAAAATTTGTTGCATGTTGAGTTTTCTGTTGTGTAATTCTAAAGCTACAAGGTTGGACTATCCTTAATTGGATCCTCCCTGCCTTGGTCTGCGTTAGGTGGTATCAGAGAAGAGTTGATCTTGTGGAGCGAAGGTTGACCTAGCAAGGCTGATCTTGTGAAGTTGATCTTTTTGGTGAAGAGATCATATGATCTGAGTTATAGATCTATGGCACTGAACTTGTGGATCTTGCCCTAGTTATTTGTGCAAGGTGGCAGGCTGATCTGACTTGCATACAACTTGGAGATTTTCACAAGGTGGTCATTGTAGGGTTTGTTGCAGATGGTTTCTCTTAATCTTTAAGGATGCCTCCAAGAAGATTGGACCCTAGAGTACTTGCAGATCTCTATGATACTGTTAAATCTAGGATTACAAAGAAGATAAAATCAAATTTCAGATCTGAGATGGAGTTGATGAAGAATGACATGGTCACCGAGATCATGGAAGTTTTTACTGGTGTACCTCAGAATGTTGGTACTGAAGATGGTTATGAGGAAGCTGTTGAAGACTTTGAACCTACTAGATCTAGTGGTGATGACCAGAGGGATAGATTTGGTGAAGACAGAACTACTCGGTTGCCTAGATCTAGAGCTCAGTTAAGTAATAGTTACTGAATGGAAGTTTCTACTTTCTTTGGTACTTTGAAGCCCAAGAATTTGATTGATTGGATTGGTGAACTTGAAGATTTCTTTGAGATGGAAGAAATTGAAGATCCTCTTCGAGTGATATTAGCACAGAAAAAGTTGAAAGGACATGCTGCTCTTTGGTGGAAAGAACTACAAAGAGATAGAGAAGATGAAGGTGAAATGAAGATCAATCGGTGGAGGTTGATGGTGACTAAATTGAAAGCTAAGTTCACACCAGTGGACTATGAGCTTGACTTGTTTAAGAAGTTTCAAAATCTAAAATAGAAGGATTTGTCTATTGAAGATTATATCAAGGAGTTCTACAAACTTACTATTCAGTTTGGACACCAAGAGATTGGAAAGGAAATGGTAGATTGGTATGTGAATGGTCTGAGATTCAATATTCAGGATGAGATTGGTATGCTGAAGATTGATTCTATTGAAGATGCTTATCAGTATGCTCTAAAGGCAAAAGATAAGTTGAAGAGGAAACAACATAGTAACTCCCGAGGGAAGGAAAAGATTGATCACTCTGTGAAGGATAAACTAACTGATACAGAAGATGAATAGAGACCTATGGAACTAAAGAAGAAGACAAGTAGAGTTATCTTTAAGGGTACTTGTTATAACTTTGGAGAAGAAGGACATCATTCTTTTGAGTGTATACAAAAGAAGCTTGGTGACCAACGAACTGCTGTGGTGAATGAGAATGAACCTGAATCTGAGAACTTGTTGCTTTGGCAAACATTGCTCGGTACAAAGGAGGAACCTTGTTAGTAGAGTAACTTGTTTAGGACCCAATGCAAGTCTGGAGGTAATCTCTTTGATGTTATTGTTGATAGTGGTAGTACTGATAACCTTGTTGCTAAGGACATGGTTCAGAAACTTGGGTTGAATATAATGAAGCATCCTTGTCCTTGTAGGATTGGCTGGTTACATGATTTTCATGCTATAGAAGTAAGATAACAATGCTTTATTGATGTTTAGATTGGCCAGTATAAGGATCTTGTGTTATGTGACATTGTGAAGATGAATAGTTGTGATATATTTCTCGGTAGACCTTGGCAATATGATTGCAAAGCTATGTATGACTGTGTTAGAAATGTGTTTACTATTGAGAAGGATCATGGGAAGTTTTCCTTGATGCCTTTGCTGGATACAATGCTTGGTAGGAGAAGCTTGAGTATTGGTAGGTGAGTTGAGTTGGTGGATACCTGTGTGTTGTCGAGGAAAGTCTTAAAGAGACAAAGAAAGCTAAAGTGGAAGAATATGCAAATTGAAAAGGTGGAGGACTTGTATGTGAAGAACCAGTTCAAGGTTTATGTGTTGCAGCCTTGACCGATGACCTCGGTCATTGAAGGAAGGTTGGTTGCTAAAAGAACTTGGTAATCTCCAGCACTTAGGGTAAGTGTTACTTGGTGATGCCTATGGTACTCGGTCGACACTGGTGCTCGGTGATGCTTGGCATGCTTGGTCATTTCACTGTTGCTTGGTAGTTCTTGTTTACTGACTAGAATTCTATGTGATTTTTTGAGCCGACTTGGTGCATTTATTGTTGGTAGCTATTGTTATAGGCCAACATGTTGAATTAAATGTTTGTAAGGCTATTTTGAAGCTGACTTGTATGGCATTTAATATTTGTTTGTAGGAGTTAAGGGTTTCATCTAGCCAACTTGTGACCGATGATTAATATTTAAAGGGGTGTTTGGGTAGATGTTTAGGCATGAGTGGAGGAGGACATCAACATTAGAATGGACATCAGTTTGGATGTGTTGGTAAAGCTAGAGTTGGTGAAGTTGTGAAAAAGATCTTGCATGATCGTGCAGATCAGATTGTTATCTGATAGTTTGTAGTTGCAGAGCTAGTGGTTTGCACACTTGGAGACAAGGAGATTGCTTGGAGGCTTTTGAGCTCAAGTTTAGATCTGTCTTAGGGTTTTCATCAGTTTTTGATTGTTTTCAAAGCTAAAATAGCTAAGTTTATATTGGATCTGTGTGGATCTTGAAGAACTTGTTTCTGTTGTAATTGGCCCTAACCCAAAAGGCCTTACAGTCGGGCATGTTAATGAAAATTGAGTTAAAACATCTTGTTGTGTTGATTTTTCTGCTGTGTAATTTTGAAGTTGCAAGGTTGGACTGTCCTTAATTGGATCCTCACTGCCTTGGGCTGTGTCAAGTATAGACACATTTAAACACATCTATAGCTTCACATTATCATATCTTTAATAAAGTAGTCATACCAATCCAAGCGTTCCACTATACATTTATGAAATCATCTCTGTAACACTCTCACAACAAAGAAATATGTTGAAATCAATAGTAAAACATCTCTCAAACATGTGATAGTAATCTTTGATGTGAAAAACCAAATCAATAGACAAAGAAATATACTATCAACAATATCCGCAATATATCTCTCCCAAATCTTTTATAAGAAAGAACAATCTCTCCCTCAAGGTTTTATGCAATGTTTCACATGGCTATCTCTCCCCCTTTGACATTAATGACAAAGGAAAATATATGAACTAAGTTAAAGAAACCAAAAATAAATGAATATCTCTCCCAAAATTGAAGAACATACCTCACAAACTAACTACTCCCCGTGAGTAGCAGCTGCCTAATGTATGGTAAAAATATGACCACACTTCTATGAATCTTTACATGCAAGAAAACTCAACAATGAGCCCTCACAAATCGATCCATAGCTCTCTATGCATGGAGTTGCAAGATTTGTAAAATTGCTCTCAGCTAGAGCTATAAACTCATGACCTTGCTAGTCAACCACACAATGAGAGATTCCAAATCAAACACAAGGGCAACAATGCCAATATCTCTAATGAAATCAATATGGATGCAATGCAATGCAAATCTATATGACAATGCAAGTTAATCTATTGCATAAAAGGAAATCTAAGATAATATGCCATGATAATGCAACTAAGAAAGGAAATACCCAACTACAATGAAATGCAATAAGAAGTCTTCAAAGCTTGGATGTAAAATGTCTTCAAAGAGCTCCAAAATGACCTAGAAAACCTGCAACATAACATTAACAAAAAAAACTTAAGATATGAAAATGAAGAAGAGAGCTCTTCTTTTATAGGAAATGAAAAGGAATGGACCATTGTGATTAAGAGGCAAAAGACTTAATCAATGGTGGAGAAAAAAAAGAAGCTTGATCCTTGTGCACAAATATCCTCCAATAGGAAAATAGGATTTGACTTTAGTGTCCATATGAGACAAATAGTGTTTTTTCCCTTTTTATAAAATAAGAATAATGCTTTATTTGTGCAACATAGAATAAGAGGAAAAGTGGGGATTTTTTATTTAAATAAAAGGGGAGGAAATTTCTTTTAATTAAATAAAAGCTTAGGATAAAGTGATTTTATTATTTAATTAAAAGAGATTTTTAATTAATTAAAAGGGAGCATGTTCTCTTAATTAAATAAGATTTTTATTTTTTTCTCTTTGAAATTAGATAAGACTCAACCCTTAGGAAATATTGAATTGATTATGATTTGATCAAGGAAATTGATATAATTGATATTGTTGATATTTGAAAATATTGATTCAGGGATTTGATAAATTGTTGAATGGGGGCCCAAAGTCTAGGCGACCATTTTAGGGTGCATACATTTGCCCCTCTTTGACTAATGTGTGATCATTTCGGGAACACATGCAGTCAAAGAAGAATTGAAATGTGAGATCGATTTGGGATCACAAAACAACCCAGATGTGTGTTTGATAGATGGGAACACATTGGGACAAGCATAAACAACAGCTGAAAGACAAGACCAACACCATCGCTACTAGGTGCAAATCAAGCCTTAGCCAAAACTATCACCATCGCTGCTAGGCAATAATCAATTTTGAAAAATAGGAGATAAAAATTGAAAGACAAAATCACCACTGTCGTTGCTAGGTGATAATCAAGTCTAAAAATAAGAATCTCAAGCTGAGCTGAATGATAAAGATGAATCAAAGATTAAAGCTGATAGGTACTGCCCCCTTGGAATCGAAATCAAAATTAGATAGAGGAGAACAACAAATTGATAAACCTGATCAAGTCACAATAAATCATAATCGAAGGATGGAGCATGATAGGATAACCATCAAACAGTGAAGATATGCCCTAGGTTGACTAGGTTTGACTGGGAAAGATATAAGATAAAGATTAAGTCAAACCTCAAAGAGAGAAGCAAAAGGAGTGAATGAAAGACTAGAAGTTTGGAAGACATGGAAAGGAAGAAATTTCATCAAAGATCGAAGAATTATGCCTCAAAAATTTAGTCAACTGCATAGAAGAATGAGAAAATTTGGAAACGTGACTCGAATTTTGATTTCGAGTCCGAAAATGAATAGAAAATTATGTGATATGAAAGACCAAAAATGAAAGATATGATCAAGAAGAATCAGAAAATGAGCATAGTTGACCAACTAGTCCGTAGATGATAAAAAGAAGAGCTCTCTCCATATGCAAGATGAAAAACTAATCTAACATGACCCTAAAAATGCAAGCTACTATGAAAGTGGTTGACTTGCAAGGTCACAACGCCTATAGACATCTAGTTATCATCATCAAGCATTATTGGTAGTGATGTAAGATCATACAATGCACACTAGCATAACCATGTGGATATGAATATGATCTTTATTAGATAGAAATGTGGAAATCCCACCTAGGCATCAAGGACATGTAGGTCAAGATGACTAGTGTAGCGAGATCACCTAAGTTTGATATGGTGAGATTATGCTTGTATCAAGACACATGAAAGTCAGGATAACTAGAAGCGTGCACTCACAAAATAGTCAAGGATAATTCCTTATCAATCCATAGTGTCAAGTAAGATCAGCATAAATTCTCATGACAGTTATGATCAACGAAATATACCCACAAGAAGGTAAAGAAAGAAAACATGTTCTCATACCCTCAGTCTTCTAGCTATGCATCATCAAAAAATTCTCAGGGAGAGACCACTCATCAAAGAAATCCTCATAGACAGCACACAAAAAAAAATAAAGTCAACATATCTCAACGAGTTGATTGTTTAAGTGCGTGTGTGTTGGTCATAGAGTCAAACTTTTAGTATCGCATCTACAAATGAGCAATGTCGCATCAAACTTAGACTATTGGGTAAGACATCTGATAGGTGTTAAGAAACACTCGACGCAATGCCAGTGTTGAAAAACACTATTTGGGTTGGTGTTGAAAAACACCTATTGTGAACTGCCCCAAGAAACAAACACACCTAAAAGACCAATGCTGATAGTTATGCTCCCTACACAAAGATAAAGACCAATTCCAGACTATGCCAAATAAGGTCAAGGTATGATGGAGAAAGGCTCAGTGTCAAGGACGCATGCTAAGAAATAGGGGTGCAAAAGGCCTCAAGTAGCGCCTGTTTCCAAGTTTTCACCACTTGGATTTATTGCAATTTTCTTTTTTCTTTTTTTCATTTTTTTTGATTTTTGCTACCAAGGCACCTGTTTCCAGGTTTTCACCAAGGCACTTTTTCTATTTTTTTGAATTTTTTTTCTATTTTTTAATTTTTTTATATTTTTTCAGGACTGTATATGCTTTTTAGGATTTTTTCAGCATCATATATATATATTTTTGGTATTTTTTCAGGATCATATAAGATATGTACAAAGGATGCCTCTAGATAGAATGAGCATCAAGGATAGAACTTCTTTAGGTGCAAAATGTTGATGGGTTGAGGGAGCTGTTCTCCATCTTCATTCGACAGTAAATATGCACCTGTACCAAAAATTGTTGTAATAATGTATGGTCCAAGACAATTAGGTTCAAACTTGCCCTTTTGTTCTCTATTCTATTGATTCTTAGGGTTCTCTCTCAGAACAAGATCACTTATCTAAAATTCCCTAGCGTGAACCTTCTTGTTGAATGCTTTGGACATACACTTCTGATATACTCTCATGTGATCAAAGGAAGCTTTACGCTTCTCATCTAGAAGTTCTAGTTCTTGTAACCTCATGGCACGGTAATCCTCATCTGTAATCAAACCTTTGAGTGAGACTCTAAGTGAAGGGATCTCTACTTCTAAAGGTAATACCACTTCAACGCCATAGGTAAGGGCAAAAGGTGTGGCTCTTGTAGGTGTGCGAATGCTTGTTCTATAAGCCCATAGTGCTGGATTGATTTGCAAGTGCCAATCCCTACCATTCTTGTGCACTGTCCTATGAAGAATTTTAAAAATGGTTTTATTAGAGGCTTCTGCCTGTCCGTTTCGCTATGGAAAATAGATGGAGGACCAATCTTGCTTAATTTTAAACTTCTTGCATAAATGCTTTAGGTCCTTGTTCTTGAATTGACCTCCATTATCAGTAATAATCTCAGAAGGCACTCCAAATTGGCAAATAATATGATTTAGAATAAAGAGTGAAACTATTTTGTCTGAGGCAACAGAAAGAGGGATTGCCTCTACCCATTTCATGAAATAATCAGTAGCTATGAGGATAAAATTATGTCCACCTGATGAGTTGGGGTGAATTTTCCCAACAAGGTCAAAGGCCCAGCGCTGAAATGGCCAATGAGAAATAGAAGGAATTAGCTCCCTCCCTAGAGCGTGAATCAAGTTTCCATGTTTTTGACATTTCTCACAAGATTTAGAGAAAGCTACTGCATCAGTTTGCATTGTGGGCCAGTAATACCCCGCCCTAAGCAACCTTCAGGCCATGGCAAGACCATTAGAGTGTCCACCACAAATTCCCTCATGAATGTCAACTAATGCTTGGTCGGATTCCTCCTTTTCCAAGCACCTAAGAAGTGTCCCATCTAAACCCCTCCTATATAAATGACCAAAGATAAGGGTGTGGTGACAGGCGTTACAGATGAGGTTTCGGTGTTCAGAACGGTTGAAAGTGTTAGGGATGATGCCATCGCGTAGATATGAATAGATAGCACCATAGTGGGAAGACTCATGTGTGACAAGGGTACAAATGACATTGCTTTCAGATGAGTCAAATATGGGGTGGTATAGCTCTTCCACCAGGAATTCAAATCTGGATTCATGTTGGTCCAACTGTAGGAGTGAAGCTAATGTAGCCATAGCATCTGCAGCTTGTTTTCTGCTCTAGGGATCTGTTGAAATGTCACAAAGGTAAAGTAACGTCTCAATGAATCAACCATCTTTTTGTAAGGTATCAATTTATCATCTTTGGTTTGATACTCCTTATTGACTTGGTTGATAAATATTAATTGTGAATCCCCAAAGACATGCAACTCTGTTATGTTCCATTCTATAGCTAGTTTCAATCCATTGGTTAATGCTTCATATTCTACAATATTGTTTGTACATGGGAATAAAAGTTTGTAGGATTTTGGTATATTATACCCACGAGGAGAAACAAACAATACTCCCGCACCTGATCCATTTTGCATGTTGGAACCATCAAAGAACATCTTCCAAGTGCGAGTGGTCATGTATAGAATGTGTTCATCTGGGAACTCTACCTGAATAGGCACACTATCCTTAACTGGAAAATCAGCTAACTGATCAGCAATAGCTTGCCCTTTTATGGCCTTTCTCTCAATGTACTCTATATCAAACTCAGATAAAACCATCATCCACTTAGCAAGTCTACCCGTGAGGGCAGCCTTACTAAGCAAGCACTTAAGGGGATCAATTTTTGCAACCAAATGTATAGTATGAGCAAGCATATAGTGTCGCAACTTTTGGGAAGCAAACACTACTGCAAGATAGGACTTCTCAATGTTATTATAATTGATTTCATAAGATACTAGAGTACGACTGATGTAGTATATGGCCCTTTCTTTCCCAGTGTCATCTAATTGAGCCAACAATGCCCCCAAGGAAGACTCTATTGCTGAAATGTATAAAATCAATGGTTTCCCTGGAATAGGAGGCATCAAAATTGGAGGATTAGCCAAATATTGATTTATTTGATCAAGGCTCTTTTGGCAATCCTCATTCCACACACATGTGACTCCCTTATGCAATGTTTTATTGAAAGGTTGTACTCTATCTGCAAGTTGTGAAATAAACCTCTGTATAGATTGGAGTCATCCTTGAAGACTTCTCATTTGACTTATGTTCATTGGAGGTGGCATATCTAAGATAGCTTGGACATTTTCAGGATCAACCTCTATTCCTTTTGCTGAAATTATGAATCCTAGAAGTTTACCTGAGGTAACTCCAAATGCACACTTTTTTGGATTCAATCTAAGTTGAAATTGTTCCATGAGATCTAGAATCACTTCCAAATCATCAAGGTGTGTATCTCATTTCCTAGATTTAGCCAAGGTATCATCCACATAATCTTCCATGTTCTTATGCATCATGTCATGAAAAAATGTGGTCATAGCTCGTTGGTATGTTGCTCTTGCATTCTTTAGGCCAAATGGCATGACGTTCCAACAATAGGTTCCCCATGCACATGTGAAAGCTATTTTCTCTTGATATTTAGGAGCTATTTTTATCTAGTTATATCCAAAAAACCCATCCATTAAGGAGTATATCTCATAACCCACCATCTTATCCACTATCATGTCTATGTTTGGGAGTGGAAAGTCATCCTTTGGGCATGCTTTGTTGAGGTCTTTGAAATCTGTGCAAATGCGAATGGACCCATCATGTTTTGAAACTGGAACAATATTGGAGATCCGCTCAGCATAGTCAATAGCTCGAATGAATCCTGCGCGTAAGAGCTTTTCTAATTCAGCTTTAACAAGAAGAGCTATATGAGGGTGCATTTTCCTCAACCTTTGTTTGATCAGTTTTATTCCTGGAGCTATAGATAGATGATGCATAATAAGATCAGTGTCAAGTCCTAGCATATCAGAATATGTCCAAGCAAAGTTGATTTTCTTCTTTTGCAAAAACTTTGTATATGCCTCTTTTTCTTCAACTGATAGAGACTGAGCTAGGTGCACTATTTAGGGAGCCTCTTCTGTATTCAAATTCACTGATTGTGTGGGCTCAATGAGAATTGATGACCTGTCTTGGAAGTAACTTGGCAAGTTATTAAGTACCCCATCCTTAGGTGCCTCAAAGAGGTTTTCACCCTCAGATACGTCATTTATTTTTACTATTTTGGGTTCTGACACTGCCACAAAGTGGTTTTCCCCATCAGACCTTTTTTTCTTTTTTTCTTTTTTTCTTTTATTTTTAGACTGAGGTACTTAATATCAGGCTCTGTCATACTTGTTAGTTCACTGGTGGAAGAGACTATGGGTTCAAGAGCATTTAGATAACAGGCAATTTCATAGTCATTCTGAAAGTTTAAGAGCTGAGGCTCTTGGTAACGTTGAGACCAATCAATTAGGTGGAAATGAACAAGGGGTAGGTTAATGACTGGTTCAACATTGTGTATGTGGAAGGTGTTATCTTTGGTGACCATACAATTGGGATTCATCAAGTCTCCTTCTAAGATACCCAAATCAGGATTTGTCCTACCAAACAAAGTGTCATCCACTAAGGCAATTCAAGGAGTCCAATCCTCTAGTCCTACACTAGGCTTGTTGGTCACATTAGGTTGAGTACTATAAGTATGGAAAACATCCATGTCCAAATCAACTATTGCATCTGAAAGTGAGTCCCATTCGAACTCATGCGAGTCTATCTCTGAATCATTATTTGGGCCTCGTGATGTAGAAGCCTCAAGGTTAGGAAAGGTTTCCCTTTCTCTAGCACTAGCATTGTTACTATCTATCGCAGCTAGGATAGCAACACTTTCCATTGTCAATCTTGCATTCATATAGTCACTATCTGTCGCAGCTGGGATAGTAGGACTATCAATTGTCAAATCTTTTGAATCTCTCCAAAGGAGATTTGTTAAAGGCACCCAATCATCAGACATGTCTTGCTGATTAGAGAGATTAGGTGTGTAGTCTGAGTCATTGTCACTGTCTGTCGTAGCTAAGACTGGGACACTTTTCTAGTTTATTATTTGCAAAACCTAATCCAACTATTGACTTATTCCTTCATCCAAAAAGGGCATGGTTAAGAGGTTCAACTTTGGCATCCAACCGATGACTAAGGGGACCATGTCCTGGATAACCCATATTCTTGACCAATGTATACCCTCTCCCATAAGCTCGAGGGGAAGGTGCAAAATCCTCATTATGTCAGTATTTCTCCTCTCAGTAAATCTAGTCCCTAACGACAACCTCTTCTTTTTCCTCTTGAATCAAAACTGAGGATTCTACAAACTTGTCAAACAATGTCATGGATGAAGACGATGGTTTCATATCTTGAGAAGGTTTGCCATAAGACCTAGGGGAAATTGGCAAATTTGTGAATGAATCAAGTTTGTAATCCCCCATGCCAAGATCCATGGCTTTGAATTTGTCTTTGCATTGTTCAAATGTAGTATCAAAAGTATCAGCCTCCCTATTCAAAGGAATGTGAGACCCTGCTGAAATTGTGTTGATTGACAATGTGCTATCCCCGGGTATGTAAACTTCTACTCCATTGTAAGGGAACTTCACACACTGATGATAAGTAGATGGGACTGCTTGCATCTCATGTATCCAAGGTCTACCCAACAAAATATTGTAAGCCAAAGGACTAGTATCAACAATCTGAAACAAAATATCTTTCTCTACAGGACCAATTCAGATAGGAAGAACAACCAATCCTTTAGAACTACGTTCTGCTTCATCATAAGATTTTATAGTTATCTTCTTCCTTGTGTCAATGACTTCTTCTGAATAACCCAAGACCTTCAATAAACTCAAAGAACAAATATTAAGCCCAACACCCCCATCTATCAACACGCGCCTGACATGAGTCTTGTGGATCATAACCTCTATATGAAGGGCCAAATTGTGTGGGTGGCTTAATGACTTGTCATCTTCTTCTGAGAATGTAAGGTAGTGAGGGCTAGCCAAGTGGTTGACCATATTATGGAATTGATCTACATCTATATCATTAGGGACATTAGCCGCTTGCAAGGCATCCTCAAGGACACGCTTATGCTTAGGGGACAATTCCAAAAGCTCAAAGATTGAAATCTGTACTGGTGTATGTTGTAATTGGTCAACAAGATTATAATTCAACTCAGGACCAACAACAGATTTAGGAAGAACACCTTTTGACACTGGCTTCTTAGACTTACTAGAGTTAGGACCTCTAATAACAATGGGAGCTTGAGATTGACTCCTAGTGACTGCATTGAGGGGTTGAGACATGCTTCGTGAGTGAGGACCTCTTGGTACCACAACAAGTCCTTCATCAGGCATAGGAGTTGAATCCACATCATATCCATAAGGGTCTTTCCCTCTCATCATGTTGACATTATCATCAACAACTTCAAGCATATTAATAACATTTTCAGCATTTGTGTAGGTGTAGTTGATAGTAGCCTTTCCATTCTTGTTGTTAGAATTCTCTCCTTTCTCATATTTGGGCAAGGGTTCTTTAAAAGATTTTTGATCCACATTAGTGGTTAAACCATCAACTTGTAATCTTCTACTTTCAATAAGATCTTGGACAAGATGCCTAAGTTTAAAACAATTTTCTATATCATGTCCAATTCCATTGTGAAAGACACAGAAAGCCTTCTCATCCCACCAATGAGGTTTAGGATCCAGTATGCGGAACTTTGTAGGATCATAAGGTTGTGCCAAATTATGAGCAATTAACATCTTGAAAATGTCTGCATAGGAGTCCCCAAGTTTGGTAAATTGTCTCTTTTCTATTTTAGGTCTCCCTTGATACTTGGGTTTATTTTCTTGTTGTGCTGAAGATGTTTGCAACTTCATGGCTTGGACTACATTAGAGAGATTAAGAACTCCTTGATTCTTAGGTTGTGATGAGTCAACAACTCCATCATTGACCACTTGCTTATTCTTATTCCAATAGGAGTTCTTTTTGTCCTTATTACCATTATTATTGTTGTTTTGGCCAAAATTCCTTGTTCTTTTAGGACATCCTCTATGCAACACACCATTTCTACCATGGTATCAAAAGAATTAAATGGGATCTTCCTTACTTCATACCTTAATTCCGGTACCAAGTTGCTCACAATGATGTCTATTCTTTCCTCCTTAGGAATTGTCCTAGGATACTTTGAGCACAACCGTCTCCATCTTTGCAAGAAGGTGAAAAAATGTTCTCCTTGATTTTGTTTGAGTTTGCACAAATCAAGCATGGTGACCGACCTTGATAAGTTGTAAGAAAAATATTGAACAAATCTTTCCACAAGCTCTCTAAATGTCTTAAGTGGAGGAGTAAGGTTAGTAAACCACTCCATGGCTTGACCCTTGAGACTCCTTAGGAATAATCTCATCAAGTAGGAGTCTTCATGGTGAAAAGAAAAGCTCATTATGTAGAACTGTCTAACATGGTTGTGAGGGTCACCAACACCATCATATTTGTCATAGGTTGGAAACTCAACTTTCTTAGGAAACTCAACCAACACCACACTCTTGTCAATAGGATTGGGACAAATAGAATCCAAGTTGAAAGTACTCTTAGGAGCCCTCATGTTGTCCACATCTCTTTGCAATTGTTTGATCACTTCATTTGTGGATGGGTCTTTCTTCTTTACCTTTCTATCCACATCAAAATCAAAGGGAACTCTTGCACCCTTATTAATTAGACGTTCTAAGAATTGATCTTTATTCTGTTCCACATACCTTTCGACGTAGGCTTGAAACAAAGGTTCTTGTTGAATAGCCATGAAGTCTATATGATCAAAGTTGGCATAACTTCATGTTGTGAGTCATGATGTGCTCCTTGGGAGGGTTGCTTTGAAAGTCTAGGAGGTGACTGTCTCCTATGGTGATCATATCATGAAGTGATCCTTCTACCTCTAGGACTTGGGGATCTTGAGGGCATCCTTGACCTTCTTCTAGGACTTGGGGATCTTGAGGGCATCCTTGACCTTCTTCTAGGACTTGGTGAGGGAGTAGACGGGGGTGAGTGGGTCCCACTATTAGTACCCCTCCCATTGAATCAATTTTGGAGTTGTTGTGCATAGAGTCTATCTTCTTCTTTTTGAGTGACTCTTTTTCTTATGTCTAATAATGCATGTTCCTCTTCCTCTAGTTGTCTAAATTTCTCCTTTTTAGTAGCTTGTTCATCTAAATAGGCTTGCTTCTCCCTTTCAATGCTCTTCAATCTTGTATTTGCATATCGAGAGGTATCTCTAAGTGAAGAGGGTTGCCTTGACTGTCTGATTGCTTTGGCTGCATTGATGTGGTGGTCACTAGACTCATTACTTTGGTCTTCATGTTGTGACCCTGAATCTGAGTGAGTTTGTTGGTGATGTCTCTCAGCTTGTTGGTGAGCATCAAGATACCTTGTGTTGATCGGGGGTGATCTAGGTGGACTAGCATATGCAGACCTAGCAGACATCATGTTACCCCTATGCCGTTGAAATATGTCATCAAGAGTCTGGTTCATTTCTTCTCTTTGTTGTCAAGTGAAGGTGTAACACATGTCCATACTTGATGAAATGGGTGCTAGAGAGATATTCACTTCACTAGGATTACCTTTCAGATTAAAACAAATCTCAGCTTCACTCTTAGGAGATTGATCAAAAAGGGGTCCTTTTCCCTTATGTTGTTGACGAGTCTTAATTGGTGGTAGCTGGCTAAAAACAACAGGGGGTCACTTCCCTTGATTGACTTGGTACTTTGTTGTAACTGACATGAAAGAAAGAAATTCTTAATGATAGGGTGACCTTGCAAAGTGTCAACACCAAACTAGGATAATCAAAGTTCTCTATTGTCCAAAATGAAATAAAAAAATAGAAATAAAGGGGCTTTACCAACACTATCAAAGAGGTGCTAAAATCAAAGGATAAATATCCTTGCACTTTTGAATCAGGAGGTTGGACTAGGCAAAAATATAATTGAAATTGATTAAATGAAAGTGATTTGGACAATAAGAGCACTAAAATTCTCCAAGAATGTAGCTAACAATTCTAGAGATAAGCTTTCTCACCAAGAATAACCTTCTAACCTGAGAACTATTTCCAAAGTGGCCTTGTAAACCAATTGATGCTATTCCTAAAGGGGAAAAATTAGAGATTTAAAGTCAAAACAAGTCTCTAATGTCAGGATAGAAAATTGAGCAAGCTGTAAAAAAAGTTGGATGTTTCAACTCAGGTATTCAGTTGTTCTGTGGTTTAATCAAACACATTAACAGATTTCCAACATTTTATCAAGCACATAAGACAGCAATCAAGGAGTTCAAGCAAGCAATTGTCTTCAAACAATGAGCAAGGGGCAAAGCAACCTTGCAAATGAACAAGTATAGTGACTTAGTATTTCTACTCCTTAAAGGTTCTACTTGTGTATGTTCTTGACAATATTTTAGCAGGCACTTAGAACATAACAACACCTTATCAAACTGTCTACAAGGATATACATGGCTTTCTAAAAGGAGTCCTTGATATATGCAAGGTACGCGAGGCCCAAATCCATAGATGAGAAGAATCCAAAATCACATAGCCGGGGGAGACGGTAACCCAAATCTCCTCCTTCACTTCTCAAAGGTATAAAGTTCTTTGAGGCTTAGCCAAGAGTGATATCAAACTCAATTCCCAAGAGAGGTGTCTTTGGATTCACCTCCCAATATTTATACTCCGCTGGAACATAGGAGTTAAGGTCGTCCCTTGAAGTGGTGTGTCCCCAAGCAGGCCTTCTAAAAATAAAAATTAAGTAATTCACTATCAAAAGTATTTAGAGCACTAAAGGTGGAACACTTAACTCTTCAAGTAAATATGAAGTGAGTCCAAAAGTGGAACACTTAACCCTTCAAGTGAATGCAAAGCGAGTCCAAAAGTGGAACATTTAACACTTTAAGATAATGTGAAGCGAGTCCAAAAGTGGAACATTTAACCCTTCAAGAGAATGTGAAGTGAGTCCAAAAGTGGAACATTTAACCCTTTAAGAGAATGTGAAGTGAGTTCAAAAGTGGAACATTTAACTCCTCACATCAACTCAAAGTGAGTCCACACCTTAGAAAACAAGTGAGTTCCAAAAAGCACAAAAGGGTTGCTTAGTGGAGCAATTAACGCTTCTTTCCTATAGACCCCTCCTCTTTAATGTGGCACTGATCTTGCAACCACGGGGTGGAAATGAGGGGCCGACAGATTAGCGAGTCCAATAACCCAAGATAGCAATCTAGATCAATCACAAGTAATCTAAGACTGCTAATCAATACTACTCACAAATGAAAAAGAGTTGAACAATGGAATATTTAACTTTCCAAGTAAACATAAAGTGAGTACACAAAGTGATGCATTTAACTCCTTATGTAAACAAGGAATGAGTCCATGCCCTCAATCACTCAATGAGATATTTGATATTATAACCAATAATTAGTTAAGGTTTAAATACAAGCATTCACTTACACAAACTTGTATGAAAGCAAATATATGTTCATTCATTTCCCATTAAGAGCATCAATTGAAATGTGTTCTATGAAAGCATGTAAAACACTCAAGAAAAACACATGAGAGGTTCAATTTTAATCCTAAAATCCAAATTTTGTAAAGATGGAACAAAGTACCTCAAGTCCAACGCTTTGTTTTAAGCATTTTCCATGAAAGCAAGAGCACCTTCGAATGAACAAGACAAGAAAATAAGAAAACAAGATATGTAATGTATATCCAACTTATGCGAACCCTAGGGTTAGATCTGAAAATCAATTGTTAGGAGCAATGATAACCAGAAAATAATCCAAATGATAACTCATATCATGCATTGAACAATGAAAAATAAGTGCATACCCATCACAAAATTTTATTTTTTTTGCATTTGACCTAGTCAACAAGATCTAATTTTTACCACATGAATTCAGACCCTAAACCCAAAATGTAGAAAAGAGACCTCTATCAAAAAATAAAAATATTTCCAAAAATATTAAATTTTTAGAAAAATCTCTTCATTTGTGCCCTAGAGACCCATTTTACCAAAAGAGACTAGTTTTTATAAATTGACCAAATGAGTTATGATATGATTTCTAAATTAAAAACACAGTGAATGGACCCCTGATATAATTCTAAGACCTTTCTAGAAATGTAAATTTTTTTTAAAAATACGCTGATTTGTGCCAAAAATTGATTTTTTTATGAAAAATCAAGAAAAAATCATAAAAAATACAAATCACCTCTAAAAATTTTGAAATATTTTTTGGATCTTCTCTGATATGTCGCCAAATTGCAAAAAAATTTTCAGACCAAAACACCAAGCCATTTGGGAGATATGATCAAATCTTTCAAATCTAGGGTTTTTCATCTCCAAACAAATCTGCACAAGGGTTAGCTCCAAAAATAATCAAAACCAGTATGCAAAAGGTGGGTTGCCTCATGGTGGGTGCCAAAAATGTATGGTGAAAATGTGACTACACTTCTATGAATCTTTACATGCAAGAAAACTCAACAATGAACCCTCACAAATCGATCCATAGCTCTCTATGCATGGAGTTGCAAGATTTGTAAAATTGCTCTCAGCTAGAGCTATAAACTCATGACCTTGCTAGTCAACCACACAATGAGAGATTCCAAATCAAACACAAGGGCAACAATGCCAATATCTCCAATGAAATCAATATGGATGCAATGCAATGCAAATCTATATGACAATGCAAGTTAATCTATTGCATAAAAGGGAATCTAAGCTAATATGCCATGATAATGCAACTAAGAAAGGAAATATGAAACTACAATGAAATGCAATAACAAGTCTTCAAAACTTGGATGTAGAATGTCTTCACAGAGCTCCAAAATGACCTAGAAAACCTGCAGCATAACATTAACATAAAAACTTAAGATATGAAAATGAAGAAGAGAGCTCTTCTTTTATAGGAAATGAAAAGGAATGGACCATTGTGATTAAGAGGCAAAAGACTTAATCAACGGTGGAGAAAAAAAAGAAGCTTGATCCTTGTGCACAAATATCCTCCAATAGGAAAATAGGAGTTGACTTTAGTGTCCATATGAGACAAATAGTGGTTTTTCCTTTTTTATAAAATAAGAATAATGCTGTATTTGTGCAACATAGGATAAGAGGAAAAGTGAGGATTTTTTATTTAAATAAAAAGGGAGGAAATTCTTTTTAATTAAATAAAAGCTTATGATAAAGTGATTTTATTATTTAATTAAAAGAGATTTTTAATTAATTAAAAGGGAGCATGTTCTCTTAATTAAATAAGATTTTTATTTTTTTTTCTTTTAAATTAAATAAGGCTCAAACCTTACGAAATATTGAATTGATTATGATTTGATCAAGGAAATTGATATAATTGATATTGTTGATATTTGAAAATATTGATTCAAGGATTTGATAAATTGTTGAATAGGGGCCCAAAGTCTAGGCGACCATTTTAGGGTGCATACACCTAAAACATCAATCTAGATGAAAAGTAGTCTCTGTATTGGAACTTGATTGATGCATCTCAATGGATCTCTAACTCTGATCAAGAGGGTAAATTACCACAAGATTACCTTAGAGATACTCAAAAGTATCCTTCAACAAGTGATTTGTGAGGATATCTTCAATCTGTTCTTTAGTAGATACATATTCCATCTTGATTTCCTTTTCACTAACTTTATCCTTCAAGAAATGATACTTAATGGATATATGATATGTTTCTGAATGCAACATAGGATTCTTTGAAATATTGATTGCACTTGATTTATCATAGTAAATAAATACAGGTTCATTGATCCTTACTCTGAGATCATTCAACATTTGTTTCATCCATTCCACTTGTGTACAATTAATAGTAGTAGCAACATATTCAACTTCAAAAATATATTGTGAAACATAATTTTTCCCTTTTATTGTTGTTTAGGGAGAAAATAGCATCAATGAGTCTAACAATACAAGATAGGTATATCAAGTTTGATACTTTCTCCCTAAGCCATTCAATACAAGAGAAAGAGGGCCTTCCAAGCATAACTCTCAATACAACCTAGGTTAGATTAGTAAAACCCAAAGGTGATAAGGGATGCCCATGCTAAACCCAAGTTTTATCATGGAAATACACTATAAAGGCCTCTTTCATGCAATGTAATTTGATTATAGATATATAATGAAAACAAAAAGATTGAACTAACTGATTAGGAAAAAGGTGTAAGATGAGTCTAGGAGCCAAGTATATGCAATCAACCCAATTAAGATAAAAAACTAGATCTACTCTAACATATGAAATAAATGATAAGGCACTACTTACCTTGAAATATGCAATGGAATATGGCCCTTTTCTTTAAAAATTCTAGATTTGAACCTGTGATAGAACTTCTAAATATCAATTTACGATCACAACAAAAAACTCAGAAAATAGTATTTTTCTTAGACCTAGAGGAACAGGTTGACCCGGTGCAACATGTTCTGGAAAATTTTTCACAAAGTCACTGTGTTCCTCGGATACTGTAGAAAAGTTGACCTAACTTCTTTGAAAAGATCTCAAGGAGTAGATTATAGATCAATCCCCCACGAGTAAAGTACTCTAACCATCGTCATTATCCCCTTCCATCTCCATGATGTCATGTAATGCTTGAGTGCTTGAATTGAAGAAATGTAAATGAAGGCCTCACTTTGCAATGAAAGAATTAGATTCAGCCCTTAGCTTCCACCTTGCAATTTCTCTATGTCATATTGGGGGGTCCGTGTGTGTGCTCATACCTTTCTTATATCATCATCCATCATGAGGAAAATGAGACAGTAGATGTCTTTTTATAGTGAATTTATGAAATTATCCTTGTGGGAGCCGATTGCAGTGAGCAGGAAATAATGGAACTTTGAAATAGGACCCGGCCCAAGACTTTCGAACCGCCAAGGAATAGGTTGACTTGGTCGATCTATTCCCCTAGAGACCAAAGTCTTGGGCTTGTAACCCAGGCTTCCAGAACTGTAGAGGATCCAAGTGTAATATGTATTAGGGACTAATAAATCGAGGCTAGATTTAGGAAAATGGGACCACCATTATCCAACAATGTCCATGATTTTTCCATGTTACCAATATTATATTCTCTCACCTTTAATTCCTTCTCAGAACACATACTTTTAGTTATACCTTTTTTGTAAAACCAACTATACATTTCTGATATAAGTCTGCTAACTTATAATTTCAATGTGTAGAAATAAATAAATAAACAACCAAAAAGCTTTTTCCGAGCTTAATCCATACAAGCACACAAAATCTTCAACTACAAAATTCTCAAAATTGAAATTATTAAGAATATTTTCATTCAATATTCTATAAGTAAAACAAATACTTTATAAATGCTGCAAACAAGATTTAATATATTTTTAAAATGTTTTACAAAATTCTATAGCTCCTCCTATGACAGGTGTACAACCTTATCCTGTCATCGGAAATTATAGATTTTCATTTTAAAAGCTATTAACAATAATATAAATTAGTTAAGACAAAACTTTACTAGTCCGATGCTTATACAGTATGGAATATATTAATGTGTGATGTTGAATCCAACTCTTAGAAGTGAAAATCGTGGCCACAGGAACAATATCTGATTTCCTTGAACGCTGATCTCATTCTGGGTCTTGCGGTCTCCAATTAAGAAAGAAATCTCTTGTCCCTCAGACTTCTTACAGTCTCAGCCAAACACTCTTTCATGGGCGTAAAAGAGAGACCCAATTCCCTCAGCTTTTGATTACTGAATTTGTATGCCACTTTCCTTGGATTTTGTTCGTCCGAGCACCTACAGTGAAGGCAATTAAGATGAACATTACTCAACTATTGCGAAATCCCAAGTCAGTTTATAAATCTTCAGAATTAATAGGAAGTAATCAATAATAAAAGTTCCATACTTGGTAGGAAGTGGGTATTGTGGGAACATCTGTGTTAACATATCCACGAGCTCTCCTCTGTGCAGGCTTCTCTCTGCACACAGATATCGACCACAGGCAGAGGGAGTCTCGTAGATTAATACATGGATTAATCCTTATCAAATCCATACCCACCTCCTCTGTATACGTACACGCTGCTTTCTCAGCTACCGTCTTTGCATAGCAATACCAATTCTGAGCATCAAAGAGAAAAATAACAAATTCAACAACGTTAGATGGATAGTTTACAAATCTCTCGATGAAATCTTGAGCTTCACAAATAAATTTACCTTGGTTTCAATACAGTAATCAAGGTCACTCCAGCAGTCCTCATCGACTATGGCTTGCGGACTTCTATTGGGGTCGAGGTAGATGGCGCCGATGCTGGACGTTAGTATCACACGCTTCACTCCCAATTCGTTGCAGACCTTCAATACATTCAGAGTGCCATTCACAGAGGCCTCCACCACTTGTACCTGTGGAAGTGCCATTGGTCACCCATTAAATTCCCTCTGAACAACATATAATACATTTATCAATTGAATAAACATACTTACCGGATCTTCAATAATAGGGCAAGCCGTATGAAAGACTCCTTTACACCCTCTGATGGCCGGTACCAAATTGTCATAATCCAGAATGTCAGCCTTCACGAGCTCAAGCCTCTCTTCCGCCCCTTCCAACTCTTTCAGATGAGCATACTTTACATCATCTGCACATGTAATTAATACATCTCTTGTAACAGTAACTTCAGTAATGCATCTGCAGGGTACCCTTCCTGAAGCCTAAAAATTCAAATTCTCAGATTAAAAATAAATATGTGAAATATGCAATTAAATACAAATACTGACCAGGATCACGGACTGTTCCTCTTACAGTGTAACCTCTGCTCAGGAGCATCTTGACAAGCCAAGAGGCAATGAATCCTCCTGCTCCTGTTACGCACACACTCTCCATCTTTACCTCCTCGTGTTGTGCCAAGAACTATCTACTATACCAAAAGCATACAAAAAGCACAGAAAAATTGTCCACATCGCCCACTAAACTACTTTAGTAAACCGGGGCAAATTATTACATTTATTAGCCTTCATTATATGGTATTCAATGCAACTTTTTGGGACTCTCGTTTTCTCGATCTCTTCCTGTGAACGCTCCAAATAAAATGTGTTTCCCATGGAACAATTTATATACGGATGCTGGCTCCACGCATGAAACAGATTCTAAGATAAGAGGATTGCTTTTGGTCAAACATAATACGTGGAGAGGCGTTCGTAAAATATGAGAGCATTCGTAAAATGAGAGCACGAGGGAATAATAGGTCTAAATAAAGAAAAGGAAAGTCTTTTTTATAGGCTATTATATCTGTTATATTTTTTTTGGGTCTATATATGGTGACAATAATATGGAACTATTTTCTACTTCTTGTAGGAAACACATAATTATGCTACAAATAAGGCATTCATACAAGCACAAAGCAAGAGAATATTTCATGTAAACAAAAATTCTACAAGTTTATTTCACCACCTACGCTGATCATGGAGAAGCGTTCCACAACACAGAAATATTCTGTGTAAACAAAAACTCTACAAGTTTATTTTGACATCTGAGCTGACAGGTTTTTCTTAATTGCATGGAGAAGCATTCCTACAACCACAACACAAGGGAATATTGAATGTAAACAAATATTATACAAGCTTATTTTGACATTTGAGTTGATTAAGCGGACAAACATTTCCACAACCCTAGCAAGAGTGAATATTTTGTGCAAAAAAGTTTTTTACAAGTTTATTTTGATGCAAGAAAAAGATGGGGGGAAATCATGGCGGACTTGGAAGTTTCCATGTGTTGTATAAAATGTCAATGTCTTGAATAATTTAGAGATCAAAATCATGATCACATTATAATTTGATCATAAAGAGAATTCACATCTACAATCAATCCATTAACATCTACACACATAAGGATAAATACATCAACTTCAAAAATGTTGTGGGGTTCTTATTTTTGTGGTATATACCTTCCTTTTCATGTTCTTCAATTTATTTTAATTCATTATTTTGCAGTAAACATTGATATTGCACTCTTTTTTTTTCACTACTCTTGACAATTCAAGAGCAACATCCAAGTCTTCCAAAATTTACCACAAAGATGCATACATAGATGGAACTTTCTATTACGTTGCACATGTATAAATCTAAAAGCATAAACATTTTTTTTGATTTAATGTTAGGGACCGGATAAATATTCTAGTCATTAAATTTTTTAGCTATTAACTATGGATGACCTAATTTATGAAATTTGAAATACGTTTGGGCTATGTTTAATTCATTTTCTGTCTCATGCTCTTCAACCATATAAGTAATATTTTTTGGTAATTCAATATAAAAGAACCTTGATTATGTCAAGGATTTAAACTAAATTTATTTATAGATAAAAGATATTCATAACCTTCTTTGTTAAAGAAATAATAACTGTGCTTTATTTTAAAATTTCTTTATTCTTCTCTAGCAAAAAAATTGTTCACTTTAAATATGTCTATATTGTTTAAAAGATATTTCTCAAAAGAAGGCCTCTGCTAATTACCCTGATTTGTGACCATGCAAAGATCCTTAAAAATATAAGAAAATTATCAAACAATGTACTTCTATTTAGTAACTTTCCTTGAGAAAAATATAACTTGTAAACATTAAGGTCAACCTAATAGAAAACTAGATTAAAATTATGTTTTCTAACAAAATAATTCACCCTTTATATCAATTTTTTAGCATCAGTTATCTAGATTATTAAAAGATAGAAGTAAATGTTGCCTAACTATCCATGTAGATGAGGATATGCCAATTAGAATATGCTAATTTTCAATTGTGTTAATCTTGGAAAATCATGTGTTGTTGTAAAAGGACTAAAAGATTGGGAAAATACCACCGATTCCTATTGGAGAGCCTTATCTCAACCTATAGAGAAAAGAATCTATCACCCATAATATTTTGATCCTGAAGAAGATGGTAGTCATGTTAGCTAATGAAGGGGAGGGTTGGATAAAGAATTGCATGTACTTTGAAGGCTTGATATGATCGATGAAGAGGAGGAGCTAGTTGTTGGTGCCAACAAAAAAGAAGAAGGCACTGGGTCCGGCAAAGTGATTTTAGAGGAGGTTGAGATAGTAGCCCACACATAGTATGGCCTTGGGTTCCCTAAGAAATCCAAAGAGTGCACATGTAAGTGTGGTTAGGTGGAAATGTGACTCTATGGAGAGATTAAAAATCTAGCCCCAAATTATTAATATAGTACTATTAAAAGTAGCTATATAAAATTTCATGAAGGTTTTTCCCACCAATGACACCTTTACTTTTCTGAGACATTTATCATTATTGTAGGTGAAATTGGCACATATACCGCCTATTATGGATAAACATATCTACATATTGCACTCAGATGTTAAATTCCTATAGGAATAATTCACTACAATTGTTGCATTATAAATAATTTTCTATAAAGAAGGTGGCACTCAAACACAAATTGGTTCTCCTTCAACATTGTGAAGCATGCATAATGTAGAACTAGTTAAATATAGGTGGAAATTAATAATGAATCACATATAAACATTACTATGCAATAAAGAGATAAACAATCAACCAATCAATGAAACTAATTTTTTTTAATAAATGATCATGTGAAAATACTCAAATAAATGCTCAAATTACTAAATATTCTTATTTCACTTAGTGGTACAATAAACAAATGAATAAAATAAAACATGAATAATGATCTTGACCAACTTCCCCAAGATTTTGGGTGCTATATAGGGGTCAGAAAATCATGTTAAAAACTAACTCACAGATTCAAATGCAACTAGTGAATGGGTCTCTTGGAGAGGTGCTAGATGTTGCATACATAGTTGGCTTTAAACACTTGATTCAACTTTGTATGTATTGGTGTAATTTGATAATGTTAATGAATAACTTTTGAACCAATATGGCCAAATAAATATATACCTATAACACCCATATCTCTTTGTAATCATAGGCAAAAATCACTCTCTATGACATAAAAATTTACTATACAAAACCCTAAGTACTAACACTTGAAAAAGAAACAATTGATATGGGTACAAAATAAAGACAAGGCTTAACTTTTATAGCTATATCTAGAGTTAAATTAGTAAACGGTCTTGAATCAAACTACCATTCTCTTTTGATTTATATTCAAGAATGAAAAATATTCCTACATAATTATCGAGAAAAAGGTAGAATTCCAACTACATGTACTTTATTATATGGGTATAAGTATAACATTCTCAATGCAACTTGCTTTAGGTAAACTTTAAATTTATTCTTTTTGTTACCATCTTTATTGTATATTATTTATGGAAATAAATTAAAACATAATATATTCACTATTTCATGTTATATAGGTCCATGATTTTTCAATATTACCAATATTGTATTCTCTCATCTTAATTCCTTCCCTTAAGACATACTTTTAGTTATACCTTTTACATTAAATCAAAAACGCATTTATGATATAAGTCTACTAACTTATTTTAGTGTGTAGCAATAAATAAATAAATAAACAACTAAAAAACCTTTTTCATGCTTATTTCATACAAGCACACACAATCATTAAATACACAATCTTCAAAATTAAAATTCAATGCTCTATAAATGTTTCAAACAAAATTGCATATATTTCAAAATTATATTACAAAATTATACAATTAATAAAAAAAAATACTTCCTTAACACGTTAACATACACATAATTCTCTACAAACGTAGCCATCACACCCTTCTATGATAGATGTCCAACCTTATCCTCTTATCGTAAATTGTAAAATTTCATTTAAAAGTAAGTTAAGATTTTAACATCATTTATTTAATAGTACATATAATAACTACGATAATATATAAACTATTTAAGATAAAACTTTACTAGTCGGATGCTACATAGTGGTTATTACTATGTGATGTTGAATCCTACTCTTAAAAAGTGAGAATCGTGGCCACAGGAACAATATCTGATTTCCTCGAATGATATGCCTTAGCACTGATCTCATTCTGTGTCTTGTGGTTTACAATTAAGGAAGAATCCCTTGTCCCTCAGACTCCTTACAGTCTCAGCCAAACACTCTTTTATGGACGTAAAAGAGAGACCCAATTCCCTCAGCTTTTGATTGTTGAATTTGTATGCCACTTTCCTTGGATTTTTCTGGTCCGAGCACCTACAGTGAAGGGAATTAAGATGAACATTACTTAACTATTGCCAAATCCCAAATCATGTTAGAAATCTTCAGATTGTATAGGATGTAAGCTATAATAAAAAATCCATACAAGGCTTAACTTTTATAGCTATATCTAGGCTTAACTTTTATAGTTATATCTAGAATTAAATTAGTAAATGTCCACACCACCCACTAAACTATTTAAGTAAGCCTAGGCAAATTATTGCAAGGTATTACATCTATTAGCCTTCATTATATGGTATTCAATTGGACTTTTGGGGCTGTCGTTTCCTCCTCTTCCTGTGAATGCTCCAAATAAAACGTGTTTACCATCAAGCAATTTATACGTGGAGGCTGAAGCCCACGCGTGAAACCGATTCTAAGATACGATCAGTTTTGTTGTTAGTGGAAATGTTATTTTTATTATTATTACCAATTGTATAATGGGCAGGTCAATTAGAAAACATTTTGATGCATACATTTTTATTGTTTATGAGGTCAGTTCATGAGTCATTTAACACATGGTGATTTTTGAATTATGAATGTCAACAAGTAGTATACAAGCATGATTGAAATAACTTCATGTTATGTTTACAATAAGAAGAGAAGGAAATACAAAGATACATGTATAGAAATTGAGATTAGATGAAAATAGGAATAAAGATAAAGATGGAGATAGATGAAGAGAAGAGGGATAGATAAACGATTATCTAGAGATGTAGAAATAACGAGATTGAGAAAGAGGGAGGTAGAATCACAAATATATAGAGAGAGAGCGGCGATAAAAAGTTATATATAAAGATCGAAGGAGGAGGGAGAGAGAAAAATATAAATATAAAATAAGACATCTAAAGATGTGAAGTGAATGAGAGAGGTAGAGATGAGTGTGAGGGAAATATGGTAACATAAAAAAGTAGTAGAGATGGGGGAAAGGGGTGGGAGGAAGATTGATAAAGAGAGAAGTTTTGAACGATAATTATATTGATGGCAATTTTGTTCAGTTGGGGAAACAATTTACAAGAGAAATGATGCACAATGGTTAGAAACATGGGAGGAAGGGAGAGTATAGAAATAGACAAGGAGAGAATAACACAAGGTAGAGAGAGGTCATCTAGGAAGGAACGACATTGTTGGTAGATGCCATACAAAAATGAATTGGAAGGAGGAGAGTTGTCTAGCTTTGATAGAAAGTTTCAAGAAGTGTTGAAGGACAAAAGAATATAGGCTGAATTAGGGAATAAAACAAAGAGGTTGTATGGAACTATGATATTGAGGAAAGAATGCGGACTAAGGAAACAAAAAATATGAGAAAGAAGAACGGGATGGACGGAGTTGAAGATTTGAATGGGAAGGAGTAGGGAATGAATGAAGTACCGATACAAGTGAAATGAAATAAATTATTAGAATTGTCCTAAGATCTACATCGGGAGAACAAAGACATGTTCATCATGTAATTGTAATCATCAATGTCGGGGTTGAATGAGTAAATAAATGCTTGCTTGTTATTGTTTGTGAATATGTGTATCCAAGTATTTTTGATTGTCTAGTCTCAAATATTGTATTTCTTGTTGCAAACTTATGACTATGGGTTATGATTTGTAAGGTGTCTTTGAATAGTTTAAGTTGCTATCCCTGTTATGTGAGAGATTGTGTCATAGAGAGAGATTCATTTCATATATATATATATGATTAGATATAGTATATCTATCAATTTATTAAATAATATATGAAATCATCATCCTTTGTATGCACACACTATTTGTGTATTACATTTTATTAATTAATTTAAAATTATATATTATTCTATTATATTTTGAATATCTAATTCATGTCTTATAATACGTAGTAATATTATTATAATAATTAAATATATAATTCATATCTTATAATATGTAGTAATATTATTATAATAATTAATATAAAAATAATTAAATAAATTTAAAAAGTTATTTTATACACTAAAAATGGCTAGAGGAAATATTTAAATATATATTAGTTAATAAATGATATTTTCAACTATTACTAAGTAAACTATTTAATTTATTTAGTTAATTCACTTAGCTTTATTAGATTCTAAATCAAAGTATTCTAATTACCCTTATTAAATGATTTTATGAAAATTACCTAATATCCCTCTCATCAAATGACTAAGTCATCCTAGTCCACTTCACATGACACTTCATCCTAGGCTAGGATAATTAATTTTAATTATTTATTAATTAGCCTATTTGCTTCCAACCATGAGTTGTATTCCCAATTGGTAAAAAAAGGGAATGTGGCCTTGTAAGAATTGGTCTGATGACCACATGCCCTCATAGGACTTGGTCCATGCCATCTTTCCTACAAACTAGTCGCTTGTCTAACAACCTCATATGGTCAAGCATGACTCATAAGGAAACTTGTGCATAGAGTCCTATTGCGGAAAAGTTCGTTCGGGCTATTCCTCTCAATAGTCATGGAGAGACACTTGGCAAGTGTCTCTCCTTCCCTCATGACTCTTCTCCTTGTCAATAAAGGAGGAGCATTCTCCCTATTCTCACTCTCACATTCCAACTACTTCCTCCTTCTCAACTCCTCTAACCAAGTCAATATCCATCCTTTATTTGTCTACCTTTCAATCTCAACAATTTGATCTTGTCACATAGGCCTGGGGGATATAAAAATCTATAAAATGAGCACATTTCCTTCATTGCAAGGCTAATTAGCAATCTTGAGCATTTATCATTCTAGTATTTTGGAGCATTCTAGCATTGTAGATTTTAAAGAGAAATTTAATAATATAAAAGTGTGTCTTTGGCTATTGTAATTGACAATTTTACCTGAGCATAATTTCATAATTTAAATATCAAATCCAATATCCATCTATCATAGTTGCATCAACCATATTGAGTGTTTTAGGATCATAGTTCACTGTAGTTGCATTAATCCACTATTCCACAATTTTGAGATACCTTGTAAAGCTGATTCAAGACTTGAGAGCCCAATGAAATAGGATTCCAAAGCTAGGAAAGAAATGGAATCAAGCTACAAATAGTAGGTGTAAGCTAAATTTTGTATTTCTATTTTGACTTGTTTTTTCATATTCCATTATGTGTGCATTTTTAGATAGGGTTTTTAGTTATTTAGTGGGTTAATAGTTGAATTCTATGGGTAGATGCATAATTTTCATTAATATTTGGCACCCATTAAGGGGTTGCAACCCCAAAATTTAACAAAAAATTGAGTTTTCATGTGTAGAAAAATTTCTAGGATGGTCTTGCACATTTGTTCTCGTAGAACTGCACATGAATACTTAATTTTTGTGCATTCATTTCAAATAGCCTTTTGCACAAGGATGGATTTTACTAGTAGTATTTTTCATTCTTCTGATTTTGTGCATCCACTTCATCTTTCTTTGCATATATTACATTGTTCGACGCATTTATTTACTTATTTTTATGTAGCCATAGTTCTATCCTGTGAAAACATTATTTTCTTTCCCACATCCATTCCATAATTCAGTGCATTTATTCTTCTGTTCTATCCCTCCATTGTTTTGTTCTACCCATTAATCATATGCAATTAGGTCATACACCTAGCCTCTTTTAAATTTGGATTTTTAGATTTAGACTAACTTTCTAATGGGTTTGTGATGGTTTCTATTGTCTAGTTGCTTAGGATTAATTACAGGTTCAATTAAAGAAGGCCCATTTAAACTACTTACCATTTTCTTCCAGGTTCCTTGGACGCTAAGGGGTTATTTTTGAAACATTCACATTTTTATTTTGGGCTTAAACTAAATGTACTTTCTTTGTTTCAGGTGTCTATTTTGAATTAGCTTTCAAGTGTTTTTTTTGTTTCTTATGAATTAGGCAATTTTATGTAACAAAAAGATTGATACAAGTGTATTCTCTCTCCTCACCTTCGTGGATGTTGGGTGTAAGGGAAACTTGTATCAATATTTTAGCAAGCCTTCCTGTTGAGTATCCTACAAGGACGAGCGAGAGAGAATGAACCAAGGGGTAATAGGCTAAAGCCATGCCCTTCAGAGCTGCTATAGAAAAAAAATATGGTTGTAATGAAAGTCACAATCAATAGGTGAGAGTTCATCATGATGGTGGAAGGTCTCCCTTAGTATCTGCGTGATACGTTAAAATCCTTCATTACAAGACATAAAACAACTTGTTTTGAAATGACTAGAGGGGGGCTTAATTTTAAAAATCACTTTGGGTATGGCCACCTGAATGGATTCCCTAACTAGAAACCTTTTTTTATAGACCAAAAACCTTTTATTTGCTCCACCAGTGCAAGAGGTAACCAAGCCACCGAAGTTGTCCCACACTCTCATAGTGAAGAGTAGAGATAAATATTATTTGGGAGGTGATGACCTAAGGAATTAGAAGTCTATTATTCCTAAGAAGTGAGTACAATTTAGAAGACAGATCATGCCTATAGAGTTCTAAGTTATCCACTCTGAATAATTGTGGTTTTGATATATATGTAGTGGGAATTCAATAGATATTGTCCTAGCCAACCTTATCATTTGTAAGTGTATTTGTGCATTACATATTAGTTTAAAAATTTAGGAGAAATCATTATGTTTTTTTATATGTGTATATTTTCTTACAAAAATAAAACCATAAAAATATTATGAAATACAAACAAATTGTAAAATTTTGAAAACATTGTTTCTGCACATACATTGGTATTTCATGCTCATTTGATAGACTATTATGTGCATATGAAATATTTTTTATGTGCATGTATCACATTTTTTTGTGTATATATCACATTCAACTGTGCATATACCAGACTACCTTGTGCACCTATTTTTGTGCATTTGTAACAAATTAGTGAATCCTCCACTTGTGCATTTGGATACCTTTTAACTTACTTTTGAGTTCCATAACTAACAAAAAAAATATAGGATCTTCTAGGGTAAAAGCACAAAGCTGTGTCATGTTTCAGGACAACTTATCAGCACAACTAAATTTGAGTATTTCTAACTAAAATTATCTTTTGTCAAACATATGGTCTATCTAGATTCATTCTAGCTAAGTTAGATAAGTTCTTTACCTTTTCCAATTGGAAATATCTATTAAATGCATGTTTTATAACAATTACTAAAGAAATAAAATTATTTCAGAAAAGCGATGTTTCAATAACTCTTACTATTTTTAATGATATTTTTTTACAAATATAAAATACCCTTTTTTAGAGCACATAGTCAAGATTATCATCATATAATTTTTATAGTATTTTAATTAGATCTAATATATTATAATTTCAAAATACTGCAAGTAGGTATTTTAACATTCGAGAACAAGATGCTTCAAAAATAGAAAAAAATAGTAAAGCTTATCAAAAAAATTGCAAATTTATATTTAACACTAGAGGAGAGAGTTATCTTCAAGAGTGTGTAATTTATTTTCTGAATGGTGTAGATTTGATAGGGGAAATTTGACGCGAGATGAAAACTGTCGATTTCAGGTATGTTCGACTTTGAGTAGTTATAACAGAGAAAATATATATTGAAAACTAATTTTTCTTCTTTTCTGTACTAGCTATACATTTTATCTATGACATATTTTGAAATCAAAGGAAAAAAAGATTATTTGCATATACTTTTTTGGTGCGAACAAGACCCTCGTTTTTCAGCATTTTTCAGCAAGTAAAAAATGGACTTAAAAAATTTAAAAACTATGTAAATTCTTGTTCAAAAAAAATTAAAAAAATTACAGGCATAAACTTTATCCACTTTTACACATTTCATTAGTTTACATCATCTCCAAATTTTAATCATAAATGCCATTTTTATGTCGTTAAAGTTAAAAAATTTGTGTGTTGTTGACCTTTTCCTTTATAAAAGTGTGACACAGCTTTGTACTTTTACCCTTTAACATAGTTTGAACATCATCCTCATACAAGTTCACCATTCTATCTATCTTCTCACACTTTCACATCATTTAAAAACCGTTTTCTTTAAGTGTTGATCCATCAACATCAATACCATCCAAAACCTTAATGCGAGTTTCAACTATCAAGATTTACTATGGTGCATGCTGATGGTGAAGGGTGAGAAAGGGTGCAAAGGGAGATTTCAAGTTATGCAGAGGTAAATGAAGGTGATTTTGAATATGAGCTGGAGAGAGCTTGTTTTCTGCATGGTAGTTTCAAGTCATACAGAGACAGTGAGCTAGAGAGAGCTTGGTCTTTGCATGGTAGTTTTGGCTAGTAGAGACGAGATAGTTCTTCCTATGCAATTTTAGTTAGCTTCCCCTATTTGGAAACAATGTATCTTAAAGTTTCTTTCTCACAACTTAGTGTATGGTGTGCTTCTAGTCTTTTTGTACCACGGGCTAACACCCTCTTGCTACTTTTTCTATCAAAAACTTAGTCTATGGTTGCTGTCTTTTCAAAATTTTCTTCTTTTTCAAGTGGGATGTCCCATTCATGGATGAAATTATTTTTCTTTGGCTTGGTACTCTGTGTGGTCAGGAGAATGAAAATCCCACTTCCACTACTTACCCAACATTTGACTTGGCTTGGTCTCGGTAGCTTTTTAGATTACTCGGTAACTACTATGGAGTTCTCGATTACTGCTCAATAGTGTATTGTCTTTGCTTAGTGTTTCCTTTCATAGACTGAAAATTTATGTCCTAAATTAAACTATCACCTATACAGTCATTATATTTGTGTTTCAAGGGAGTGACAAGACTGAATCCTCCTTAAGATACCTTATATTCATAATTTACTTCACATTACACCAATTTGACTTATCTGGCTAGTATCCCTAAGGACATAGTTTCTTCCCACTTGAGTTTGGACTTTTCCAAAGTTCTACCTGAAAAAATTATATTTTAGAATAACCTTTATGGTTCTTATTCAAAATCTAAAAGGTTAGATTCTGACTCAATCCCTCCACCCCCGAACACTCAACAAAGTACACAGACCTAATTGGCCTAATTAGGACTAGTTTCCAAATGAGGCCCTAAGGAATGGGTTCACCGAGTCACCACAACCACTTGGATATGATCTAGTATCGTCAATTACACTATTTATATCATTTATTCAATTCTTACCACTCCTTTAGTATGATTGTCTCTCACTTCTTCATAGTTCTAGACTAAACACATGGGCTTGTTTAGCCTAGGGCTTGGTGGGAAAATCACCAACCCATACACCATGTTCTCGATCTTTGAGATTCTTATAGTATATCTCCCTATCTTTCATTCACCTAGATTCATGGATTTTCCTTAGTCAAAGTGCAAGTTAGTGCTCCATTTTTTACTGGTCACTATAAACGGGGGTTTCCGGGACTGTTTCCACAAATCTAAACATAACTCTCTCCAATCTCCACTAAATTGGTTCAAACCAATTACATCTAGACCACAACACACAACACGAAAACAATATCTCAAATGGGAATCAATTCCAATTACCTATTAGATTGTATAATACAGAAATGTGATAGTTTTACAGAAAATCGGGGTTCCTTTATTCAGAGTTCCACCACAATTCGTACATCAAACCAATTATGTCGACTTCTTAGTCATCTTTGAACATGCTATATTTTCTTTGGCTATTTCAGTATAAATAGGGCTCTTTGAGACCCAAAAGACTAACCAACTACCTTGTAACCGCCCAGAGACTGACTATGAACAATTAGAATCGAATGTCCTCATAATTTTGACAATTACAAAAGATATAAAATGTTGTCAATCTAACAAATAATTTTTCAACTCAATAACTACATGACTAATGAATTTAAATGGTTATTAAATGATTTCCAAACCATAAAAAAACCCCTATTACTACCCCTTAGACCTTTATCTCTCATAAGACATTATTTTGCCTACAAGGAAACATTACATCTTTTTGGCACTTTGGTACATTTCACAACATTTGGTGGCTCTAATGACAAAATTACATAATTTGAGACCTTATAGGTCATATTACATTGACAAGTGACCATGAATGGTCTTCTTGGTTTTCTCCTCTCCTTGTATCTTCATCAGGGCTTCATGGTGACCCCTATAGCCATGGTGCTCCTGCACCAAAAAGTATAGATCCTTCCTTGCCCAAGTTCTTATCTATTGTAGGCATAATAGGAAGATTGTTTTGGTGCCTGTCTAGAGTTGGTCTAGATATTTTTCCTTTTTTGGGAAACATATTTAATTGGATGGTTGGTTCCCTTACTATTCAATGGGTGGAGTTGTAGGGCTCTAAATATTTTAAGAGGTTGTTTTTTAATTATTTTAGGCCTTCTATATTCCTCTGTTTTCTTGGGTCCATTCATCTCTAACGCTTAGATATGTTAGGGTTGGGTTTTGGTCTTTGTTAGGTGTTGTGTTGTTGTCTATTTTTGGATGTAGGTCACTTAAGAAAGGGTGCATCATTGTGCTTACATCCTCCTCCACCTCTATGTTCTTAGACTCACCTACCCTATAGTTGTTCTCTGGTACAAGTGATTATGGGTTTATGTTTGAAGTGTTGATATTGTTGATGGTTCATTTTGGGTGTGAAAATTTTAAGAGGATAGGTGTTGATTTTATTTCCTCTTTTCTCACAACCTCTTCTGAATGGTTTCCTTCTATCTTTTTATTTTTATTACTAACAAAGATCTTTGGTGGAAACTCATTGGTTCTCCTTCTGTGTGGAGAAGCTCATTTTTTGGCTTATAGGAGTTATAGTAGTGGATTTGGTTGTGAATATCTCATGGATTGGGTTTACCTCATGAGCTTCTAGATTTTATTTCTTGGGAGGGTGAAAATACTTATGTTTTATTGCGAGAGATATGTTGAGGCTAGTGCTTCTTTAGGTTTTTTTGGTGTGGGGTTCCTATTTCTACAGATGTTGAATTTGAATGGGATTGGGTTTTTTTCCAAAAAGAGATTTTTTGAACTTGATCCTCTTATCTTCCTTTCTCTTCTCTTTTCTTTCCCTACCTTGGAGACCTCTCTTTTCAGTGTTGCCTTGGCTTTTAGGTGTTTTTATTTGTGTGGATTTTTCATCGATGTTTGGATTCATTTTTGTTCGGTTAGAGAAGAGGGATGGTGCTAATTTTCTTAAGGGAGGGTACCTTGTTGATTTTAGTCCTCTCTCTTTTTTCTGTTGATGATGGGGTCCATATTACATGGAATCTTTTTTTATTTTTGTAAAAGGCTGGTGGTCTTGGACTACAGTTTTCTTGGGGGTTGTTGGTTGTTTGTTTCTTGACAGGGTAGACTTTACTATAAAAGTACCCATCTCCCCCCTTAGGCTATAATAAATGGGATTTTTTTTTTGTGTGCTTGGTTTGGCTAGTCAGCTAATGAAGTTGTTAGGGTTTCAATTTTTCAAGAGGGAGAGATTTGACACGGTTTCAACCCTTTCAATTTCCTCTTTCCTAGTTAGGTTTCCTTCTACCTAACAATGGTGTTTCTTGGAATGAGTGTGTGGTGGATTTTTCCTCGAGGGTTTTTGCACCTCTTCTTTTAAAATATTTGGTGGTTCCAGTTGGGGATGATTTTATTAAGAGGTTGAGATTTGATGATTTTGGCCTCTTATTTTTCCCATCTTTTTATTGGAGGTTCATTGACCTCTGATGGTCACCTTATTGTGCAAATTTTTGGTATCTCCTATTAATGGTGGATTTTGTGGAACTGGGGTTTGAGCATGCTGAGTGGTTGTCCATTATTTTCTTGGTTCCCTCTTCTACACTTATTTGTCCCAAGATTCATTGGTCCTATTATTGTTCCCAGGGTTGATTGTTTGGTTGAAGGCCTTAGTTTGGGTGGAGTTTGATGGTGCTAGTGGTTTCCTTATTGTAGTGGTTTTTATGGAGGTTGGGGATGGGTGTCTTAAGTAGTGAATCATTGATGTTCTTATTCCCTCACTTTTCTTTTCATTGCATTGGGTTTCTTAATTCATTGATGGGAAGGATGGTATTTTCAGGAGTAAGTATTCCTTGTTGAAGGTTGGGAGATCCTTTTAAAATCCCTTGTCTCAAATATGTGTTTTAGTGGGTTAACCTCTTTAGGCTCTTTGTTAAGGTTAGGGGTTCTTGCCAAAATCCCTTATGTTATATTTTGTTGATGATGAAGTTTGAGGTTGTGGGAGCCTTGATAAAACCCATGATCCTATGATATTATGGGTTCCTAATAAAACTCATAGTTTTTTGTAATTAAGGTTAAGTGAGGATTGGAAAACATTTTTATTCAACTTTTTAGGATTAGGCTTGTAGATTTTCATTTGGTTCTTTATTTATTCATATATTTTCAGGCTTTTATTTCTTTTCTGTCAGTTATTTGTTCAACTATAATGTAATATCTCTTGCAGCTATTTGTTTTAGGTGGGTTCTAGATTCCTCTCAAGATATAGCTACTAATGGGTTTTGGGGGGCGACCAAAACTTGTTTTAACCTTAATCAAAACCTATCAGTATTTATCATCCTTATCTAGAAACTTAATTTTTGACATACCTTAGTAATTTTTATAATATCATAGAGAGTTTATCAGCTTCTATAAACTTAGTTATCCAAGTTCATCATTATCATCATTAAATATTTTGACCCATGATGATTTAGCATAAATAGAAACATGTTCATCATTTATCTTACATAACAACATGCGTAAAAGCATTTTATTAGATTACTAATTTACCATAAATTTAATCTAACTAGTAATCAATCTAGCTAATGTCATATAATTAATCTATCTAATTTATATATAAAGGGTATGTCTTAAGGGGACATGCAGGTCATAATTATATATATAGATCAGATTATTATTGTCCAAGCATGCATAATTAAACTAAACATGCATAATTATATATCAAAGCATATCCAATATCCAAATTATAATATCATTTATGAGTTTTAAGCTAGAAATAACACTTGAGTTCAATTGTGAAAGTATGAAAGCTACAAAAAACAAGTTTAGGGTAGAGCTCCTAATACATATAGTCTAGATCCTCTCTATCTTTTATTATCTCTTAAAAAATTTCATGTTCTTCAATACGCAACCTCCACTTTTGGTTGCCATGTCCTCTTTTTGGCAATGTCTCAAATTGAAACTTTGTCTCTATAACCAAATGATTATAATGTAGAGCTCTTTGTCCAACAATGTATTCCACAAATTGAACACCATTTTGGTCTATCTTCATGTGTTGATAATATGTACCTTCAATGACAACTGAACTAGTTTGATATGTTTGTCCATCACCATCTACAATTACTTTTGACAACTTATCTTTTTCTTTGGTTCATCTTAGAAGATAATAATCTACAATTTCTGCATTGTCAAGATCCACAACCACAACAAAAATATCTCATGTACATGTGTACAAATGTCCATGCAATTTAAAAGTTAAATAAAAATATATAAATAATTTTATCACAACTTGTGATAAATTGAAATTAATAAAAATAATAAAAATATACATGTGCACACACTTGTAACAACTAAATCATAAACACATTCAAAATCAGCTGAATATATAGGATCACGAATCTTTATGTCAATGTCATTATCTTCATAAGGAGGAAATCTGATCAACTCTTTCATATCCCATCATGAAACACATCCATTTGCAATATTCTCACATTGACTCATTAGATTTTCCTCAACACAATCAACATAAAAAAATGATTTTTCTCTTACTTGAATCAATGTTGGTATGTGTTGTTAGGTACTCATTAGTTGATGTAAACTTCTAATGCCACCAATTCTTTGACAATTGTAAGGATTGGATCAATCTATATCTGATTCAAATATGAACAAAATTTGAAATTTGCACACATTAAATTAGATCAACAATTACATGATAAAAGTGAAAAATACATATGATTAATAAAATTAAATATTTATTTAAGAAATTCAACTGAAATAAATTTTACCTTTCACTTCCCAAAACAACATTTTTTTGTATTGGGTGTCTCGACCAAAAAAATGACGTTGGCACCATTCACCAATTTTATTCACATTCTCTATCATGTTACCCATTTACAACATGTAAATTTACATGAATTAAATTATTTTAAAGTAAATGTATCTAGAACCTTCTTTCAAGACATTATAAATAATTTCAAATGTCATATTTATAAATGTACCTGCAAGTTCATATTGGTGAAGTATAGGTTTTACACATGCTTCTGCTCCATTGTGTTGCTCTTTTCCATGACCACTTTCAAAGAAGTTGTACACAAAAACTTAACATTGAGTCTAGCATGTTGCATGCCTAACCAATTAAAAGATTTTGTAGATTTAAATTGTCCTGCTTGATAATGTTGTATACACACATGTACATACATAAGATATCATTTAAAAATATAGTTCATCATGTGTACACAAATTTAATAACTTAAAAAATTATGAGAATGAAAATAAACTAAAATACATGTGTACTTACTTGCACAACCATCAAACCATATCTAGTATTGTGAAGCCTTTATCACACGATCTACAAAATCTTCAAAAAACATTGCAAAAAAATGAGCCACATATCTCCTATCATGAACTCTATCATCACTAATATAGAAATGAACCTCCTTGATGATAATGTATTTATTCTTATCAGTACTTTCTATCCCATCCAAATAAAATTGTGTGTGTCTATAGATCACTTGAACAAATGTCGCAACTTGTTCAGAATGATAATATTAACCTTGAAGCTCTCATTGAGGCAAAACTGTATAGTTCTCAAAGAAATCTACAACTGAAAGAATACAACTAGGTGGAAAACAATTTTTGGAATCATGAAACTATTGGCTCGCCATTGTGCACCATGACAATGTTGGATATGTGAATATATCATAGTACAAAATCTTTTCATAAACTCAAGGTAGGGAAACTCACTCTCCTTCAATGCATTTTTTCTTGGATTCATCTCTTTTCTTAGTTTGGTATGTCTCATATTCAAATCTCTTCCACAAACCTTGCATTGAAACATCAATATTCTCAATTTGTAGTGGAAATTCATGCAAATCTCCATAATCATTGCATGTATTTTTTATACATTTCACTTTGAACTCATCTGAATATTCTAATTTATCACATAAAATAGACTTCACAAATTGTGTCGTACTTCCAAGGATAACCATATCTAGATTAAGTACTGCCATAGATTTTTTATATAATTGCAAGTGTAGATGAAATTCAACATGATTTCAACAAAAAAATAAATTGTGTACCTTATTTATGTGTACAAATATGGGACACAACCTCTCAAACATTCTCTGACATATTTTCACATGTAAAAACTCTTGCTTGAATGCTTGAAATAGTTCACTTTGTGTTATATCTATAAAATGTTTTAGATGTTCATATTTCATACCTGTCCCTTCATCTTTCATCTGTATAGTATCTCTTCTATTGGAAGAAACATGAGAGCAAGTAGTCCAACATTCAATGACTTTTCTTTTTACATCTTCAGTAATTATGTCTTTTCAAGGAAGTCTACAAATATTTATCCAATTCTTTTCAATGTTTTCATCTAACATATTTCTCCTCATATATCTTTGAACAATTCTTCTCGATACTTGCATTAAATCAGAAATCACACAAACTTATTTTCTCCATGTCAACTTCCTACTAGATATTGTAGTTATCAATGCTCTATGCGCAACACTTAAATTGGCTCCTCGAGTTGTGTTCTTAATGTTGGTTAATGAATCTTGCAAATTTTCAACTATTGTTCGATTAACATTATTCATAGATATTTTCCTATTATCAACACCCAATAACTGCAAACCACGAGTCATCTTGCTTTTCCTGAATAACCTTGCAAATAATTTTGCTCTTCCAAACATGCTTTTATTTTCAAAATATTCATCCCAATTTTTTTCATAATGCAATTTAGTTTTACTTTCAGATACCATGTGTTCAGATGAAACTTGACTGAAAAGTGTGTCTTTATTCATCTCCATCAAATTTCCCATGTCAAATGATATGTTTCCATGTTGAGAAATACCAATTTGTTCTCCTACTTGAATTGCATCTTCTTCAATATCAATAGGTTCTTCCTCTACTTCAATATGTTTATCTTCATTATGTTTTGTATGACCTTTTAATTTTTCATCTCTTATTCAATCATATTTTCTTCTTCAATTGCTTTTATTCCCAATTGAATTGAAAACTTTAATTCACCTACATACAAAAAATTCTATTCCCAATAAAAAACTATAAACAATATTAATAATTTTATAAATTAAAAATAAAATAATATAGTGCTTTAATCTAAAAAACTAAATAAAATAATGCTTGAATTTTAAAAATAACAAATAAAATAATATGTCAATTAAAAAAAATTAAATAACACAAAACAAAGAAAAACTAAGATATAAAAATATCTTGCAAAAAAACATACCTTCTTGATGAAATTGTCCTTCGTAATTCCCTTTCGAATGAAAAAAAGACTATAAAAAACTTCCACCAAATGATACTCAAAAGTATCCTTGCACAAAAGGTTTTCTAAATATGTCTTCTATCTGCTCCTTTGTAGGCACATACTCAATCTTTACTTTACCATCCAACACCTTCTCTCAAATAGAATGATACCTGATAGATATATTATTTATTCTGCAATACTGTATTGGATTCGTTAACATGCTTATAGTAATGGTATTATCACACATGATCAAAATTGGTTCTTCATAAGTATCTCCTATATCTTTCAAAGTCTACTTCATCCATAATACCTGAGTACAACACAGGGATCCTACAATGCATTCCGATTTAGTAGTTGATAAAGCTATATAATCCTATTTCTTTCTTGACCAAGCAACTAATCAGGAGCCAAGAAGGTAAGCTCTACCACTAGTATTTGTTTAGTTATGCAAACATCCTATGCAATCTGCATTGGTATAAATTGTCAGCATGAAATATGGACATTTTTGATACCACAAACCAAACTCTTCTACTCCTTTTAAATATTTAAATATTCTTTTCACCACCATAACATGTTATTATTTTGGTTCTTATTGAATTATGGCTTCCAAGCATACTGCATACATAATACTAGTCTAGTAGTAGTCATGTACAAAAAACCATCAATCATTGATTTGTATTTAGTTCTATATAACTTCGGTGAGTCATCTTCATTAGTTAACTTACAAGTGGTAACACTTGGAATACATACTAATTTGGAACTCTCCAACCCAAACTTCTTTAATATTTCCTTAATATACATGGATTGAGAAATAAAAATGCCTCTTATGCTCTAATTTACTTACAATATAAGAAATAAATTCAACTCTTCTATCATAGAAATCTCAAATACTTTTTGTGTCTCCTCTAAAAACCTCTTGCACAAGTCATTATTTCCTTGAAAAATAATATCGTCAACATAGTTTTTCAAGATGAACCACATAGCTACGTTCCAACCATAGATGTAGCTATCGAATGTGGCAAAAAGCCACATTTTTTCAAAATTCCAAAGGACACATGAAGGTGAATGTGGACGTGCAAAATATACAAGGTCTATGTACACATAGCAGGCATTTGGTGAGAGAGGAGGATGACCTCGACATGTAGGAAAGTTGACATGGACAAGGGTTGACACAAATGTTCAAACATGCCCTTGAGTTTGTTGGTAATGTTAAGCCCAACAATCACATGACCTTTCCCATTCCCTTCTTTTTCATCTTCTAGCTTAACATGATTGTATATATACATGTACATAGTCATGTAATGTATATTGGTAAATGATAAAGGAATTCCCTAGTAAAAGTGGATGTAGCCATTATTGGTGAACCACTATAAATACTTGTGTCTTGCATCCTTATTTATTGTGTGTTTATTTATGTTTTAGTTTAGTTGTTTTTATCATGTTTCTTTTCTTGTTTTGAATCAAAAATTGGTATCAGAGCCAATTTGGCTTGAGCAGAGATGGAGGAAGAAGATGATGACATTGATTTTGTTATTGATAAATTTCTTGAGAATTTGGATTTGGTTGAAGAGGAGGATGCTGAAGCAAGTGAGGATGAAGTTGAGGAAGTTGTGAGATTGAAGGAAGAGAACTTACTACTCACAGACCAACTAGTTTGTATGGACCAGAAGTTGGAAGTTTTGTGTCGTATAATGAATGTTGAAAAAGATAACTTTGAGAAAGAGTGGGAGTTATTTGAATAGACCCTATTTTAGGAAGAGGAAAATGATGGGAAGGGCCATCAGATCTTGATAGAGGACTCTTTCCTGGAAAAAATATATGTCTTGTTGATAAAGAAGTTTTCCCTTGGTGTCCAAAGAAACTACAAGAGGATTTGAGGTGCTTGGCAATGGGATATTTCAAGAGCACATGGATTACAAAGCTCAAGGATGCTGGAGAGAGCCCTTGGCTCAAGGCTATGTGTGATCTAGAAGCCTTTGGCAAGTCTGAGAATGAGGTTTTTGATGATTTATTATTGGAGATTGCATAAGTGGAAGCAGAGTAGAATGCATTAATTGCATCTCCTCTCCCATGGTTTCAAACCTTGAAGTTGGGTGTCACAGTGGTAGTTCATGGTTACCGCAGATAGAAAGTTCCATTCCTCGAAGAAGTGATTCAAGTGCAGGGGAGAAAGAGTTTTCTAGAGCTAGAGATTTACCTATAGAGGACAAATTAAAGCCAATGATTGAGGATAAAAGAATGACGCCCTCTGTGATTGTTGAAGTGGACAGTGAGTAGGCAGATGCTCCCAGTCATACGATAGACATTTCTTACTCATGGCAGTATAGAAATGGCCCACAAAATGTAGGGCAGTTTTCCTATAACCCACAGTTTGTGGGGCAATATGGTAATTATCCAGAGCCATTTAACAGTAGCCCAGATGTAATTAGTTTGTTCAACATTGATCCTCAGATTTTAATGGTGGGAGCTTCCACCATGGATCAAAACTTTCTGGCAGATGTTGTGCTCAGGGAAAAGGTCCCATTGACATACTAGAGCCCACACACAAGTTCCACTAGCAGGAGCCCGATGAATATGTGTCTCACTGAGACTCTGGATCTAAAGACTATGGTGGATAAGATTATGGTCTCTGATAGAGATATCACCACCCAAGTAGTGAAAGGATCACTGGTAAAAGCTGCGGGTGGAGCAGGACTGATCTAGGTGACCAACAAGGTAGAATGGGGTGCTTCTAAAAGGTTTACATCAAGTAGAACTCCCATAGAGAGGAGAACCATGGGATTCAATTTCCACTTCTACATTTACATTTATAATGTAAATGTAGAAGTGGGAATATAGGGGATTCACGGTGCATGGTTGTGTCAGTTGAACTTCAAGGGGGAGATTGTTGGGAATGTGAAGCCCAATGGTCACATGACCTTTCACATTCCCCTATTTTTCATCTTCTAGCTGAACATGATTGTATATATACATGTGCATAGTCATGTAATGTATATTGGTAAATGATAAAAGAATTCCCTGCTGAAAGTGGATGTAGCCATTGTTGGTGAACCACTATAAATACTTGTGCCTTGCGTCGTTGTTTATTGTGTGTTTATTTATATTTTAGTTTAGTTATTTTTATCATGTTTCTCTGCTCATTTTGAATCAATAGAGTTAATGCTGCTAGAGCCTGGTGTGCACACTTCAAACTTTCTAGTTAATGCATAGAAGTTAGGGTTTGGGAAAGATTTGGTGTCAATGACTACCCAAAAACATCACAATATGAGACACAGAGGCCGAGAATTCATTGTAGAGGCCAAGAGTAATAGACAAATATGTCGTAGAGGCTCAGATGTAAAACACACCTACATAGGAAAATATGTAAGATGCACAAACTTGACTTACAACTATCTTTTGTCTATTTCAATAGCCTTCACCTTTGACAAAGTTGTATGACAGAGGCTTCAAACTATCTCAAAATTTCTCTTATACCATGTGGAATGCCAAGATCAATCAGGTATTCAAATTGAAAGTCAAAATAAAAATAGTTTGAGATGCAAATTAGAGGTATACATATAGATAGAGATGAGGGAACTAACCTCGACAAAATGAGGAAGGCGTGTTAAAAGCAACATTAACCAACTAGACACCTCATCTAGAATGAGTTAAATAGGGACACCTAACTAGGACATCTAACTAGGCTTAACAACACCATGTGGAAAATTAAAAATACTAACAATACATTTAAAAATAAATGAGTTGTGATTTCTTCAACAAAGAAGGTTATGACTATCTTTTAACTTGTAAGTCTCAGTAGATAAATTTAAAGACAATTTAAACTCAAGTTATTGAACTTAAAAAATATATATACATTTCAAAAGAAATGATAGGTTGGTTATATATGAATTTAAAAAGAAATTAAAATATAAATTTAGTTAAAATCCTTGACTTAATCAAGGTTCTTGTATATTAAATTACCAAAAATATTACTTATATGGCTGAAGAGAATGAGGCATAAAATGAATTAAACCTAGCTCAAAAGCATTTCAAATTTCATAAATTAGGTCATCCATAGTTAATAGCTAAAAAAATTAATGAGAACATTTAATTCGGTTCCTAACATTAAATAGGGAAAAATGTTTATGCGTTTAGATTTATACGTGTGGAACCTAATAGAAAGTTTCATCTATGTATGCATGTTGGTGACAAATTTTTGAAGACTTGGACATCGCTCTGTGAAATGTCAAGAGTAGGAAACAAACAAATATAAAAGAGTGCAATATAAACCATGCTTGTAAATAATGAATTAAAATAGATTGAAGCACACAAAAAGAAAGATGTATACCACAAAAATAAGAACCCTGTTAATGTGAGGATGATTTCAATCTCTAAATTACCAAAGGCTTTGTAATTTTATACAACAAATGAAAACTTTCAAGTCCACCTTGATTTTCCTCCATACAAGAATAGAAATAAAATTCTAATAATCTAGACAAGCCTATACAATTTGTAATAATAAATAACCATATGAATATAAATATAAGTGCAATCATGGAAGCTAAAACATATTTGGGTCAATTAGATTCAAGAAAAAACTATTAACTTAGATATCAAAAACAAACTTGGAAAATTTGTGTTACATTAAATTAGACTTGTAGAATTTTTGTTTGCATGGAATATTCACTCTTGTTATGGTTGTAGGAACGTCTCTCCACTTAATCAACTCAAATGTCAAAATAAGCTTGTATAATTTTCGTTTATAACTTTTGTTGTGGTTGTAGGAATGCTTCTCCATGTAATCAAGAAATAACTGTCAGCGTAGATGTCAAAATAAATTTGTAGAATTTTTGTTTATAAGATTTTTATTTAAACATAATTTTTTTATGTTATGACTATCAAACTTCTCTCCATATAATCAGCACAAGCAGCAAAATAAACTTTTAGAATTTTTATTTACACAAAATATTCCCTTGTATTGTGTTTGTATGAATACCTCTTTTGTAACATAGTTAAGTGTTTATGTCATCATATATAAACTCAAAATCATATAGCTAATAGACCCTTCCTTTCCTTTGTTTTAAACCTATCATTCCCCCCATGTGCTCATTTTACGAACACCCCTCCACGTATTATGTTTGGCCAAAAACTAATCGTCTTTATCTTTTGAGAATCGGTTTCATGCGTGCATCTAGCATCCGTATATAAATTATTCCATGGGAAACACATTTTATTTGGAGCGTTCACAGGAAGATAACGAGGAAACGACAGTCCGAAAAAGTTGCATTGAATACCATAAAATGAAGGCTAATAAATGTAATAATTTGCCTGGACTTACTCCGGTCTGTGCGTAAGTCAGTTATGACCATTCAAAAATAATTGGTCCATAAATGAGCTTTATATTTCTTAAACAGCTCCGATAAATTCGGTACATGGTCCAGTTCTCCCTATAAATAGGCAGTGGCACAACACTAGTATCGGCAGGAAATAGGAACGAATTTGGAGCTGAGTATCACGAGAAGATAAAGATGGAAAGTGTGTGTGTAACAGGAGCTGGAGGATTCATTGCCTCTTGGCTTGTCAAGATGCTCTTGAGCGGAGGCTACACTGTAAGAGGAACAGTCCGCGATCCTGGTCAGTATTTGTATTTAATTGCATTCACATGATTATTTTTTACCTGAGAATTTGAATTTTTAAGCTTTAGGCAGGGTACCCTGCAAATGTATTACTGAAATTACTGTTACAAGAGCTGTATTAATTACATATGCAGATGACAGAAAATATGCTCATCTGAAAGAGTTGGAAGGGGCGGAAGAGAGGCTTGAGCTTGTGAAGGCTGACATTCTGGACTATGACAGTTTGATAACGGTCATCAGAGGGTGTAAAGGAGTCTTTCACACGGCTTGCCCTATTATTGAAGATCCTGTATGTCCCTTGCTTGTAAAATTATTCAATTAATAAATGTATTAGATGTTGTTAAGTGGAGATTTAATCCGTGGGCAGTAGCACTTTTACAGGTACAAGTGGTGGAGGCCTCTGTGAATGGCACTCTCAATGTGTTGAAGGCTTGCAACGATTTGGGAGTGAAGCGTGTGATACTTACGTCCAGCATCGGCGCCATTTACCTCGACCCCAATAGAAATCCGCAAGCCATAGTCGATGAGGGCTGCTGGAGTGACCTTGATTACTGTATTGAAACCAAGGTAAATTTGTTTGTGTAGCTCAAAATTTCATCGAGAGATTTGTAAACTATCCATCGAACATTGTTGAATTTGTTCTGTTTCTCTTTGATGCTCAGAATTGGTATTGCTATGCAAAGACGGTGGCTGAGAAAGCAGCGTGTACGTATGCAGAGGAAGTGGGTATGGATTTGATAAGGATTAATCCCTGTATTGTGTTAGGTCCGCTGCTCCAGCCCACTGTGAATGCCAGCACTGCTCATGTTTACAAATATTTAACTGGTGAGCTAATCTTAATACTATCCTAATTCCTTTATGGTTTCTGTTCTCCCATTGATGAAAATGAGATTAACTGTTTTCTTTTAACTCTTCTAGGGTCGGCGAAGACATATGTTAATGCAACGCAGGTTTACGTGGATGTGAGAGATGTGGCGAGAGCGCATATATTGCTCTACGAGACTCCCTCTGCCTGTGGCCGATATCTGTGCGCAGAGAGAAGCCTGCACAGAGGAGAGCTCGTGGATATGTTAGCACAGATGTTCCCACAATACCCACTTCCTAGCAAGTATGGAACTTTTATTATGGATTACTTCCTATTAATTCTGAAGATTTATAAACTGATTTGGGATTTCGCAATAGCTGAGTAATGTTCATCTTGATTCCCTTCACTGCAGGTGCTCGGACGAGCAAAATCCAAGGAAAGTGGCATACAAATTCAGCAATCAAAAGCTGAGGCAATTGGGTCTCTCGTTTACGCCCATGAAAGAGTGTTTGGCTGAGACGGTAAGGAGTCTGAGGGACAAGGGATTTCTTCCCTAATTGGAGACCGCAAGACCCAGAATGATAACAGTGTTCAAGGAAATCAGATATTGTTCCTGTGGCCAGGATTCTCACTTTTAAGAGTTGGATTCACCATCACACATTAATATCCATACTTTAGCATCCGATTACTAAAGTTTTGTATTAAATAATCTATATTATTGTAGTATTAATTGTACTATTAAATATATGATGTTAAAATCTTTATTTGCTTTTAAATTAAAATCTAGCATTTCCAAGGAGAGAATAAAGTTGTACATCTGTCATAGGAGGGATGTAATGACTACATTGATAGATAATTATCTGTAAGTTATCATGTTAAGAAAATATATTTTCTATTGACAATATAATTTTATAATACAACTTTGAAATATATGTAATCTTATTCGCATCATTTATAAAGTATTTGTTTCACATATTTTCTTATAGTGAATTGAATGAAAGATTTAGAACAATTTCAATTTTAACGATTTGCACTTGATAATTTTGTATGCTTGTATGAAATAAGCTTGGAAAATATTTTGGTGGTTTATATATTTATTACTACACATTGACATAAGAAATTAGTGGACTTATATCATAAATGCATGGTTGGACTTATGTAAAATGTATAACTAAAAGTATGTGTCAATCAAAGGAATTACATGTGAGATAATATAATATTAATAACATGGAAAATACATAGACCTATAAAACATGAAGTAGTAAATATATTAGGTTTTAATTTATTTGCATTATTAATGCACTATAAAGATGGTAACAAAAAGAAAAAATTGAAAGTTTAGCTAAAGAAAATTGCATTGAAAATTGTGTATCTATACTCGTATAATTAGAGTACTTGTAGTTGGGATGCTTCCTTTTTCTCAATAATTATGTATGAATGTTTCCCATTCTTGGATATCAATCAAAAGAGAATGAGTGCTCTAATCGAGCTCACTTATTGATTTAACTCTAGTTATAGCTATAAAATTTAGACTTGTCTTGATTTTGTACCTATATCAATTGTTTTTTTTTTTTACTACTAGTACTTAGGATTTTTGTGGAGTGATTTTCCATGTTATAAAGAGTGGTTTTTGTCTATGATTACCTATAGATATGTATGTTACAAGCATATATTTATTGGGTCATATTAGTTCCAAAGTTATTCATTATAATTATCAAATTATGCCAATGCATTAAAAAATGAATTAAGTGTTTAAGGGCCAACTATGCATGCAACATTGAGTACCTCTCCAAGGGACCCATTCAGTAACCCTAATGGAATCCACTATTTTGTTGTTAACATGATTTGTTGACCTCCATATAGCATGTAATCTTGGGGAAGTTGGCCAACATCATTATCCGCATTTGATTATATTTTTTTTCTATTGCAACACTAAGTGAAATAGAATATTTAGTAATTTAAGCATTTATGTTTGTACTTTCACTAAATCATTTATTAAAAAAATAACTACATTGACTAGTTATTTTTTAAAATTATTTTAGAGTAATATTTTCATGTGATTCATTAGTAATTCCCGATCATAATTTTAATTGGCTCTATATTATGCATGTGTCATAATGTTCAATGAGAAGAAAATTGTGTTTGAGTGCTACATTCTTGAGAGAAAATTATTTGTAATGGAACAATTATAGTGAATTTTTTATATAGGAATTTGGCATTTGAATGTAGTATAGGTTTAAATATTATAGGTGGTATTTGTTTTAATTCACCTACAAGAACGATAAATGTCCCACCAAAGCATAGGTGTTGTTGGTGGAAAAAAAGGATTCACACAATTTGGTATAGATATTTATAATAGTAATGTCAATAACCTGGGGCTAGATTTTTATATTGTTCTTATTTAGTTAAGGGGTCTTCTTTGTAATATCATTTCTAATTAATTTGGTAGTTTAATTATAATTATGAAACAAAAGAAAGTTGTATTTTCCAAAGGACCTACAAATGAATAATTTTCATATTTCTCAAACTAATCCCAGCTTACAAGACCACACTAAATGGGCCAGTAACCTAGAATAGAGATACTACATAGGAAAATCGCCTCTCATTAACGAATAATATTCCTATGGAACAAAAATATTATAGGGCTTCTATTGCTCAAATAGACTCTTGAAACCATCATTCCTATAGAGATTTGGTGTTTAGTCCCCCACCTTTTTTAGCCACTTCTCTAACAATATTTCAATCAAACGAGCTCCCTCCAAACATTTTCAAAATCAACATAATATTTATGAGGCTTCCAAGGAAAGAGCTTAAATCGAAGAGGTTTTTTTTTGTCTCGAAAGTCTCACAAATCCAAATGGGGTAGATATGGTTGCTAGAAGCAGCATCAGACTAGGAATATACAATCGTCAAAAGGATTTCCTAGATAATTTTTTGAACTTATCATATTCTAAATCAGATCCTTTTATTCATACATCTACTCAGTGGATAGGAGTCAATGAGGTTTTCAAATTTGACAATGGGAATACCTATTTTCTATGGTTTTTTCCTCTAAATTGGCCTATGATAAAACCCAGAAATACAAGTGTCAGTTTATGGAAGATGCATATTTCTTCGGTTAAATTTGGCCTCCAATTTTCTATCCTCATTCTTGATTAGTTAAATTCCTACATTTCTAAATTCATCTTTCGAGTCTTCCAATATTATGGGCTGGCTCTAGTGGATGTTGGCCTTAAGGCATTTTAATTATATAATACATTACACTGACTATTATTCAACATATATATTCAGTTATTTCCACTGATCTATAATGCTTAACACTAGTCTATTCTATAAACTATTCATTCTGGTAACTATTGGAGTTGATGAAAAATAACCCATAGCTCCAAGAACACCTATACGCAAACACCTATCACTGAAAGAGAGAAAAGCAAACAGCTATGGAGACTTGAACGTATGGATCCATGAGAGAGGAGAAATCCTTGATGTGCAAAAACAAAAGTTGTAATCAATAATAAAATATAAAAAAATGGTTACAAAGTGTTTTGAGATCAATCCTTATAAAAGGAGATTAGAAAACCCAAAAAGGTAAAATCCTAGGCTGCATAATAATAATGAATAAAGAAATTAATTATTATATGCCTAAAGTTTAGCTTAAGTAGAAAGAGGTAATAAGTGACTTAATAATTAAATCAATATGCTTCAATTAATAAGAAAACACTTTATTACTCTAACACCCCCTCTTAAGATAAACTTTGGGAGAAGCTAAAAACCTAGAAAGAACAACCAAAAACAAATGGGTCTTGGCAACAAAAGGCCTGATCAGGTACCCAAGTACAAAAGAGAGTCTCTATAAAGTAGAGAAATAGAGAAAACCACATGGGAAAAACCTACTCCAAAAAGAGAGAAAGACTAGCCTAAAGGACTGAAGAAGCCTCCAAAACTAGGAATGTTGTAGAAAATAGGAATAAAGATGAACATGTACAACATCACTAAAGCATGAAACTGCAAAATCTATCAAGAAGAAACTGATGATCTGAAGATCCTCCACAGAAATATGACCAGGTAGAGAAGACTGTAATCTGCACGAGTGCCCTCAAATAACACTACTCCAATGAGGAGGCAAACAAAGGCAAACACCTGAACTCAAAGATATAGATGACATAAACACCAAAAGTCTCAAGAGCTGATCAATCAAAGCTGGAAGAGTGCATCCAAAAAGTAGGAAAGAAAAGAGTGTCCATATGGTAAATGATCCATCTCACCGGAATGCATAGGTACCCAGCCACTGCAACCTCCTGGTACATAGAATCAAATATTGAATACATAGCTCACACTATCAAACCAAGGAATCAGTAGAACCAACAATAGAAACCCCCCCGTACTACTAACAAGGGAGTGTTGGTTGTGAATTATTCCCTTTGATCTTCAACTTGCAGATTTACACTTTGATGGATAATTCAACTAAAACTCAGACTCTATCACCACTCCAAAGTCCACAAGGAAGAGGGCCAACTGACAAGGATCAAAAGATCCTTCTACACTTTGAGCTTCAGTGCTCAAGTGGTGTACCCTTGACTCACTTCTCTAAAGGAGTCTAAAACAATATTCCACTATATCTCATATAGAATTGTTAAATGTTTATCAAATGATGTTTGTGTTTGTAGTTGTTAACCATGCATACCTCAAGAGGAAAGACTAGTACCTTATCCCAAGGCTCAGAGTCACCTAATTGTATACCTCAACTGAATACCTCAAATCAAACACAATAGAAACCAGGGTAAGTGCTTTGCCTATTACCCCTTTCCCTCAAGCACAAGGACATCAAATTCTATACCTGGCTGTAAAATCACTGAATTCACTTAAAAGGCTTTAATCCTAACTTTGTTAGAAACTCAGAGATGAATTCAAAATACTCTTTGTTTACCATACATTAACACACTTTGTGACATTAACATATATGAGCTCAGAGACAAGCAAGAAGACATACAAAAAATACAAGATTGGGATTCCATGATGTTTTCATTAACAAATCCAGAATCATCATACAATTAGAATGACACCAAGATGAAAAAGTCACAAAACCATACTTCTATCAGTATATTATAGTCAAAAACCAGGGACCAAAAGCAACAAGATTTTGGAACCCTTACAAAATTCAAAATTCTACAACTTATACCACTAGCTGCTTTGGAATTCTTAGAGAGAATGCAACAAGCTTCAGACAACTAGGGTTAACGTCTCAACCACCCAACCTGCTGGAAACGGTCTAAAAGTTATTACAGGGGTGGGAAACACATCAAAATCAAGAAAGAGGAAACCATAACTGATCCCTAATTATGAAAATCTTCTTTGTAAGTACAAGGGATCACAAAATTGGGCTCAAAAGGACACCCTACAACAAGCCTTGAGCACGCAACCACCATGGTACAAGCCCTGCAAATGATCCAACAGCACCCTGGGCCACACCGCAAATAGAAAACTAGTCATTTCTCATTGAACAGGGTCTTTTCTACATTCAATTCCATAAATTTGGTACATTCTGGCGATGGAAGCTCTCAGAGAAATTTGAATTTGAATACCAACAGTCACTTCTATGGCGCCTGTAGAGAAACAATGGCCCACATTTAAACCTTCATCAACTTTATATGCCCGCCATCAGATCAATCTCCCCTCATGGGCTTTACATCTTCACATTCATCTTCAGTGGCACAATCATGCCGTTACCAACCTCACCACCATAGGGAACCGGGCTTCATGTTACGTCTGGTCACATGATCGCAAGGCACAAAACTAACCCTTGTGTTCATGCGACGATAACTTCTTAACTGCGCAATGCTGACTACAAACCTCCCACAGAAATCCTCGGCCCCACCACCAATTGCCAACCAATGAAAACTGAGCACGCCAGCAAGACCCGCATAGTGGACCTACCCTAACTCCACAACCACGATGTCTCAATAGTTGTCACATGATCGCATAGAAGGGAGCTAGGCTACGTGATCATGTGATAACCCACCAACACCGCAACCACTACCTGCCCCTAAATATCGGGCCCACCTTGTGTATCCACCTCAACACCTACCAGCCAATGAAAATCATGCACATCAGCACATCCTGGCAAATGGACCCATCACCTGGAAAAGCTTTACACCTTTGGGAAGATCAGACGGTGGTCGCATGATCACAAAGGGGAGGAATATTCCTCACAATCATGCGGCCACCGTAGATCTCTTCTGCATGTTATTTCGCTTAAGAAATATCAGCCCCACCATCTAGCGACATCGCGACTGTGGAAAAATTAACTGCTAGCCAAGTCGCCAGATGCTAGGGACTTAACCACCATGATTCAGTGACAAGGAGAAAACCACAAGTTGCCAGGTCGCCAGAAGAAGACTAACCACTAGGTAGCCAAACATAATGAAGAGCTGGGACCACGTAGACAGGTGGAAGGCGGTCGCATGATCGCATGTCAAAAAAGTCTGACATGCGGCCATGTGACAACCAATCAGGAAGAGCTTTTGAAAACTCGTGCCCACCACCCATCGCACCTGTGCAGTTAGGGAACAACCAACAAACAAGGAACTAGTGCGAGGCTGAAAACACACAATGTTTTCAGTGAAAGAGGATCGAAAACAAACAAAATTTTTGACACGTCAATAGATAAGCACACAAAGATGGAAGACAAAGGGTCAAAAACAACGTAGGTTATCAGTCAAAGATCGAAAACATATGGATTTTTTGAAAACATTGTGGGTTTTCGACACTGTGGCAGATTTTGAAATATTTCCAATTGGCTTTAAACTTTGAATAACTTTCTAGGTTCGGTAATTTAGGAGATGCAGTTTGGACTAGAGCAAGGTGACAACATGAGGAACATAGGGTAGGGCACAAATGATGAAACATTAAGGATTCCATCGCAGGTCAAGACTAAGATTGCAGGCACGGCAGGATAGCAAAATAAAGACATTGCATGGAATAGGCCAACTTCACAAGATTTTGCAATGACAGAAAAAGGGCCTAACAATGGCTCTGTCTAGGGATGTATGCCTCCTATAGGCATAGCAAGAACTTAGAATCATTGGTTAAAGCAAACCATCCCACAGGACAAAATTGCAAAGAGCAAGGAACAAGCAGGGCAAGACAAGCAACAAGACCGGAAACCGATAGACCAGGGAAAAATAGGGTAGGGGAAAGCAACTTATATATAGAGATTTACAATATTCACATAAGGCTCAGGGCCCAAAATTTATTGACAAGGTCTTTCCTCTATCAAACAAGTAATTTTCATCTTCACTTAGCAAAGGAAAACTGAAAATACATTTCTCATCCATCCTGCCAAAAACATTGTGATCCACATTCAACACATTATATAAAATATGATCAACATACTCACCATCATCTGGCAAGATAAAGACATTAGGCTACCATAGATGTTGACCATTTTGTGACAACAAAATGTCACACTCTTTACTTTCACCGCCATGCTGAAAAAGGAAACACTCCAACTCAACACCATGACTGGAAGCATGAACATTTTGACCATTAGTTTGCAATGAATAATAAACATTTTCTATCTCCCTACTCTGCAAACTAATATAAAACTTCTCAAGATAGAAATCTGACTGTATGAAAATGGTAGCAACTTGCTGATCAAAAATCACATTAGCATCTTCCAAAAGGGAACAAGTATTGTTAGCTGATGACTTATTAGTCATTTGTAAATCTAACAAAGCCCCTTCAAACTTACCACATTTTCTAGCATCAGAATGTAAACGAGGACCACTGACATTAGGTTCTTGAAAAACTAAATCCACACTGGTACACATATCATCATAGTCCTCATCACTGACATTATCAAATTTACTGCAATAATGTGTACCATCCACTTGCATATCAAAAATGGGAGAAAGGACCTCAGTAGAAGTTTCACACACCATGCCATCACCCATTTTTTCTTCATCAAAAATAATATCCACTAGGCATGGGATCTCAGAAACATACTCGAGAGTGCATCTTTGAAACTCTGCATCCAAAAGCTTTGAAATTTATTCACTACTTAGCAGGTACTGGACTTCACACTATCTCATTTGCTTCACTACAAATATCTTCCTCATCTAAGACAGGGGCTGAAAATTTTTGTGTCAAGTCATCACTACAGGAACTCATATCTGCAGATTCATCTTTTGTCTCAAACTGAGAAAAGGCATCACTTTCATGACTGCAAGAAAGAGTGTCAACACTTGACACATCCCCTTCATAAATTTCATCACTCTCAATATCAGCACTACTGAGCAAAGCCCCAAGTGCATCCTCAAGTTCAAGACTACCATCACCAAGTACCCAATCCCTGACACATACATAATGCTCTTCCCACAAGGCATCTAACCAATTGGTTGACTCAAGAAAACAAAGCTCCAGGAATAAACCAATGAAGTCAAATTCAGGAAACTCAACATCCTCAAGAAGCTCATCATATACTTCACAAAATCTATCATAGAACAAGGATATAGATAAATCCTTTCTACTTCCCACTTTTAATCTTACTAATCTCATACAATCCCTAAGGATACCCTCCTCAAGGAAAGTCAGCTCCTCCTTAAGCTTACCCATTACAACTTAGTGCACTATTTCCATAAAATTTTGCAAAGCTGCAACTGAAAACTTGAAGTATGCTAACCTCTGCTCACACCTTATCCTTCTTTTAGTGCTTGATCACTTTATAAGGAACATTTAAAACTTGAAAAATACCTGAAAAAATTTTGCAGCAGAAGACCCTTGGCTGGAAGGCAGGGAAGATCTTGGGCTCACCTTGAAGCTCCATCAGATAAATTTATCATGCAGAGCCACCACCTCCTTGAGAGGAAAATGTTTCACTGTTTCTTCTTCCAACCAGCACAAAGCTAATCCAGGTATACACACTATTTATCAGGAGGAACACTGATCAAATAGAGAAAATCAGAGCCGCCACTCACAATAGGTGAGAAGATATAGTCAATGCCTTTTGTTTATCTGACTTTGTTCTAGACTCTCCCCAGCAGAGTCACTAACTCTTAACAAATGCATATCTTGTTGGAAATATTCAGGAATTAACCGAGTTACTGAGAGGGGAGGGGTGAATCAGTAACTCCAAATTTTCTTTCAATTACAGATGTATTAACATGTGATTTACTTTAACCTTTGCATACAAAAAGCATGAAACTTAAAAGCATTCACAATAATGACACATAGATTTGGTTACCCAGAAACCTTCCAAAAAGAAAGTAAAACTGGGGTGGGGATGAAACCCACAAAGCTTTAATACTGCAGAATAAAGTTGGCCAGTTAAGGCTTACAATTTGATCACTTTTGATGATCTGCCCTGTTAGGAGCAATAAGGATTGCTAAATCCACCCTGTTAAAGGATTTACAAACATACAATGAAGTATGCACTCGGTAAAGAGATTTTACAAAAGACTGTTAAGTCTACCCGGTTAAAGGATTTAGTACTGATTCACCTGTTAGGATGAAACTGTAGATCTCTTGCTTTGCAACTGGATTGCTGATTGAGATTCGCTAATGTACTGATCACCTTCTGTGATGAATTTGTCTTTGCTGTTCCTTATACTTCTGAAGCCCTTTGTCTCTGCCTTTCTTTCTTTTTCACATATATTCTCCTTACATTCTTCTTGACATTTTTACAACATTGTTTATATACAAGTCTTAAACAATTAATTATAATTACAATTACAAAGTCGGCTTGACAAATAAACATAAGTGCTACTAAGTCGGCTTAAGTATGGTTACACGGTTCCTTCAAACTAACTCGGTGACTTTCTGATACTCGGTGTCCACTGCATTACTCGGCATCGTCATGCACTCGGTAGAAGTGAAAGCACGGTTCATACTGACCACTCGGTAGGTTTTGAACTCGGTAAATACTGGTGACTCGGTAGACATGATGTTACTCGGTTTACACTGTCCTACTCGGTTTGCACTCTCTGCTCAGTTTGCACTGACTACTTGGTTTGCACTGTCTGCTCGGTTTGTACTGTCTGCTCGGGTTGCACTATTTGCTCGGTTTGCACTGTTTGCTCAGTTTGCACTATCTGCTCGGTTTGCACCCAGAATGCAAATAAGTGTTGTTACTAGTGGCAATTCTGCTTAATGCCAACAATCTCCCCCTTTGGCATTAGTGACAAAAACACTTATTGGCCAAAACTTATATACATGAATCATGCTGAGTTTTATTTTTATTTTTCAAAATTTGTCTTTGTTATAGGGCTTTATACATTGTCTCCCCCTTTCAATGTGCTAACTTTTTCTATACAAATCTTCTTCTATACATATATCTCCCTCTATACATATCTCCCCCTTTTTTGGTGATAATGCCAAAGGTGCATATACAAGTGATTTACAGAGAGAATCCAAAATTTGATAGAAAATCAGAATGTACCTTTATTATTAGTGCCAGGGTTCTATCCCAACTTTCTTGCAGAATCTTGCATGTTTGGATTGCAATCTGGACTTCTGCAGAGAGTTCAATCATGTGATCTGCTATAGAGAACTGATTGTCATGAATCAATGTTTTGGAATGTTCAATGTGCTTATACATTGTATTCATGATGGGAAGGATCATGTGTTGGATGTCTAGCAGTGTGGATCGGATCCTTGTGTCTTCTTTCAGTAGATCTGACTGCATATTTGATAGGTATGAGATTTTCATGTGATGAGAAGAGCTTGAACTTGGTTCAAGTTGTAGCTTCTGTATGCTAATCTTCATATCCTCATCCATTTTATTCATTTTATCTGTGACATCCTTTGTGAACTCGGCAATATTGCACAATCTGGCCAAAAGAGAGGTAGCATTCGAATAGGTAGATTCAATGTTTGACAAAAATGAAGACAATTCTACTTGGTTAATAGCTATGTGCTGAGCAATGTGCTCAAGCACTTTATTGTTGAATCTCTTCTCGGGTCTTTCAACTAACTTTTCTGTCCCAGATGAATCCTCATTGTATTTATTAACTGCTTCTGCTAATTGTAGCAAAACATGTTGGGAGGAGTCTACTTTAATACCTAATGCATCAGACAAAATGTCCTTAGCATCCTTGATGATTTGATATTCCTTGTCTCTCTCCTCTTTAAGCTTCTTTTGTTTTGCTTTCCTTTGGAGGATCTCACCTATATTTTGCATTTGGTCCGCTGATAGATTTGCAAAATCTAATGTTGGAATCTCTATCTCTTCATCTAGGTCTATATCCTCTACTATATTCTTACCCAAAAATTTTATACTCGGTAGAGCCTTAGGCTTATCTATACTTAATGCCTTAGTAGTAGTGATAGTAGATATAGTAGGGCTGGCTATAGAGACTGGTATACTTTCTACTGGAGAACTTAAAATATTTACACTTGTAGATTCAAAAACTGGAAAACTTACTGCTAGAAAACTTGATGATGTGGGAGACTGCAACTCGGTAGAAGAAATGGTAGTTGCTTCTGTTGTTGCTATAGATGATTGGACAAATGTTGAAGTTGTCACAACCATGCTTGAAGGTGTCTCCGGGCTGGATGTAGAAACTTTTACTGGAGAGGTAGGAAGGGATGCAATGACTTCTGCTGCTATCCTCACAGTATCATCTACCTCAGTGGCTTCTTCTTGTTCATCACTGTCATCTTCAATATCTTTTATTATGACTGTTTCAATACTCGGTTGGTGAAGGTGGTATATGTTCTTCCATGTAGCATTTGCAGCCTTCACAACCAATTCGATATTGTTGATCAGAATCAAACAAGTATTGAAACTTAGTGTCATCTTATTTTCATTTTCTTTTAATGCCTTCTTTACTTCATCATTTTTCAAGCTCGGCATTAACTGTCTCAGGGTTTGATCAAATATGTCTATCACAGTTTTCTTTGCATTGCTCCATCTCATTTTTATTGGATTTAATAAGACAGTTGGAACCTGTGGGGCTATGTCATCAGGAGAGTATTTCCACTGTCCCATCTTTTCAATAACAACATCTTCTATTTCCTTCTGTTCTGTTTTCGATCTGGTTTCATATTTAAAAGATTTTATGTTACTTACTCCAGATCCTGATCCGTCTCTAAAGAGTTTGATCCTTTCTTGAAAGTTTAGAGGAGGCCTTTTGAATACTATGTCTTTATCTGCCTTGTCTGCCTTACCTCTTGCATTTCTCCTTGTAAATACAGCAGTGGGAGGCTTAGGTGCCTTAGTGATGAATACCTTTCCTTTCTTCTTTGCAGGTTCTAGTTCCTCTATTTTCTCATCCTTTTCCTCTTCTTCTTCATCTTTTTCTTCTTTGTCCTCGGTTATCATTTGCATTTTGGCTATCCTCTTCTTTCCTTTGTTTACCACCTGTGGAATCTTTATGCTTAGTTCAATTCTCACCTTAGCTTCATCATATGTTCCAAAATATGGAGCTTTGGGATTGACAGGCTGATTAAGAAGAGCTTCAATGATATTCTTGGTTTCATCAATATTTACCTCATAAGGAAGAGGTTTTAGATATACAATCCTCAGTTTAGCTGCTTGAATATATACATTGTCACAATCCACCATAAAACAAATGTCATCCTTGTAATCTTCCACCAACTTCTGTGGAATCCGGAATCTGTCATTCATTTTCTCTTTGAAAGACTCAAAATAATTATCCATGATGCTTTCAAAATTTTCACCCATTTCTGAGATGTACTCATTTATTTCATAAAGTGCCGGCACATCTTTTCTCCATACAACTTTTCCTTTAGAAGGGAAGAATTTCTAAGCATAGAAGAATAAACAGACCAATAAGGACCCAAACTTACATGGATTGTTTTTGGAAGTTTGAATGCTTTCCATGTTTTTGTTAAACTGCTTTAACTATAAGTCTGCTAGGTCAAATGTTAAGTTATTCTTGACCACTTTGTATGCTAGGTCAATAGCTTCACAGGAGACACTATTCTGTCGAATCAAACTGTAAATCTTATGGGCAATTATGTGTGTACCAAACTTCAGTTTAGCATCAGTAATGCTACTAACTTTCATGCCTCTACCGTCCCACTCGGCTAGGGTTTTCTTCTCTAGTTCCGTCCGACCTAGGGTTTTGGTAGTTTTTGCTTTGTTCAACATGGGAAGACCGGTGATTTGATGAATCATCTTCTTTGTGATCTCTATGGGTTGCTCAAGCCAAATCTTGCCATCATGTACACGGCTGAGAATGTATCTAACCCATTTATCTCAAAAGTTTCGAGGTAGATGTGCAATGTGAACTAATCCCTTATCTTCCATATGTTTGTGCTCGGGTTTCAGAATACCATCCACACACAGTTCCTCACGCACAATATCTAGTTCTAGGTTCCCCATTTCATGAATTGAACAGTTGAAATGATTGCGGATATCGTTAATAAGTAGTACCTTAGGAGGAATCTGAGATTGAGCTCCATTCGGATCTAGGGCTACTGCAATTGCGGGCACGATCTTAAAATCTGGTGCTTTCCATTCCCCTTGGACTAACATATCAGATCCTTTCTTTGCTGAGGTGCTGGATGATGCCATGGTAGCTCACAGAAAATTCCTTTTTCAAAAGTATTGAATCGCTGGGATGCTCTTGAAATTTTCTACTCTCAAAGTGCTAAAGGTTCGCGGTGAAGAATGAGTTTGATTACTTCCCTTTTGTTTACAACTCTGTCATTAATGCTCAGTACAAATTATGGTATGAATTCTGACAGACTGTCACCCACTAAGAATTAATTGCTCGGTAAAGACTTCGCAACTCAGTGAACTCGAGAATTCATATTGCTCTGACCTCGCTCGGTAAAGATGGGTACCGACCTTGCTCAGTAAAGACTGATACCGACCTTCCTGTGATCTTACTGCATCTTGTATGCTGATTTAGATCTTTCTTTTAATTCGGTTCTGGAACTGCTTGGAGTTTGTCTATGAGAATACAGGTCCAGTGCTTTCTTGGAAATTTAGTTTGAGTTGGTAGAGCCACCCATTCCATTACTTGGACTGGTTTTCTCGGTAGATTTAGGAATCCATTTTTGTCTCACCTGTTTCCTGACCTTAGTTGCTTCATTCTTCTTTCCATCTTCAACTTCACTAGCATTCATGCAGTTTCTGGCTATGTGACCGAGTTTAGTGCATTTGAAGCATCTTACAGTAGTATCTCTTTTCCTTAGATGATGTTTTATGCAATTCATGCCAATGTGTCCATATTCTCCATAGTAATGACATCTACACCAGGTGTTGTAGTCCCATCCAAACATTGCTTTCATAATTTATTCTGCTGGATTGAATGTCTTGGATCTGCACTCAGATGCTTTGTGACCTTGTTTGTTGCACTTGTGACAATTACCTCTGAATCTTGGTTTTTCCCTGCATTCATTTGCTTTGTGACCAGGTTGATTGCAGTTGTAGCATTTTCCATTGAATTCTACTTTTTCATTATTCCAACATTTATTTCAATTATGTCCTATTTTACCACAGTGATTACAAGTAGGTTTTTGATTCCTTTGAGTACCTTGCTTAGAGGATTCACCTTCTCCTTTGTATCCAAGTCCTGCTTTTCCTTTTTTCCTATGAAGATTTCGCTCATACAGCTGATTCAAGTCTTCTTGGCTTTTCAGCATTCCTTCATTGATTTGTTTTTCAGCGTTTAGGTCATCCACCAATCTTAGATTGATTTCCTTTTCAGATCTTAGTTCTTCTCTTGTGCTTTCTATTTTTGATCTTAGATTCAGAATTTCCTCATTTGTATGAGAGATCTGATCAATTAGGTTTTCTAGCTGAAGGGGTTTTATTTTGGACTTCAATGTTCCTTCCATCTAATTCATCTTTCAACTTGTTTCTTTGTTCCAAGATCTCACAAAATCTTGTAGAGTGTAGCTCTTGTTCTCTTTTTAATTTTCTCACTTCTTCCTGTAGAGACTTATTCTTTTCTAAGAGTTCTTTGACAGCATTGTTTGCTTCATCTGAGCTATTTGAGGGAAAAAGATCTTCAATCTTTTCTTCAATGTAATTCTAATCATTCATCTGATTTACAAGTTCCTTCCTTCTTCTTAGGGATTGGGAAAGATGTTATTTTGCTTCTTTAAGTTTAGCTATGGCCATTTCCAGATCTAGCTTTTCATTTTCAATCACCTTGTTCAGTTTGAATATCTCCATTATCCTGGATCTTCGCTCAAGCTAGTTAAGCTTTGTCTTGAGAACCAATGCAGCTCTGATACCAATTGTTAGAAATATTCAGGAATTAACCGAGTTACTGAGAGGGGAGGGGTGAATCAGTAACTCCAAATTTTCTTTCAATTATAGATGTATTAACATGTGATTTACTTTAACCTTTGCATATAGAAAGCATGAAACTTAAAAGCATTCACAATAATGACACATAGATTTGGTTACCTAGAAACCTTCCAAAAAGAAAGTAAAACTGGGGTGGGGATGAAACCCACAAAGCTTTAATACTGCAGAATAAAGTTGGCCGGTTAAGGCTTACAATTTGATCACTTCTGATGATCTGCCCTATTAGGAGCAATAAGGATTGCTAAATCCACCCTGTTAAAGGATTTACAAACATACAATGAAGTATGCACTCGGTAAAGAGATTTTACAAAAGACTGTTAAGTCTACCCGGTTAAAGGATTTAGTACTGATTCACCTGTTAGGATGAAACAATAGATCTCTTGCTTTGCAACTGGATTGCTGATTGAGATTCGCTGATGTATTGATCACCTTCTATGATGAATTTGTCTTTGTTGTTCCTTATACTTCTGAAGCCCTTTGTAATTCGCTTATCTCTGCCTTTCTTTCTTTTTCACATATATTCTCCTTACATTCTTCTTGACATTTTTACAACATTGTTTATATACAAGTCTTAAACAATTAATTACAATTACAATTACAAAGTCAGCTTGACAAATAAACATAAGTGCTACTAAGTCAGCTTAAGTATGGTTACACGGTTCCTTCAAACTAACTCGGTGACTTTCTGATACTCAGCATCCACTGCATTACTCGGCATCGTCATGCACTCGGTAGAAGTGAAGGCACGGTTCATACTGACCACTCGGTAGGTTTTGAACTCGGTAAATACTGGTGACTCGGTAGACATGATGTTACTCGGTTTACACTGTCCTGCTCGATTTTCACTGTCTGCTCGGTTTGCACTGATTGCTCGGTTTGCACTATCTGCTCGGTTTGCACTGTCTGCTCGGGTTGCACTATTTGCTCAGTTTGCACTGTTTGCTCAGTTTGCACTGTCTGCTCGGTTTGCACCCAGAATGCAAATAAGTGTTGTCACTAGTGGCAATTCTGCTTAATGCCAACATATCTTCATATTTGTCCCCAGTAGAGTCACCATTTTGTTGGTGACTCAGATGGGCCAAACCAATCTGGTCAATAAAGATTTTGAGTTTATAATAGAACCATAACCAGAACTCCTTAATAGGCTTTCTTTATGTTCTCCCCAATAGAGTCACCATTTTGTTGGTTGTGGATTATTCCCTTTGATCTTCAACTTGCAGATTTACACTTTGATGGATAATTCAAATAAAACTCAGACTCTATCACCACTCCAAAGTCCACAAGGAAGAGGGCCAACTGACAAGGATCAAAAGATCCTTCTACACTTTGAGCTTCAATGCTCAGGTGGGTGTACCCTTGACTCACTTCTCTAAAGGAGTCTAAAACAATATTCCACTATATCTCATATAGAATTTTTAAAGGTTTATCAAATGATGTTTGTGTTTGTAGATGTTAACCATGCATACCTCAAGAGGAAAGACCAGTGCCTTATCCCAAGGCTCAGAGTCAACTAACTGTATACCTCAACTGAATACCTCAAATGAAACATAATGGAAACCAGGGTAAGTGCTTTGCCTATTACCCCTTTCCCTCAAGCACAAGGACATCAAATTCTCTACCTGGCTGTAAACTCACTGAATTCACCTAAAATGCTTTAATCCTAATTTTGTTAGAAACTTAGAGATGAATTCAAAATACTCTTTTTTTACCATACATTAACACACTTTGTGACATTAACATATATGAGCTCAAAGACAAGAAAGAAGACATAAACAAAATACAAGATTGGGATTCAATGATGTTTTCATTAACAAATCCAGAATCAACATACAATTAGAATGACACCAAGATGGTAAAAGTCACAAAACCAAACTTCTATTAGTATATTACAGTAAAAGACCAGGGACCAAAAGCAACAAGATTTTGTAACCCTTACAAAATCCAAAATTTTGCAACTTATACCACTAGCTTCCTTGGAATTCTTAGAGAGAATGCAATGAGCTTCAGACAGCTAGGGTTAAGGTCTCAACCACCCAACCTGCTAGAAACAGTCTAAAAGTTATTACAGGGGTGAGAAACACATCAAAATCAGGAAAGAGGAAACCAGAACTGATCCCTAATTATGAAAATGTTCTTTGCAAGTACAAGGGATCACAAAACTAGGCTCAAAAGGACACCCTGCAACAAGCCTTGAGCACACAACCACTACGGTACAAGCCCTGCAAATGATCCAATAGCACCTTGGGCCACACCGCAAATAGAAAACCAGTCATTTCTCACCGAACAGGGTCTTTTCTACATTCAATTCCATAAATTTGTTACATTCTAGCGCTGGAAGCTCTTAGAGAAATTTGAATTTGAATACCAACAACCACTTCTATGGTGCTTGTAGAGAAACAACGGCCCACATTTAAACCTTCATCAACTTTATATCGCCACCATCGGATCAATCCCCCCTCGCAGGCTTTACATCTTAACATTCATCTTTAGTGGCGTAGTCGTGCGGTTACCAACCTCAACGCCATAGGGAACCGGGCTTCATGTTACGTCTGGTCGCATGATCACAAGGCACCAAACTAACCCTTGTGATTATGCGATGACAACTTCTTAACTACGCAATGCCGACCACAGACCTCCCATAGAAATCCTCAGCCCCACCACCAGTTGCCGACCAATGAAAACTAAGCACACTAGCAAGACCCACACAGTGGACTTGCCCTAACTCTGCAACCATGACGTCTCAATAGTTGTCACATGATCGCATAGCATGGAGACGGGCTACGTGATCATGCGACAACCCACCAATACTGCAACTGCTGCCTGCCCCTAAATTTTGGGCCCACCTCATGTATCCACCTCAGCACCTGCCGGCCAATGAAAATCACGCACATCAGCACACCCTGGAAAATGGACCCACTATCCAGAAAAGCTTTACACCTTTGGGAAGATTGGATGGTGATCGCATGATCACAAAGGGGAGGAATATTCCTCACGATCATGCAGCCACCGTAGATCTCTTTTGCATGTTATTCTACTTAAGAAATACCGGGCCCACCATCTAGCGACATTGTGACTGTGGAAAACTTAACCACTAGCCAAGTCGCCAGATGCTAGGGACTTAACCGCCATGATTCAGTGACAAGGAGAAAACCGCAAGTCGCCAGGTCACCAGAAGAAGACTAACCTCTAGTCAGCCAAACATAATGAAGAGATGGGACCATGTGGACAGGTGGCAGGCGGTCGCATGATCGTATGTCAAAAAAGTATGACATGCAGCCATGTGACAGCCAATTAAGAAGAGCTTTTGAAAACTTGGGCCCACCACCCATCGCACCTGTGCAGTTAGGGAACAACCAACAAACAAAGAACTAGTGCGAGGTCAAAAACACATAATGTTTTCGGTGAAAGAGGATCGAAAACACACAAAATTTTTGACACGTCAACAGATAAGCGCACAAGCTGGAAGACAAAGGGTCAAAAACAATGTAGGTTATCGGTCAAAGATCGAAAACATCATGAATTTTTTGAAAACATTGTGGGTTTTCAACACTGTGGCAGATTTTGAAATATTTCTAGCAGGCTTTAAACTTTGAATAACTTTATGGGTTCGGCAATTTAGGAGATGCAGTTTGGACCAAAGCAAGGTGATAACATGAGGAACACAAGGCGGGGCACAAACCATGAAACATTAAGGATTCAATCGCAGGTCAAGACTGAGATTGCAGGCACGAAAGGACAACAAAACAAAGATATTGCATAGAACAAGCCAACTTCACAAGATTTTGCAATGACAGAAAAAGGGCCTAATAGGGAGAATGATAGGTACACTAAAAAGATCGTCCTATATGAACTGCATGATGAAGAAGAATCTAAAATATCGAATGTGCAAAGAGAGTACAAACACATATAGAGATACCTAAGGCTAATGTCATTGGAGGAATGCTCACATGACAAAAGTAGATGGAAAACAAAGGCAAACATCAAACCTCCCTGAAACTTTATAATGGAGTGTGAGTAGATAAAGCAAAAAAATGTGCAAGATCCCATCCATACAATAGAATGACACTTTATCTCAATGTGTGTGCATAAAAGAATGCTACAAAAATGAAACATACACTACTCAAAGAAGAGAAAAGGCTTCTAAAACAAATGAACAGTCTAAGACAAGCCATCCCTCAAAGGGAAGAGATCTCAAGACCTAAAACAACCAAGATATCCACCAGACTGCAAAGATGCAAGAATCTAAATAAAATGAACCTGGAGTAGAATCTGGAAAAATGACTCACAACACTGAAAATCTCTCTGAACAAGCTTTCCAATGATATATTGTTTTCCCAAAATGGAGTCCGAATGCACAAGATAGAGCTCCCAAAGTGTGGAACTAAAGATCTGGATTTGACAGAGAAAAAACCATTAGAAAAATAAAACTAGAAAAAAAACCCTACAGATCTAGAAAGATCTCATAATCATCTTTCTGATGATATCTCATTTGCCAAATTTTGACACTGTATGCTCAAGATATGAGCAAAACACCAACAATTATGTTGGAGGGCCCAAAGAAGGTGTCTAGAAGGATCTAAGGATGGGTGACATCAGAAAAAGGATAAAATCAAACATGAAACCATAAGATCTAATAAAATCTTAGAAAGAGCTTTCCAAAAATATTTTGTTTGCCGAAAACGGAGTCTAGATGCAAGAGAAATGAATCCCTGAATGCAGAAGGTCTAAAACACCAAGATCAGAGAGAACATATGACTTTGATAGAAAAAAATGACATCAAAATGGCAAAATCACAAAACCATACTAGCAAATTCAGATCGGGCTCAAAGCTAGCTTTTTTGACGATATATTGCATGCCTGATTTCAATCCCAGATGCCCGAGTTATGAACAAAAAACCATAGGTAGCTCCAAAAGGCCCAAAAATGTCTCCAGATGTGCTGATGCTAGCACTTCACACAATTAAAATTGACAGCCAAATGGTCGTCACAACATACAAAGCCCTTGGGGCTAAAAATCGGGGCCCCTGGTCAGCATATGACTAGGGGTTGAGAATGCATGTGATCAGTGGGCTAAAATTAGATGGCCTAATGGCCATCGCCGCCCGATTAAAAGAAAAATAAATTTATTAAAATCGCATGCATACCTCGGGATTTGTGCTAGGTAGTTTAGAATTTTGCCTCTATTTGCGTGCCAAAATTTTTGCTTCAATTTTCATGTCAAATAGTAAAATGGTTACCTCAATTTGCATGCTAGATCAGTACAATTTTGTCTTCAATTGTGTGCAAAGGCTTTACAAATTCTACCTTGATTTGCGTGCTAGGTCGTATGGCTTGGTACATAATTTTTTTTTGCCTCAGAACCCAACTTGTCCAAAATTGATAAGTTTTATATAAATTTTGGGCATCTCAGACCTTCTAGATGCAACCATGAGGTTAGTTTTGGCCAGAAGTGCTCTAAAAAATAGTGATTACCTCAGTATCCGTGCCAGGGTCGATTGTAAAATTGATTTTGCCACAAATTCTAACTTTGTCCAAATTGGACAAATTTTATATAGATCTTGGGGTTCTTGGATGTTGTGAACATAACTGTGAGGTTTGTTTGAAGCCAAGATGACCAAAAAAATAGGTCCCCCCAAGTCTGATAGGAAACCCTTTGAAAATGTAGATCTGATGAACACAACCAAATGTCTCAGGAAGAGGACAGGGGCAAACAAATCTAGAGCTCTGATACCATATTGGAGTTGATAAAAAAAGACCCACAGCTCCCAAGAACACTTGCATGCAAACACCTGTCATAGAATGAGAGAGAGAGAAGAAAACAACTATGGAGACCTGAACGTATGGATCCATGAGAGAGGAGAAATCCTTGATGTGCAAAAAAAAAGTTGCAATCAATAATGAAATATAAAAAAAAGGTTACAAAGTGTTATCAGATCAATCCTTATAAAAGGAGATCAGAAAACCTAAAAAGGTAAGACCGTAGGTTGTATAATAATAATTAATAAAGAAATTAATTGTTATATGCCTAAAGTTTAGCTTAAGTAGAAGAGGTAATAAGTGACTTAATAATTAAATTGATATGATTCAATTAATAAGAAAACACTTTATTACTCTAATAGTAACTACTATCACTGCAATGGTATCTAAGATATTCTTTTACCTCTGTTTGGACGCATTAATGAATCATTGAAACATATGATCTTCCTCTCACATATTTTATCAAATTAGGTGAGTAATAGGATAAAGGTTTAGTTTTTAGGATGTGATGTGGTGATTCTTGTTTGTGTGAAGTTTTTCTAGGTTCCTACAAGTATAAACATTTCAATGAGACATTAGATCCTTTGGTTAGTATTTAAAATTAAATATAATAAAAGTAAACTAAATAAGAGCATTCCATTACTTTCTATCTAAGAAGAGTATGATCTAAATGAATCTATTGCTCTCATATTTTAACCTAGATCAGTGACCAAATAAGCTTAGAATGGAAGATTTAAACAATCTCAATGCAAATGTGCAACCTAAACATGATTTTAACTAAGGATTCATATGCATTTAGGAAATATTAAGTTAAGCATACTCTAAAAAGGATTGATTAAGCTCTAGATGCAAAATGGTAGCATGTAGCTAAGATGAATGAAAAACTAGATGAATTGAGCTTTGGGTGAGTTTCATTTTATAGTTTTGAGATCGATTTGGATGGTTGAGATATCTCCTTGAGAGATGGTTAGGATTGATCCTAACTTGATCCATGTTAGTGATCAATGTGATTAACCTTTGATTCTATAGATTCATTTGATTTGTCTTCTAGTTGTGAGGCGAAAAATAGGAGATTTTAATTTAATTGATTTAATTAATTACTCTAGCTATGGGATTTAATTTTCTTGATTTAATTAATTGGGATAAGAACATTAATTAATAGATTGATCATGTTTGATAACGTTTGATGTTTGATCATTTGATCATTTGATTCTTCATTAGATATGTAGGTAAATTGATTAAATTCACTAGCACAATTAGGTGATTGATTTGATTTAGGGGAATTTTGATTGAATTTTTTTATTTAGGCCTCCTGGTTAGAATAGCCCATTTTTAGGTGATTATATTTGCCATTGTTTGAATTTGTGTGCGATCAACGCATTTATTCAAAGAATGTTCGATGACTAATACAAAGAATAGTTTGATATGAATTTTGATGAAAATACCCATGACTGATGTCGATAGGTAACCAATTTGATGTGAATAGATGCAAATAATCACTATCATAGAGATTGAAAACCCTAAGGTTGGTTTGAAAAAATAACTAGTTTGATGTGGTGTGATGAAACAAATTAATGTGAGAAAGATAATTAAGTGATATGGATCTTGATAAAGTTAATTATCTGATGGAGTCATTGCCAATTTGATGATGTGAGATGAAATTGACATGCTCCCATTGATTTACTGATTCTGATTAGACCAAGCAATTTGATATGATTTAGATGAAATTACTCATTCCTTGATTGATGTTTTGATTTATTTGAGACCATCAACTTGATATGATGTGTGATGAAGTTGATGCCCCTAATAATGAAATTTCTTTAGATTTTTTGATTAGCTCAATTTAATGATTGATGAAACAAGTTTTCATAAGATTCCTTGATTTGACTGATGTGAATTTGATCAATTTTGATGTGATCATGGCCCTTTGAGAGTGAAATAAAGATGTAAAACTAAAAAAAAATTGATTTCAAGTGATTAGACCAATTAGAGATTGACTAGGAACTGATTAGAATTAATGGTACTCCAATTTGAACTGATTTCGTGCTGATTTTAAGACATTTTTATTAAATTTAACCATATTTTTACTTGGTTTTGATTCCTTTGACTTGATAGAAATGATCCAAAATTATTTTATGTTGTTGTTGTGTTCTAGTGCATTGGTTGACCTTTATTGACCCAGTTGTGACCTTAGTTTGAGCAAGGTTGACTTATTGTTTGTCTCGGCTAACTTGTAATTTGATTTCCTGATTTTAATTTTGGTCTTCATGATTTGTATAATTTTCCCCTAGCAGTGAATTTGAGTTGATAATTTGCAAAGTCGAAAGGTCGATTTAATTGACAAAAAAGTATAAATAAGTCAAAAAAGTTACTTTTTACTATTCATTTTCACTTTGACTTCCACTAATTTTTGAGATCTAAGATGAAGATGTTTATTCCTATTGATAAACACTGATTGAAGAAAACGCAATGATACTAGAGACCAACTCACTACCTCCCACTTGTAAGTACTTGATTTTGATCTTGTTTTTTTCAGTTTTGATCCATTTTCTATGCATTTTAGGTCGAATCTAGGTATTAGTCATATAAGTTATAATAAGTCATATAAGGTCATGTTGTACATCATATATAGTTATAGGTCAAAATTCTTAATGATATGATACCCTGTTGTTGTTGGTACTTGGTTTTTTGAGTTGTATAGGCTCTAGTCATCCATCATACCTAGTTTTCTAAGTCGTACACTATTTAGGACAAGGTACGATTTCCTGTCCAAGAATGTATATGGGAGATTTTTTTTGTGTGTATCTTTTTAGCTAATCAATTTGACTTTTCGTCTGCCAGTTTAGCTTGTTCTTATTCTATACTTGATATATTATTGATAGCTTGTTATTTTGATGTCAATTTTTATGCTTTGATAGTGATACTTTGATGTGGTTTTCCCATTGTAGTCATGTTTTGAGGTGGTTACCTTCTATGGGTATTACCCATGCACTATGTTGATAATCTCAAAAATGTCTAATGTGGACAAGAGCGATATTAGTCAGTGTGGATTTATGAGATTACTGGAATTGCCTGCCATTCAAGCGAATAAAGGTTTATTGGCTACATTGGCTGATAGATTCCATTCAAAGCATAAAACCTTCCACCTACTAACTAGAGAGGTTATAGTTACACTAGATGATGTCTACAGGATCCTTTAGTTACCAATAAGTGGACCTCAAGTTTATTCTGATGCACAACTATCGATTGGGATAGTGTTGGTTAACAGATTTTGCCTTCTTTTCTTGAATAAATGAATTACTCTATTACCTTTTTTTGGAAACAAACAACCTCAAACCAATAGTTTGGTAAGTTTATATTTATCACTTCCCTTTTAATTTTTAACTAGGTACAACTCCCTCCAATAGTTATCCAATGAATATAAGCTATCCTAATATAGGGTGTACTTTTTACTAGAAAGCACATAAGGCTGCACTATTCATTCTTGGATGAGAGGCACATCTTTATTTATAGTCTAAGATGGCATAAATAGAAAATCAAAGTTTTTTGGTATAGTTCACACAAGAAATTCAAGAAACTATTAAAAAGTAATCAAAGTTGTTTATTAAAGCTCCTTCTTCAGACTTCAAGAAATCATAGACAGAAAATCAAAGTTTCCTATTAATCTGTTCACATATTTAACTTAAAACCAAAGGAATGATAATCTCTAGATAACATATCTTACTATTCTAAACAATTGTAATATATATGTTCCAATGGAATCAATATTCACAAAGAAATATTCCTTCACACTTCTCAAACACCAATTTTTTAAAGCTCAAAACATCAATTACTATATCTTTGATGCAGCAAGGACAAAGATATTTTTCATTCTTTCGTTCAGTTTAAATCTATATCATGCCAAAGTTTTTGATCCAAAGCTTAACAAAAAGAATAAAATATATCTTAACCTTTTCTAATATTTTAACCCCTAGGAACTATTCTTTTCTAAATTAATAAATAGTAGTCTTTACAAAAACCAAGGGAGGTCTCCCTAAAAACCTGACCTCCCTGAAGACATTTATCAAATTTAACAATGTTTTCGGGACATCTATCCCCAACAAATATTAAAACATGAAAATAACATTAGAATTTTAGCGTCACCACCATCAGATTACATGCCATTCTCATCACACCTGTGTGCATTCTTCCATGTGGCATAAGAGGCCAGTAATTTCTATGTCATATGTGTGTTCGGGTTCTTTATACTGAGGATCTTGGTCTCGATATCTTCTTTCTCCCATCTCAGCTTCAATACGCTTTCAAGGTGCTTGGGAAATTGGTCGACACTCAAGTATAACATTGACTTGACCCATGCAATTTAATTAATATCTAATTATATGAGGTCCTCTTTGATCTTGTTTAACTCAATGTTAGCCTTGAACACTTTTACGGCCTTGTGGGTATCTGAACCAAAAATTCCAGCTTCCTACTCATGTGTTGGATTCACCACCCTATTACTATTCACCAGGTTAGCCTGTATGTCTTTGAGCTCATACTCCCATCTTTTCATATCAATGACCATGATCCTAAAAGTGGACATCCTCCAGGTAATAGTCTTGTTCATAACAAAGAATTGACTCTCATCAGTCATTAATTTGAGGGAACACTCCACCAAGAAACTGGGAGTTCCATACTTCTCCACCTCAATCATTTTTCTCAGGAGGGCTCCCCAGTTATTCTCTTGTATTTCCCAGCTTTGATTTTGGATTTTAATTTATCCGATGTGGGATTGTACATTAGTGTATAGATCTATCAAGTCCTGAATGTACTTTGTCCCATACTTTATCATACTCTATATCCAATCATTCACTGTAGTCGATAACTCTTTTCCATGTTGAATTTGACTCAACAAATTTTTTTTCTCAGGGGATGTGGGATCAAATTTTTTTGGGGCATGTGCTAATGGAAGTGGACAGAAACAAATGAAAGTATCAATAAATTTGGCCAAAACTTTGACTGTTTGTTTTAGTTCACATTTCTCTTTGTTGTGTTTTTCGGATTGGGTGAGCATTCTTTGGGAAGATTACTTGAAATGGTGGTTATTTCCCTCTCGTTCCATGGCTCCTACGTACACTTTAGTGACTTTAAAATATTCAACAGTAGGTTCCCTATCTTCCTTGTTTGGCCTATATGATGCAATTTCTCCTGTCCATCTACCGGTTCTAGTGTCTGAAGAGAGCCTAGTCGTAGTCTTGAACTTCTTGGGCTTAGGTGTTTTGTCAATATACTTAATGACCATATCTTTAATTGAGATGGATAGTGGAACCAAAATATGCTTCCTATTGACAATAGTAGCTAACAATTTAGGAGTTTCACTGGGAGAGGATTTATCCTCTATCCCTTTAGCCAGAGTACTCATGGAGTCTATGTTTGAACAAATAATCTATGAAAACTATTTGCATCCATTTCTTCAGTTTCAAAGACCTATGGTTTAGGTCTTACTTCCTTCTCTTCTTCTAAATCCACAAGCAGTGGTTTTTTGATGTCCATTTTCTTCTGAGGTTTACTCTGGGATTTCCTCTGGGATCGTGTAATTATGGGTATGGATTTTTTTAGAACTGGATCAGAAGAATTTTTATGAGAAGGATTTCTTCCTTTACCTGCATCATCAACGGTACAAGAAAAGTAAAAAATATTCCTTGATGGACTTGAAGAGACTTTATGATTTTTAACACCACTATTTCCTTCAAGCTTCATTTCCTTTTCCTTCTTTATCCAATTCTCAATAATTTTTAGAACTCCTATGGTTCTCTAATTAATATTATCTTCCTCATCTTTATCCCAGTCAATGGCTGGTACTGCTAATTCATTAGATTATTGGCAACATGGTTCAAAAAGATTAGAATTGTCTTCTTCTAAACCCTCCATGTTTACCTTTATCTGGAGGAATACAATCTGGGAAAGCATCATTCTAGCGTGTCCTCTTTTTATCACCTCAATCTCATCAAAACAATCCTCCCAAAAGTCCTCTAGGTATGGAATAGGAAGGTAGTTTTTCAAACCTAGAGTCCGTGCAAAACCTTTGTTGTCATATCCTTTTCTCTTAGTATCATATTAGAAATTGAATCTCCTTAAGTCTCTTTTTGTGCTTACTATGTATGACATTGAACCACATTATAGAATGCCTAGTTTAATAGGGAACTATTCCTCCCACTTATCTTTTGGTAAGAATTTCTTGGCTACCATTAAAATTTATCTATAGATCTCTTCCATGAAAAATTAGTCCTGTTAGCACGTGCAATATTTTCATGGCTTTAGCCCTTTTCCCCTTGTCTCTACAATTGTTTTTAGGTCTCTGCCTCAAACCCTTGGTTCAAATTTTTGAAAACTAGCCATTGTGTTCAAAACCCTTTGAGAACCCTGGCCCTGTTCTATTTTTGTGTTACCTTTTTAGGTCACTTAAGGGTCCTAATTCGCATGTTCTTAAATGTTGTCCCCTTTGTCGCATGATCGTGTTAACCTTCTTTATGTTACATGATCTTGTGACTAAAGGTTTTATTCACCTAGTGGTTTTTAATTTTCCTTGGTCCCTTGCGTTTAATATTTCCTAAGTTTAAGTGGCCAGAGAATTAAATATTTCCTAAAGTCCTTAGCTCTATATTTTCCTGGGCCTAGCTCTAACACCACCTTGAATCAATGGTTGTTGCTAAAGTGCAATGGTTTTGTTAGAGGCTTTCACTTTTGCAATGACCATTGATTCTCTTTCATGATGTTGCCTTTCTTTGCAGGTGGGACCACTGTCACATAAGCACAAGTGGCGACATTTTATTAGCTAAAGGAAATAGTGATGTGGCAAGGTTGTCAGAGTGAATGAAGAAATTGTGTGTCCATCTATTAGATTCTATGATGTGGCGGTCCCTAATTCATTGGAGTATCCTATGCAGCACAGTGGGGTCACGCTCTATGATATCAGCTAAGATTCTAGATCAACGGTTGGCCTGTAAGCGCATAGAATCTTTTGAGGCCTTTAGATCTTGTGCCATCTATCTGATCCTCCAGGTGTTCATGACAGAGATAAAGGTGGGTCCAAAACAACATGTAGGCACAGTCGGTAGTTTTTGATTGGTCCATGATTTAATGCATTGACAATTGTTTGTGGGACCTGGTTCCTGGCTTGTCAGAGGGTCCTGACATCTATAGAGGATTGACAATGGGTGTAAGTTCTCATGAGATCTGTCAGAGGTTTGAGATCCTATGCTGGCCATCGATCTTACTTTACTTAGAGGTGATAAAGTGATGTGGGTCCACTGCCATGTTGGCACAGTTAGTGTTCTCTCATTGGTCGATGTGTTATTGAGAATGATCTTGTCAAGTGGGGCCTATAGAGAAGGTTTTTCAATCAACAGTTGGCGCATGATCTTAAGGAATATTCCTACCCCATGAGATAATGCACCATTCATTGATCTCGCATCTTACTTGGACATGTCATTGGGTCCTATGTCAAGGGTGACCAAGCAATTACAACAAATGATGTAGTGACATGTGGTAGGTTTTCAAGCGGGCCCGGGGTTATCAAAGGTCTTGGTGGTTTTGATAAAGTGTTTAGTGGCCGGACAAATTTTTAGTGGTCTCTACTCATTTGCACAATTATTTGGTGGTTTTCTAAAGGTCTAGCGATTCAGTGAAGGAAGGTTGCGTAATCGCTAAGTATTTTAGCAGTGACTTAAAATGTTCTGCGAACTGGCGAAAACCTCTTGTCGCCAGCTCGCCAGATGTAGCTGGGATGGGTTAATGTTTTCCTTTTGTCACTTGGTCATGGAGTTAGAGATGGGTTAAGGTTTTCTTTTTGTGAATAGGAAAAAGCATTGTCACATAGTCGCTAGAGGTAACCCAGGGTATCTAGTTGAGTTAAGAACTTAAAGCTTGTGAAATAGAAAGATCGAACGATCAGGACTTAAGGTTGGCCTAGATTTAAATTATGACCACTGATTCGCTGTTGGCACTTGAATCTGACCGTTTGATTTCAAATTTGAATTTGCAGAGGGTTTGCTAGCAATAGAAAGGACTAGAATTGAATGCTTTCAAGGCTAGATTTGATTTTTTTGGTGGTGCTTGCTGTTGCAGTGTGGTCCAACGTGTTCCATGATCATCTGCAGGGTCTGTACTATGTTTTTTGTGCTCGAGGTGTGCTGCAGGTGGACGAATAGGTTGACATTTTGGATGTTTTTGTGGTTCTCAGTACCTTCTTAGTGAGATTTGTCATGATTGGAATCACTCCAGGATTTTCTTTCTCCTAGTTTCTTGGGTTTCTTCCCTTGTAATAAATTTGTGACCATTTCTAATGGGTTTAGTGGGTGAAACCCTAACCCTAGTCATCCATAGCTTGTTTCAACCTATTTTGGGTTTCCAAGATGACTAGGGAGTATATATTGTAAAATTTTTGACTTAGTGCGGGTTCCAAAACTTTCTTTTGGTCCCTAGTTGTTGATGGTATTATACTAAAAGAGGAGCTGATTTTGGGTCTTTTCCTATCTTGGTGTTGTTTTGATTGTATATTGATCCTGAATATGTTAATGAGAATGCTATTGAGTTCCAATCTTGCACTTGTGTATGTCTTTTTGTTTCAGTTCTAAGCTCATATATGTTAGTGTCACAAAGTGTATTAGCATATGGTAAACAAAGAGTATTGTGAAAACATCTCTGAGTTCCTAACAAAGTTAGGATTAAAGTCTTTTAGGTGAGTTCAGTGAGTTTACAACCAGATAAGAATCTGATGTCCATGTTCTTGAGGGAGAGGGGTAGTAGGCAAAGCACTTATCCTGAGCCCAAGAGTGTTTGATTTAAGATCTTCAGTTGATATATATAATTGGGTGACTCTTTGCCCTAGGTTAAGGCACTGGTCCATCCTCTGGAGGCATTTCATTGTGATCAACCACACACACACAAATCAAATGATCAAATCCTTGAAGTAGTTAGTAAAGAGTATATTGGTATAACATTTTATGATTCCTTTGAAGAAGTGAATCAAGGGTACACCTGCCTGAGTATTAAGGCTCAAAGTGTAGGAGGATCTATTTTGATCCTTATTAATTGGCCCTCTTCCTTGTAGACTTTGGAGTGGTGATAGAGTCAAATTTTTATTAAGGTTATCCATTAAAGTATAAATCTACAAGTTGAAGATCAAAGGGAACTCCCAAAAAAATGGTGACTCTACTTGGGAGAGTCTAGATATAAAAGAGCTATAAAGTGCACTCTTGATTTCCTATTGTATTCAGTTAAAGGATTTCCCATCTAGGTGGGTGGTGACTCAAGAGGTAAGAACCAGTGTCATACTCTAAATCATGGAAAAGAGAAGGAATACTAGGTCCTTTGTTAGAAAGAATCTAGAGGTCACTCTGGAACAATTGCCTAGATAGGAGAAAAAGAGTTGGATTAGAAGGAATGGTGAGTCTACTAGTGCTCCCATAAGAGAACAAAGAAATACCAGACATAGAGCACCACATGTTTCCTCAAGTGAGGAAGGTTCACAAGATAGAGTTTCTAGATCAGATGGTGGTTGCTCTGAAGATAGATTTTATGATACCCCAGAGGCTATTTTTCAAGACAAGGGTCCATTGCCTATAGGTCAGGATGAACAAGATAGAGAGATGGGTTTGGAGATTGATTTAGATCTTGATCAAGATAATTTCAGAAGGGAGCCCATAAGACTAAGGAAAGTCCATTTCCCATATCAAAGTCTTACTGATATGGATGTGTCATCAGGCTCTAATGAAATTATGGTAGACCCAAATGATTTAAATGCACTAAGGTTACAGTTGGCAGAATAGGATGCCATGCATAAGAGGTTACAAGAGGAAGAGAGGCTAAAAAGGTGAATGCTTTGATAGAGAGATAGTCTCTCCTTAGAAAAATTAATGAAATGAAGGAGAGAAACAAGATGCTTGCTTCTGCTCCTAAGATGTTGCAGCATGATATTTTTGGTGATCTTGAGGCTTTGAGGAGTGAGTAGGAGCACTTATTGCAAGATCATGAATTTTATAAGGAGGGTCCTGTGATCAGATAGGTGGAAAGTTATGCTCCATTGCCTAAGGGTAAGAATGGACATGAGATCACTAGACCTACTGTAGTTATTAATGAAAAAGGAAAGTAGAAGATGGTGGGTGTCCAAGAAAGCAAACTAGTGACAGTATCGGGGATCCCACCACCTAAGACAAATAGGGAGATAGAGATAGAAAGAAAAAGAAGAGAAGATGAGGACCTTGCAAGAGAATTAGAGAGGGCTGAAATTGAAGCCTCTATTGTAGAAAAGAGAAGAAATATCTAGTTCTTGAGGGCTTCATCAACTAATGATCATGGCCCTTCTACTACTGAACTAGGTATGCCATCTATGAACACTACTGTTCCACCTAGCAATGCTACTACTAGTAATCTAATTCCTAATGTATCTACCAAATCATTTGTTGATCCTAATAGATAGTCAAATGTGCAAGTGGGTGGGAATGTAGATAAAAATAATAATTCTAGTGGGAACATTAGTTCAGGATTTCAAAGAAGACCTATGCAATTAGAAGGCTATAGGAAAATTAGTTTTGATGGGATACCAAGCTGCCCAAATGCTTTTCCAAATGATATAAGAGATAACGTACCTAAGTTTGCTAGTAATAATTCTATTATTTGTGAGAAGCATCTTAGGTTATGTTAGGCCTTTTTTCTATCATAGCAAAATCTTGTGAAAATGGCCTATTCCCTACAAAGTTTTTGTTAAGTGTCCTAGCCCCATGCTCTTCAATGTATCACCTTGCTCCAGTCCAATTTGCACGTGCTGAATCACAAAATCTAGAAAGTTATTCGAGTTTCAAGGTCTGCAGGAAAACAGTTTCAAAATCTGCCACAATGTCGAAAACCCACAGTATTTTTGAAAATCCATGATGTTTTTGGTCTATGTGAAAAAATTCATTATTTTTGACCTTATGCCTTCCCACTTTTGTGTGCTTATCTTTTGGCGTCAGAATCTTTGTGTGTTTTTTATCCTCTTTCATCAAAAACCTTATGTGTTTTCGACCCCACACTTCTGCCCTATTTGTTGGCTTTCTCTAACTGTGTAAGTCCGACTGGATGGTGGGCCCAAGTCTTCAAAGGCTCTTCCTAATTGGTTGTCACATGGCTGCATGTCAGACTTTTCTGACATGTGATCATGCGACTGCTTGCCACTTGTCCTTGTGGGTCCTAGTTCTTCCCATTGCCCGACACGGTTAAAGTTCGGACAAGATCTGTGGCTGTCACTAGTTCACATGGTAAAGTTGCATGGTGTTTAACCTCTGTGCTTTTGCAACAATCATTTGATCCTCTAAAAGGTAAGGCTTCTTTGGCAGTGGTCCCAGAGGCAGTGATGTGGCAGCCTTTGGTTGGCTGTCGCATGATCGCATAGCCTAGTTTTTGGCTATGCAATCATGTGACCGGTTGACATGTGTCCCTGGGGCCCCGGTAGCAGGTGGTGATTTGGCATCTTTCGATTGGTCTGAGGTGGCAGGATGGCAGGTGGGCCTGGTATATCTTAGGCAAAATGACAATGTAGGGAGATCTACGGTTGCTGCATGATCGTAAGGAATTTTCCTCCCCTTTGCGATCATGCGATGACCGTCCGATCTTCCCAAGGGGTAAGGCTTTTCTCGGTGGTGGGTCTAGTTTTAGGTGTTACAAAGTTGGAGGCTTCTCATTGGTTGATGGGTTTGTGATAGGGCATGCGGCAAGGTCAAGGGGGTGAGGTGGCAGTCTTGTTGCCTTGTCACATGATCGCAAGGGCCATCTTTCGGCCTTGCAATCATGCAACAAGGGTGCCACATTGGTGGGGAGTGGTGACATGGTGCTGAGGTAGATGTGCTTGGTGGGGCCATTACTTAGTGGCGGGTAGTGGCAGTGGTTATGTTGGTGGTTAAGGTGCAGGTTATCTCATGTTTGCATAGCCCATTTTTGAGCTATGCGATCATGCGACTAACCACTGGACATCGTAGTTGCAGGGTTCTAAGGTGAGTCCATGGTACTAGTCTTGTTAGCTTGCTCAATTTTGATTGGTCACTGACTAGTGGTGGGGCCGAGGACTTTGCAAGAGGTTTGGGACTGACTGTCGACCACGGCTAAGAGTCTGTAGTCGCATGATCACAAGGGTGAGTTGGGTGCCTTCTGATCATGCGACTAGACATAAGATGAGGCCTGGTTTCTTGTGGCAGTCAAGATTGATGACCATGCGATTACGTGACTAAGGGAAAATAGTTGAACATAAAGCCTGCAAATTACATGGTGACCATTGTAGTTTGAATTTGAATTTCTGAGAGTTTCCAGAGACAAAGGGTACCATTTTTATGGAATTCAATGAAAAAAAGACCCTGTTTGGTGAGAAGTGATTGGTTTGCAGTGTGGTCCAAGATGCCATGAGTGTTTGTAGGGATGTTTTTCTATATGGTGATGGATAGGTTTTTTTGTTCGAGGCATTTTGAAGGAGTTTTTGATGAAATTTTGATTGGTTGGGAGGTTGAAGTCTTAACCCTGGTTACCCGTAGCTTGTTGCATCCTACTAGTTTGGGATTCCAAGGTAACTAGTGGTATAAATAGTCAAAATTTTGACTGTGTAAGGGTTCTGAATTTTGTCAGTTCTAGTGGTTGTATCAACATTAGGGAAAAACCTCATGATCTTTTGCATATTATCTATGGTGTTTTCTGAATCAACTTGTAATGCAGGGATTTGAATCCACATACTTAATGCAGTTTCTCAGTCTTGGATCTCTCCTTTAGTTGCTCTTAATGAATTCTGAGTTTTCTGGCTCATTGCATTTGGTTTCTTATGTATATGTTTCATCTCTCAGCCTTGGTTTAGAATCAGGTTAAAAGTCTCTGAGTGAAGCATAGGTTCATTTGGTCCAATCAGTAAGGATACTTGTAAGTAGTGTAAGAGATGTTTAACTGTGTTTATGGCTTGAATTCTCAGATGAATCTAGTAGTTGTCCTTGTGTTCTATGTTCACTTTAGGTGTGATGCCCAATGGATAAGGCACTGATCTTAAGTTAGTATCCCTGTGCTGATGCAAACTGTTGCATGGTTGTTTACATCCTGCAAGAAACCTAATTATATTTAATATTTCCAATCCTGCAATCCCTCATAGTCTTGAGGTCACAAGGCCATTTTCTGCCCATAGCAATGGAGATTCAATGAGTGTGTGGTTAACACTTAGTACTTTCTTGCTATTCTATTATCTATTTTTCAAACCTAGTTCTTGGTGTATGAAGTATATTTTATACTAGGTTAGTTGCATCCACCTTGGTTTTGCAGAGCTAGAAGCAGAAGAGGGCATATTAAGTCCCTATAGTTGGTCCAGTTACCCTAAGACCTCATTACATTTTGGAGTTAACCATTCTTAAAATCCATCTGAGGGTATATTGGCAGCCCTAAGTGGCATAAGATTTTTTGAACACTAACAAGTTATTTGTTGATATGCTTAATGATTATGAGCTAGAGCATGAGGATGTAGTCATGAAATTGTTTGTTCAATCTCTAATGGAGGATGCTAGAGATTGGTTTAAGAGACTTCCTGATAAATGTATTGATACTTGGGATTCTTTTGAGAAATATTTTAAAGAGTAGTATGGTGATAGGCCTAATGCTAGTTTCATGTTGATTGAATTCAATACCATAAGGAAAAATCAGAATGAGTCTGTAGCTGAGTTCAACATGAGATTTCAGAAGGGTATGCATAAGTTGTTCCAAGTTATGTGGTTAGATGACAATGTCTGTCTAACTACATACTTCAATGCATTTGATGGAAAGATGGGATACTTGTTGAGGGACAAAGAACCAATAACTCTTAGGGATGCTTTTAGGATTGTTGTCAACATTAAGAATAATATGAAAATATCAGGAAAGTTGAGTGGGAAAAGAGATGACCCTAAGTTGTTTGGGGACAAGAAATATAAAAAAGAAAATGATAGGAATGTCAGAACTAGGAGGAAAGAGGAAGATAAATTGGATAAGGTGCTCAATGCATTGAAGGATTTGAAGGCACCTGCAAATAGGAACATCAATGCTCCTACCAATGAAAGTCCTTAGTTCAACAACAATTTCAATAAGCAGAATAGATTGTAGAACTACCCCTACAACACCCAATGGAAGGATGGCAAGCCTATTGTCCCTGCTGCAAGAAATAAAAATGACAGAGGTGTCCCTAACCCTCTACAAAAAGCTTCAATAAATGTCATGGAGGACATACCTTGGTGTGTTGCATGCCAGTCCCCTCATTCTGTAGAGCATTGTGTGGTTGCACATTCTATGGCTACAAATCAAGATTGTGGCGATGAGGAGATAGATCAAGAAGAAGATCAAGATGATATTGGATGAAACATGGCTACTTCATATCTAGGATATGAAGATGATTATAATTTTGAAGAAGAAGAAAATGTAAATGTGAAGAGACACAATCAGGCCCTTTTTCATCAAGAGGTTTTTTCTGATGGTGAAGATATAGATAAGAAGAAATGTAACATGAACTCTTCTTCTGAGCCAGTAAATTTAAGATCTTCTAGAGAAGAGATGGATAGGATCACTCTAGAAATGATTGACCAAGTGCAAACTAGAAGCATGGTGGCAAGGAATACAAATGAGAAAGCTGCAAGAATGTTTATAAAGAGTACCAACTCCGGAGAGCCTAATGAGAACAAATCAAAAGGTGATCACATGGTGAAATTCAAGAATATAAAAGGTAAGAATTGTGAGTTTAAGGGAGTTGGAGTTGAAAGATTTTCTAATGAGACAAAGAAGCCAGTTAACACAATGGCTAAGATTGAAAAAATGAGGGTGGCCAATACACCTAATATATCAGATAGGCAAAAGGATACTAAGGCTATGTAGATTGAGATTCCTTCTTCTACTCCTATTGACATGTTATCTATATTATCCCAAATTACAGTCAAGGTTCCATTGTCAGAATTGTTGAGGATCCCTGAACACAAAGATAGAGCTATTGCATGGGTAGATAATGTTCATAACAATGATGTTGCATGCAATGGGTCTCAGGATAAAGCTTTAAAAGGTGTTGCTACTCAGGGAATTGTATCTCAAATTCCTCCTATATATTTGGATAGTTCTGTCAATGCCAGCCTTGAAAACATTGATCCATTCTTTTTAAATGTTCTTATGAATGGAATGAAACTAAGAAATTGTATGATTGATAGTGGTGCCTCTAATACTATCATGCCTTTCAAAATCATGGAGAGGTTGGGCCTTAAAGTTGATACAGTTCAAGGTAGATGTTGTGCAATGGATCAAAGGGAGGTACCAGTTATTGGGATTGTCAATGCAATGCCATATAGGTTGGTAGCATATCCAGAGAAGGAGTTAAAAATGAGTGTTTTGGTGGTGGACATCCCTCCTCATTATGGGATGCTGCTATCTAGAAGGTGGAGTGCTGCCATGGGTGGGAGTTTATAGTGTGATCTATCCTATGCCACTTTCAAGATTGATGACCAGTTTGTCAAGATTGATCGAGAGCCAAGAGTATGCCACATGATCGAAAGGAATATTGATAATGAAACTACATGCTTTATGGATACTAATATTAATGCTTTTAGGGAAAAGATCCCTGTATTTGAAAATGAACTTATTTTGTCACCTATCTCTGTTGAGGTAAGTGTTAATTCTATGAAGGGTGATTTGTGGGTAATGTACTTTGATGGTGCAAATTGCAAGGATGGTGCAAGAGCAGGTAATTTACTTATTTCTCCCAATGGAAACACCTACACATTTTCCTTCACATTGAATTTCTTTTGTACCAAAAATATAGCAGAATATGAGGCATTGTTGTTAGGATTGAGGTTGGCACAAAAACATAGTATTAAGTGCTTAAGTGTTGTTGGTGATTCTAAGTTGGTGGTATCCCAAGTCAGGTCAGTATATGCTTCCAAGAACAAAAGGTTAAAACAATATAGGAATGCAGTTTGGGATTTGATTGAACATTTTGATGCCTTCAATATTGAGTGGAAGGACATGAGTAACGATAAGATGGCTGATTTGTTAGCCAATATAGCAATCAATCCCAATGACATTACAATTGCTGGTATCTCTAAAGTTGAAATTCAGGCTAGGCCTAGTATACCAAACAATATTGAAAATTGGCAAGTTTTTGATGATGATAATGATATCTTGAAGTTTATAAGTTGTGAAGATTAGTATCATGGTCAAGAATTTGATTGTTCAGCCTTGGTTGAGTTAGTAGAAGGAAGGGAGGTTGTCTTTGGCAATGAGGTCATTCAACTTAGAACTAACAAGGTGATGCAGGAGCATCCTGGGTGTAAGAGAAATCTTGCATCACCAAAAAAAAATATTTCTATTTTTATATTCAATAAGGGCTATTTTGTGCAGAGCTGCTATTTATGGAAAGTTACTATTTTTGGTAATTTTTGTATGTGCTCAGAATGATCTGATTTCTTTCTTGGAGGTTCATTTTGGTCATATAAGTCTGCCAGTAAAGTTTCATTGCCAGATCAAGTGTATATTGGAAGATATTGAAGATTTTCGGTATTGGCAGCAGGGTACAGAAACTTTGAACTCAGTTTTGAAGGCTTTAGAGGCCCCGGATGAGGTCAAAAATTTGGGTGACGGGTGCTTGCGCGGGTCAAGCCTGTAGAGCACTTCATGACATTTCCGAAATGGGGTTATAATAGCCGATCGGGTCAACTGGTGATGACTTATGGTCTTCGGAAGTTGGGCCACCCGAAATGGCAGAAAATAATTTTCTTCAAAATTTATGTTCGGGTTTCAAAGGTTATCTTGAGCCGACTATGATGTAATAAAATGTAAAATAAAATAATTCTAAGTTTGGTCGGCCTTATTGGCTAAAAATTCTGGAACCTTCCCAGGCGGTGGAAAAATTGCCTATATAAGGAAGGCTGTATTATTGTCTTAGGCAGTTCGGAATAATTCTGGGTAGTAGATCTGGGTATTGATTCGAGGCTTTGTCCTATAGAATATTGTAAGGGAATGCCCATGTGGCTTTGCATATTGTAATTTTAAAAGTTTGTAATTCCACATTTGTGGAGATAATAAGAAGCCAATTTTCTGTTCTTGCATATTGTTGTGGTTTCTCTGTTTCTGTTATGTGTTTGTGGTATTAAGGGGAGAACCCTTCATCACTCAGGTGTGCAGAGGAAAACCAAGATGGTTAACCTCCTCCTTTGTCAGCCATGATGAATCTTCAATAGGTCGTCCTTTCCACTTGACCAGATATTCTTCATATGTCTTGTTCCTTGTGCTTCTGCCAACACGACTATCCAGTATATCTTCAATCTCCTTAGTGTCTGAACTAGTTGCTGGAATACTCCACTGTGCTGCTATGATCTCATCTTCAACACCTCCTTCATGATACTCTATCAGATCTGAAATTTTAAACACTGGTGAAATATTTAGCTCAGTAGGAAATTCTACCTCATATGCATTTCCTGAATCATGTTTCTTCAATATCCTGCATGGTCCAAACTTCTTCATTTTCAGCTTGTTATATGTACCAACCGGAAATCGCTCCTTCTGAAAATGAACCATGACTTCATCACCAACCTGAAATTCCTTATACCTCCTTTTCTCATCTGCCTTAGCCTTATACTGTGCGTTTATCTTGGTAATATGCTTCCTCACCTCCCCATGGATGTTCTTCAAATGTTCTGTAAAATCCGCAGCTTCAGCACTACTTATTTCTCCTTTATCTATCTTCCTTAATTCAGATGCATTTCTTGGACTACTTCCATATACAATCTGGAATGGTGATTTACCAGTGCTCCTATTGACAGAATTATTGTATGCAAATTCTGCCTGTGGTAAAATCAAATCCCATCCTGTTGGCTTATCTCCAACCAAACATCTCAGCAAATTTCCCAAACTCCTATTCACCACCTCTATCTGTCCATCAGTCTGTGGATGATGTGATGAACTGAACTTCAAATCTGTCTTCAACTTCTTCCACAACATACGCCAGAAATATCCAACAAACTTAGTGTCCTGATCTGAAACTATGGTCTTTGGCAAACCATGAAGTCTCACTACTTCTCTGAAAAACAATTCTGCTACATGAACAGTATCATTAGTTTTCTTGTAGGGAATGAAATGTGCCATCTTTGAAAATCTGTCAACCACCATAACAATTGAATCATGTCCCCACTGAGTCCTTGGTAAACCCAGAACAAAGTCCATGCTGATATCCTCCCAAGGCTTCTCTGGTACAGGTAATGGCTGATACAACCCTGTATTCTGCTTCACTCCTTTTGCCATCTGACATACTCTGCAACTCTGTACAAACTTCTTCACATCTTGCTGCAACTGTGGCCAATAGTAATTCTCACTAAGCAAAGAAAGGGTTTTGTCACGACCAAAATGTCCAGCCAATCCTCCGCTATGCTTCTCCTTGATGAGATTCTCCCTCATAGAACTTTGTGGAATGCACAACTGACTCCCTCTGAATAACATATCATCCTGGATGATGAAATCCAACCATTTCGTCCTGTCTAGAGTAACAGGTTCTGTACAAGCTTTCCAAGCTTCACCAAAATCAGGATCTTCTGGATATAAATTCTTGAGTTCCTTAAACCCAACCACTTCAATCTGCATTTCTGTCAGCAATAGTTGCCTTCTGCTAAGAGCATCTGCAACCCTATTAGACTTTCCACTCCTGTGTTTCAAAACAAATGTATAACTCTCAGTAGCACTCCTCGGAGTAGGCCATTCAAGGATAGCCTGTACCTTCTCTGGGTCCATTTTTAGACCTTCTGCTAAAACTACAAATCCCAAATACACCAACTCTTTCTTCACAAAACTGCACTTCTTCAAATTAATCAACAATTTCTCTTCTCTCAACTTCTCAAATACCATACGAATATTCATCATATGCTCATCCAATATCTTACTAAAGATCAAAATATCATCTAAGTAAACAATGACAAACTTACCCAGAAATTCTTTCAGAACCTCGTTCATGAGCCGCATGAAAGTGCTCGGTGCATTGGTTAGCCCAAAAGGCATGACTAACCACTCATATAGTCCTTCCTTTGTCTTGAAGGCAATCTTCCATTCATCTCCTTCTCTGATCCGAATCTGGTGATATCCACTCTTCAGATCTATCTTTGAGAAATACACAACTCCACTCAAACAGTCCATAATATCATCCATTCGTGGCAATGGAAACCTATACTTGATTGTGATCTTGTTTATTGCTCTGGAATCTGTACACATCATTCTCCATTCTTCTTTGGTGCTAATACTACTGGTACAGTACAAGGACTCAGACTCTCACAGATCAATCCTTTCTGTAATAGTTCATGTACTTGTCTGTTCAACTCCTCACTTTCTACAGGTGTCATTCTGTGTGCTGCCTTATTCGGCAAACTCACTCCTGGGATCAAGTCCATCTGATGACTGATCTTCCTGACTGGTGGTAATCCATCAGGCACGTTATCGGATACAATATCCTGAAACTCATTCAACAAATCTACAACTTCTACAGGAACATCTTCTACTTCCTCTTTACCAGCTTTTGGAATTAAAGAAAAACATACATGCTCATGCCTCATACCATCTAGGAAATTTCTTCCATCAACAAAAGTTATCCTTGCATTACCACATACCTTTTCTTCAGTCTCCTTCAATGGTTTTAGCTTATGTTGCACTCCATCCTTTGTTAGGGAATAGGTATTTGCATGACCATCCTGTACAGCACATCTGTCAAACTGCCATGGTCTACCCAACAACATATGACATACATCCATAGATATGATATCACACAATACCTCATCTTGGTATCCGCCAACCTTAAACTTTACTAGGCATTGTTCATTGACCATGACCTTGTGGTCATCCTGTACCCAGGCAATCCGATATGGATGTGGGTGTTTCTGTCTCTTGAGCTTCAACTTTGTCACCATCTCTTCTGACACCAAATTGTCAGTGCTTCCACTATCAATAATCACATCAAAACATTTACCTTCACACTTGCACCTGGTGCGAAACAGGCTCCTCCTTTGCTCAGGTTCATTCTCACCACTCAACAGAACTCTTCTGTTAATCAATGTTTCTCCTCTTTCAGCATCTTCAGAATTTGATGATCTGGCATCTTCATCTACATGTGCAACTCTGGCCTGGCCTTCATTTCTCTTGTCTGTTCTGCCTTGGCGCTGAGGACATTCAAATGCCCTATGACCTTCTTCTCCACAGTGAAAACATGTTCCACGGAAGCCTCCTCTTCCAGATCCTTGTCCTCTTCCTCTTCCTCTCTGATCTCTATTATTCTGATCCTGGAAGTGATTGGAATTATTTCCTCGTTGATTCTGACTGCTACTGGCCTCATCCTTCTTTTTCAGATCTTCATTTCAGCCACCATATGACTGTCCACCAGATCATCCACCGCGACCTCTTCCGTTTTGTCTGCTCTCAAACTTCTTGTTCAGCTTTTCCTCTACTTTTAGGGCAAACTGGTATGCCTCTTCAATACTATTCATTCGAACCAGATTCAGCTCCTCCTGAATGCTTGGCCTTAACCCATTAAGGTATCGGGCAACTTTCTCCTTATCAGCTTCTGCATGGCCTGTTCTGATGAGAAGTCGATAGAACTCCTCTGTATACTCCTGAACAGATCTTCTTGCTTGCTTCAAACTCTGCATTTTCTTCAGTAGGTCAAGCTCATAATCAACAGGAATGAACTGTCGCTTCAATTTATCCACCATCCGATCCCATCTTGTGATTTTATCTTTCCCTCTTCTATTTCACTCCAATTGAATTTCTTGCCACCAGATCTTCACATGACCTTTCAGTCTGGCCTTCACAAATTTGACCCTATCAGGATCCTCAACATCTTCATACTCAAAGTATTCTTCACATTCATTGATCCAGTCGATCAATTCCTCTGTGTTAAGATTTCCAAAAAATGTAGGAACCTCAATCTTAGGTCTTTTCCCAATCTTGGAAATCGCCTGAAAAAGTCTTTCTTCCTCCTGGTTCACAATTTCAACTTCTCCTTCTTGATATTCTTCTTCGGCTTCATCCTTACTTTCGTCTCTGACATTAAGATTCATTCCTCTGCGAATCTCTTCTTGCAATGCTCGCACTTGTCTCTGCAGCTCTCTAACCTCAGGTGTTACAACACCAGCTCTTCCGCCACGTTCCCTTCATGGAGGCATTTTCGCGATGCGCGCTGAAACCCTAGCCACGGTCCTGGTGCAAACTGCCTCACAGTCGGTGATCTGTTTACACACTCAAGAACTCATGCTCTGATACCACTTGATGAAGGGTGCTCCCCTTAATACCACAAACACATAACAGAAACAGAGAAACCACAACAATATGCAAGAACAAAAAATTGGCTTCTTATTATCTCCACAAATGTGGAATTACAAACTTTTAAAATTACAATATGCAAAGCCACATGGGCATTCCATTACAATATTTTGTAAGACAAAGCCTCGAATCAATACCTAGATCTACTACCCAGAATTATTCCGAACTGCCTAAGACAATAATACAACCTTCCTTATATAGGCAATTTTTCCACCGCCTGGGAAGGTTCCAGAATTTTTAGCCAATAAGGCCGACCAAACTTAGAATTATTTTATTTTACATTTTATTACATCATAGTCTACTCAAGATAACCTTTGAAACCTGAACAGAAATTTTGAAGAAAATTATTTTCTGCCATTTCGGGTGGCCCAACTTTCGAAGACCATAAGTCATCACCAGTTGACCTGATCGGCTATTATAACCCCATTTCGAAAATGCCATGAAGCGCTCTACTTGCTTGACCCACGCAAGCGCCCATCATCCAAATTTTTGACCTCATCCGAGGCCTCTAAAGCCTTCAAAACTGAGTTCAAAGTTTCTGTACCCTGCTGCCAATACCGAAAATCTTCAATATCTTCCAATATACACTTGATCTGGCAATGAAACTTTACTGGCAGACTTATATGACCAAAATGAACCTCCAAGAAAGAAATCAGATCATTCTAAGCACATACAAAAATTACCAAAAATAGTAACTTTCCATAAATAGCAGCTCTGCACAAAATAGCCCTTATTGAATATAAAAATAGAAATATTTTTTTTGGGTGATGCAAGATTGCTCTTACACCCAGGATGCTCCTGCATCACAAGGTGCCCAAGGGGCTTGTTATTTTGGAGACTATCTTTGATAACCAGGATAGAGTTCAAAAGAATATCAAAAGAGAAGATCATGTTGATCTAGAGGAGATAAATCTTGGAACACATGAAGCACCTAAGAAAGTATACATTGGTAGAGATATATCTCAAAAGGTAAAGAAATCTTTGATTGAATTGTTAAGAAAATTCAGGCATGTTTTTGCATGGTCATATGATGATTTGAAGGTTTATAGAGAAGATTTGTTTCAGCATATTATTCCATTAAAAGAAGATGCTAAACCTTTCCAGCAAAAACAAAGGCCTATCAATCCCACTTTGGCACCCAAGATGTAAGAAGAATTAATGAAGTTAAGAGATGTTGGAATTATCAAGCCTATAAGGCATTCTTCTTGGGTGTCAAACCTTGTTCCTGTGAGAAAGAAAAATGGTGATATCAAGCTTTGTGTGGACTTCAGGAATTTGAACATCAGCTCATTAAAGGATAACTATTGTCTTCCCAATATGGAAGCTATGTTGCAGAGAGTGACAGGATCAGAATTGATTTCTATGATAGATGGTTTCTCTGGTTACAATTAGGTAATTGTAAAAGAATCAGAACAATTCAAGATAGCTTTCACTACACCATGGGGGACATATGTTTATGTGAGAATGCCTTTTGTCTCACAAATGCTAGTGCTACTTTTCAAAGGGAAATGGATGTTGCCTTTTCAGATTTCATAAATGATTTCCTTGTTGTTTATCAAGATGATTTAACTGCCTATTCCAAGAAAGAAGAAGATCATTGTACCCATTTAGAGAAAATATTTGTGAGGGCTTTGGAATATGGCATTTCATTAAATCCAAGGAAATGTGCATTTGGTGTCACAAAAGGTAAGTTGCTTAGCCACTTGGTTGGCAAGCAAGGAGTGAGAATTGACCCTGAGAGGGTGGCAGCTATTGATAAAATTCAGAGACCAAAGAATGTTAAAGGAGTTTAGTCCTTTTTTGGTCAGGTCAATTTCTTAAGGAGGTTTGTAAAAAATTTTGCAGAGGTTACTAGACCTATTTCTAAGATGTTGAAAAAGGGATCTACAATCAATTGGGAGGGTGAGCTTGATGAGGCTTTCAAAAATATCAAGTAGGCTATCAAAGACACACTATCGCTTAAGGCACTTGATTATAATGTCCCAATGCATATCTTTTCCTTTGCATCTTGTCACACTATTGCTACAGTTTTGTTACAAAAGAATAAGGATGGTTTTGAGCAGCCTATTGCATTTTTTAGTAAATCTTTGTAGGCTACTGAATTGAAATATGACATAAATGAGAAACAAGCATATGCACTTGTGAAGGCAGTCAAGGCTTTTAGATGCTATTTGATGGGAGTAGTTGTGATTTCTTTTGTGCCAAGTGTAGCTATGAAGGATATTTTCTCACAACAAGAGGTGTCTGGAAGGAGATGCAGATGGATCAATAGGATCCAAGAATTCAATGTTGATATCCAAATTACTAAGTTGGTTAGAGGACAAGGATTGGCAAAACTGATGGCTCAATCCAATCTTGATGCAAATTAGATAAATCATTCTAAAATTGATTATACATGTGATATGGATGATTGTTTTTGGTATCAGGATATTATCTACTATTTGAGAAAGATGAAATGTCCAGCAGGAATGAATGATAATTAGAGGAGGACATTGAAGTTACAGGCCATCAAGTATGTAATTGTGAAATGCAAATTGTATAGAAAGAATTTAGATTGCATACTTTTGAAATGTGTTGATAAAGATCAGGCTAACAAGTTGTTGAAAGAAATGCATGAGGGAGTTTGTGGTGGACATTATATGGGTAAAACAACTACTCATAAAATCTTGAGAGTAGGATTCTGGTGGCCCACAATTTTCAAGGATGCAGAGTAGTTGGTAAGAAGGTGTGATGCTTGTCAAAGGTTCTCTGGTAAGATAAAAATTTTAGGTAATGTGCCATTAAAAATAGTAGAAGTACAGACTTCTTTCCAATAATGGGGGATTGATTTCATAGGGGAGATACCAAACAAGTCAAGTGGAGGACACTCATGGATCTTAGTTGCCACTGATTACTTTACAAAGTGGGTAGAGGCTTTACCTACAAGAAATGCAACTAGTAAGGTGGTAATTGATTTTTTGTTGAATAATATTGTTACAAGGTTTGGTTTCCCTGAGAGAATAGTAAGTGATAATGTAATGTGCTTCAGGTCTACTGAATATAAGGACTTTTACAAAGGTTTGGGAATTCAAATTTCTAATTCCTCACCTTATCATCCACAAGGAAATGGTCAGGAAGAATCTACTAATAAGAGTTTGATTAAAATCCTAAAGAGGATTCTTGAAAAGAATAAGAGGGCATGGAATTCAAAACTGCCATTAGCTGTATGGGTTGATAGGGTGATCGTGAAGAGGGCAATTGGTTGTGCACCATTTAACATAGTATATGGAATACATGCAAGAATGCCTCAGAATAATTTATTGGAAATGTACAGGTTTGTTCAGTTATATGATGATGATTTAGATGATGAAATGTAGTTGAGAATTGAGGACCTCATTAGGTTGGATGAGACTAGAAGAGAATCAGTTGCAAGAAATTGCAAATTGTAGTTGCAGGTTAAAAATTTGTATGACAAGAAGACTATTGAAAGGAAGTTTGAACCTCATGATTTGGTGTTAATTTGGAATGCCAGACTGGAGGATAAGGGAAAAAATTGTAAATTTGATCCCATTTGGCTAGGGCCATATTTAATTCATGAAAAATGGGGCAAAGATTCATATATGGTCAAAGAGTTGAATGGTGAAGTTCAGGAATTGCCAGTTCATGGACAATTCTTGAAGAAATACTTCAATTGAAGATATTTTATTTCCATGAAGAATAGTTAGGTCTGCACATTTTGTAAATCCTGTAAATAAGTTGCTTGCCCCTACCCTATTTTGTCCTAGTCTGTAGAGTTTTTGGTCCTATTTCTCTCTGTTGTCAAGTTTTCCAGTGGGATGGTCTGCTTTAATCAGTGATTCTAGGTCCTTGCTATGCCTGCAGGAGGCATACATCCCCAGACAGAGCCACTGTTAGCACGTGTAAAATTTTCATGACTTTATCCCTTTTCCCCTGGTCTCTGCAATTGTTTTTAGGTCTCTGCCTCAAACCCTTGGTTCAAATTTTTGAAAACTAGCCATTGTGTTCAAAACCCTTTGAGAACCCTGGCCGTGTTCTATTTTTGTGTTACCTTTTTAGGTCACTTAAGGGTCCTAATTCACATGTGCTTAAATGTTGTCCCCTTTGTCACATGATCACGTGAACCTTATTTATGTTATGTGATCTTGAAACTAAAGGTTTTATTCACCCGGTGGTCTTTAATTTTCCTTGGTCCCTTGCATTTAATATTTCCTAAGTCTAAGTGGCCAATGAATTAAATATTTCCTAAAGTTGTCAGCTCAATATTTTCTTGGGCCCGGCTCTAACACCACCTTGAATCAATGGTTGTTGCTAAAGTGCAATGGTTTTGTCAGAGGCTTGCACTTTTGTGATGACCATTGATTCTCTTTCATGACATTGCTTGTAATGTGCCCGCTAGGGAACCCATAAGGAATTAGGTCTATGACCTAAAATTACAACTAATTTTTTTTAACACTCTAACATACCATCATTACCATCCACAAGTACATTCCTTATGGTTCCCTTAATGAATCCAATTACCATTAACAAGTATTTCATTTAATTACTTAATCTAACAAATTCTATTTTCATTAGAACTTTAATTAACATTAATTCCATTTCACGTCATAACCAATTACATTAATGAACTAGTGGAAATTAATTTCCCTTACCGACTAACACGTAATTTACCTTTAGAAGTGAAACAAGCACATGTTACTTATCACATCCACTAAGCACATTTATTCTTTCATATTTATTCACCCCTTAACCATAACTATGCTCAACTCAAAGGCACCATTAAACTCATTTAAGCTTTTCCATTAAGATTCCTTAATCATATATTGGCAACCAACATAAATCATTAAATGAATCATTTTTTCCATAAGTTTAACTTCCACAAATTATCAACCATAACCTTGTAAACATCTAGTAAAAGATTTATATTAAACCTAGTTGAATAACCTGACATTAGTCAAATTGAAATATACATTTAAGAAATTGCATCCTATTACTTCTTTCGATAACATACATGTTCCTTTTTCCCTTATTATTTCACCTAGAGATACCCTTCACATATACATAACTTATTCCTTACAATTTTCTTTTACAAACATAATTATAATTGCTGCACATTGCCTGAAGGCATATAGAAAGATAATTACATCAAGTTGCCCAAGGGCTTATAATACATCTTTACATCTTGATAAAAAAAGATAGAGATACATGATACGAGAATAGAATCTTCACCGCTGAACAACTTAGAATCTCAGCCACGACATGAACTATGAACAATACCTCGAAAGTGATTTGCTACCCAACCATGTGAAACTGATAAAGTTCCACCCCCCATGCTAGGAGATAGAACCAAGGTACTCTCAAGACCTTAAGGAAATCTAAATCTCAAATACCAATAAATCCAAGACTCAAAAGAACAAGAATAAATCATATAAAATTTCATCATACTATAACACCGAGGTTAAGGTTCTAGGAGACCACCTAAGTGAGTGTCATCACACAACCTGTATATTGGGATCCACCCTGGCAACCATGTAACCCCAGTCCCCCCTTTATGAATAGGGATCCACCCTGGTAGTTATCCCTGGTCCCGATACTCCAATTAGATCTGTGTGGCCATTATTATGTTTTCTTTCATTATCTTTTGAATTCCCCCCTTCCCAAGTTAATTTTTTTTTTTTAGGTTATCACTTTTTACAAACCCACCCATAGGATCCTTCGGCAACCACTTTAGGGTTACAACACCAATGGTGAGCCACTCACTTAAGGTTCCTATTCCCTTACCCCATCATAAGTCACAAAACTAGATAACACTTCATAGTCCTAATTCATAAGTTTAGGAAACTCCCCTATGCACTCAGGCCCTCAGAACAAGTCCTAACCTTAGCTATATTCATAACAGGAACCATTGGAAGAATGTCCATCACAAGACATCTCAAGGAAAAACCTTTCACATGCACAAGTAAAACTTTCCAAGTCTCATTTATAGGTCTAAGGAACCCTCCCGTGCACACAGGCCACCGAGATAAGTCCTAGCCTCATAAACTTAAACTCAAGTCGATGCCAAAATCATCATAAGTAAACCATACAACCTCCACAAAATAAGTAATGAATGTACATAGGTGATACAAACTTCACCCATCACAAATATATCATACATGAAATAAAATACATCATGAACACTTTCAAGAACTAGAATCAAAGCATAGAAAAGAATAGGAAAGTTTAGGAATGTTTGGGGAACATTTAGGAGCCCTTAGAGTAGTCCTAGTCCATTGGACAACCCGAACCCTAAAACACATCCTAACCTTATTCAAGCATCTAAATGCACCATATAATCCCAACAAAAACAAGAAATGAACATATTTAAAGTTTACACAAAATTTCATATACCAAAACACAATGCTCTGCAAAATCTCACATGCCCGAAAATAACTAAGTCTGATTTTTAAGAAAACTCAAAATTAGAAATTGCATCTTAACTCCTATGAATCTAGAACCTATCTCAATCATCTCAAAAGGTACCTAAACCCTTTATACAAGTATACCTTAAAGTATAATTTTAAAGTACATAAACTTATACTTCAATGTTATAATTGTATGAATTATATAAAGCCTATTTTTCCTATCTAGCTCAGTTCACACTAGCATTCGTCTCTTGCTCGGTTAACACTGTACTGACCACCCTCGGTTAATACAACACCAACCTCCCTCGATTAACACTACATGGACTTCCCTCGATTAACACTGAACTGACTTGGCTCGGTCAACACTGAATCGACCTGGCTCGGTCAACACTAAATCAACCTAGCTCGGTTAACACTAAGTCGACCTGCTCGGTTAATACTAGACCGATAGAAACTGCAAAATGCGATAGTCAACTATGTCTTGTGGGTAAAACTGGGCATTATGGGGACTATGGTTGCCTAATTTGAGCATGACCCATTTGAGATCTCCCAGTTTCCCTTCAGAAATGGGTCATCAATCTATCTTATCTATCTAACAAAACTATTCTAGATCTAGACAAGAAAAGGTGGTGCATAAACTGACATGGACCAGTAAGGTTGATATAATAGTTCTAAATTCTAGAAGCATTCATAATACATTCAATAACAACATAACACACTATCCTACATGATCGAAACCACTTCTACCCTCTCAGGGAGGTTTCACAATAGTGAACATACAAACATTCATAAAATAACTTTCCGCAAAGACATTTCAAATACACAAAAAATAAAACATATATATATAGTTCCCGATTCCAAACAAAAAGTAAAAAATCATAATCTCATCAAGTAATAGATCATTCATATACATAGTCATACTCATGGGAATAATGGAGATTCTTCCCAAGTTAGACCCTACCTAGGGTCTTGCGGAGAATCATCTATCCCTTGGTTGGAGACTCTCTGCAAAATTTCCAGCCTTGAGCAGATATCCTCCTAAAATACTCCTCTAGCAATCAACTCTAGGCAATCCTCACACAGACAACTTCACCAACCAAAATCTCTCAACCTCACATAAACATTCGCTAAAATTTTCTAGAGTAATCAATCACAGAAAATCTCAAAAGAAAATCCATCTTCCAAAAATTATCCCCCACCACACACAAAATCTTCAATTACTTATCCTCCCACTATGTGGTTGGAGGAGTTGCTTTACGGAAAGCAACTTCTCCAACTTCCATAGTTGGTTGAATAACCAATAAATCATTCTCGTAAAATACTTAATCAAGGTTTTAATAAATTTAATTAAAAATAGTCTCAAAATAAAACCAAAACAAGAAAACTCAACAATTAACTATCAAGGAAAGCACATAGCACACACGGAAAACTAGCTATCCTAACTTCTAGGAGGTCTTGAGTTCCACTCCCTCCTAGATAGCTAGTTTTACTACAAAGAGCATTTATTTTTATTAATACTATTATTAATATTAATTTCACTTTTTAATACATTTATTTAATACACTTCATTGAATTCACTTTAAATAACATAACACTAAAACAATTGATAAATCCATACAAATATTATTATTTATATAAGCACGGGTATATGCGTATGCACCCACATATACACATACCTATATAACATACAATCAATATAACTCATAAAATAAACATATATACATGTACTAATATGGATAATTCTAACTCACATCCAAAATCACAAAACAACATCACATCAAAATTCACATGACCATAACATGAATGGTATTCAAATCTTCGAACTAGGGTAACCTCCTAAACAAAATCTAAATCCATGGGTAACCTTGAGAGTAATCTTGGTGATATGTCCACACAATAATAGTTTGAGGATTTTAAAGGCATGCTCAGACCTATGTAGCCAGGTGGAGTTGATGCCTAGTACCTGCATCCTACAACACCAATGAAGTACACCAATATATATGTACATATGTACAAGCAATTGCAAACAAGGAGGGAGAGTGCAACATCATGTGGACCTCCTATGGGAGTTACTATGACTGCCTCCCCTCTTCTGACAATCACATCAGATAGTCACATTAACAAGGCATTATTGGATTAGTGTGGTTAGTATAAAAAATGATCTCTTTTCTATATTGTATAACAATAATGAGTCATAACATAATCATGTAAATATAAACCATCTATTATCTTTCACAAACCCATTTAACCATCAGACATGTACTCAAGATGTCCCATTATCAAGTCAAGATAAACAAATCGTATAACCCTAAATGCATTAATCATCTCTAATCCCAAGTAACATTATTAGAGAAGATAACAGATCTAACCCCTAAGTGATTATAATCAATTAACCTAAGGTAACCATGAGCATTTCTAAAAGAAACATATAAGTCTATCAAGTGATCCTATCACTAACACACACATGAAGATATAAAGAACATACTTACACAATATTATTATTTCCCACATTAACATGTGAAGTTGTAATGATTAGGAAGAAACCATCTCAAGAAGGATCATTCTCACATATAGTCCTTCCTAATTTCAAGTGAACATAATCAAGACTTGATAGGGTTGGAGGGGCATTAAATCTTTCTTTGCAGGTGGGACCATTGCCACATAAGCACAAGTGGTGACATTTTATTGGCCGAAGGAAATAGTGATGTGGTAGGGTTGTCAGAGTGAATGAAGAAATTATGTGTCTGTCTATCAGATTCTGTGACGTGGTGGTCCCTGATTCATTGGAGTATCCTATCCAGCATGGTGGGGTCATGCTCTGTGATATTGGCTAAGATTCCAGATCAACAGTTGGTGTGTAAGCGCATAGAATCTTTCGAGGCCTTCAGATCTTGCTCCATCTGTCCGATCCTCCAAGTATTTTTGATAGAGATAAAGGTAGGTCCAAAAAAATGTAGGCACAGTTGGTAGTTTTTGATTGGTCCACAATTTAATGCATTGGCAGTTGTCAGTGGGACCTGGTTCCTGGCTTGTCAGAGGGTCCTGACATCTGTAGAGGATCAACGATGGGCATAATTTCTCATGAGATCTATTAGAGGTTTGAGATCTTACACTGGTCATTGATCTTACTTTACTCAGAGGTGATAAAGTGATGCAGGTCCACTGCCATGTTGTTATAGTTAGCATTCTCTCATTAGTCGACGTGTTGCTGAGAAGGATCTTCTCAAGTGGGGCCTGCAGAGAAGGTTTTTCAATCAACGGTCGATGCATGATCTTAAGGAATATTCCTACCACATGAGATCATGCACCATCCATTGATCTCGCATCTTACTTGGACATGTCAGTGGGTCCTATTTCAAGGGTGACTGAGTGATTGCAGCAAATGATGTAGTGACATGTGGCAAGTTTTCAGGTGGGCCCGAGGTTATCAAAGGTCTTGGCGGTTCTGATAAAGTGTTTAGCGACCCAACAAATTTTCAATGGTCTCTTCTCATTCACACAATTATTTGGTGGTTTTATAAAGGTTTGGCAATTCACTGAAGGAAGGTCACGTGATCGCTAAGTATTTTAGAAGTGACTTAAAATGTTCTACAAACTAGTGAAAACCTCTTGTCGCCAGTTCGGTAGATGTAGCTAGGATGGGTTAATGTTTTCCTTTTGTCACCAAGTCATAGAGTTAGAGATGGGTTAAGGTTTTCTTTTCGTGAACAAGAAAAAGCATTGTTGCATAGTCCCTGGAGGTAACCTAGGGTATCTGGTTGAGTTAAGGACTTAAAGCCCGTGAAATAGAAAGATTAGATAATTAGGACTTAAGGTTGGCCCAGATTTAAATTATGATCGCCAATTCGCTATTGGCACTTGAATGTGACTCTTTGATTTCAAATTTGAATTTGTAGAGGGTTTCCTAGCAACAGAAAGGACTAAAATTGAATGCTTTCACGACTAGATTTGATTTGTTTGGTGGCACTTGCTATTGCAGTGTGGTCGAGGGTGTTCCATGATCATCTGCAGGGGTCTGTACTATGTTTTTTGTGCTCGAGGTGTGTTGCAAGTGGCCAAATAGGTTGAAATTTTGGATTTTTTTTGGTTCTCAGTGAGATTTTTCATGATTGGAATCACTTCAGGATTTTCTTTCTCCTGGTTTCCTAGGTTTCTTCCCCTGTAATAAATTTGTGATCATTTCTAATGGGTTTAGTGGGTGAAACCCTAACCCTAGTCATCCATAGCTTTTTGCAACCTATTTTGGGTTTCCAAGATTATATTGTAGAATTTTTGACTTAGTGCGGGTTCCAAAACTTTCTTTTGGTCCCTGGTTGTTGATGGTATTATACTGAAAGAGGAGCTGATTTTGGGTCTTTTCCTATCTTGGTGTTGTTTTGATTATATATTGATCCTGAATATGTTAATGAGAATGCTATTGAGTTCCAATCTTGCATTTGTGTATGTCTTCTTATTTTGATTCTGAGCTCATATATGTTAGTGTCACAAAGTGTATTAGCATATGGTAAATAAAGAGTATTGTGAAGTCATCTCTGAGTTCCTAACAAAGTTAGGATTAAAGTCTTTTAGGTGAGTTTAGTGAGTTTACAACCAAATAAGAATCTAATGTCCATGTGTTTGAGGGAGAGGGGTAATAGGCAAAGCACTTATCCTGAGCTCAGGAGTGTTTGATTTAAGATCTTTAGTTGATATATATAATTGGGTGACTCTTTTCCCTAGGTTAAGGCACTGGTCCATCCTCTGGAGGCATTTCATTGTGATCAACCACACACACACAAATCAAATGATCAAATCCTTGAAGCAGTTAGTAAAGAGTATATTGGTATAACATTTTATGATTCCTTTGAAGAAGTGAATCAAGGGTACACCTGCCTGAATATTAAGGCTCAAAGTGTAGGAGGATCTATTTTGATCCTTGTTAATTGAGCCTCTTCCTTGTAGACTTTGGAGTGGTGATAGAGTCAAAGTTTTATTAAGGTTATCCATCAAAGTATAAATCTACAACTTGAAGATCAAAGGGAACTCCCAACAAGTCCCAAAACAAAACCTTGAAAGTTTAATAGGTTCTTCCTCAAAGCCACCAATCTAGATATAGCTGTAACGGAAAAAATGAATATAAAAGATTCTGTATTTCTTGATTAACTCTTGGGAACCCTTAGAAAATATTTTGTTCTTTAAACCAGCTAACTCAAAATAGAGGTTTCACAGAAACACATCATGAACTCTCCTGAAGTCTAGCATAGTATTTTCCTTTTGAATCATAGAATAATACTCATATACAGACATATCTTCAACATGAAGTTCATGTGGGATTCTATTAATTTCTTGGGTATAGGCTAGACTATATATTATGTAAGAGGACATGAAGAAATATTGTCCAAAAATTTGAGCCATATTGAGCTACTCTCTCATTGAATCTACTATAAACTCACTCTAGTATAAGTGTTGTTATCCCTCAAGAATAATTTAAATAGAAAAATATATCTAGTCTCCAAATGCATGTGCTTCCATTGAAAATCTAGCTCTATGTAGTACAGAAACATGATGTCATGGACATATAACTGTCAGGAATAGTCCCAAGAGATAACTGAGGGGGGGGGGGTGAATCAGTTATCTACAAGATTCAATTCTTTATCCAATTAAGTACATAATAATAGTACGCATAAACACAACATAAGAACACTTAACACAACACCACAATTTTGGTTGCGAGGAAACCCAAATAGGTAAAAACCTCGGTGGGAATTAGCACCCACTATAAACTGCACTAGAGTATTATGATGCCTGTTAGAAGATCTTACAACCCTATTAGGAGTTGATCTTTACAATGCATTAAGTACAGTGACCTGGTAAAGGGTCAGACCCTATTAGGACCCTTTTACAATTAACCCTATTAGGGGTGAGGAAACACTATCAAGGAGCACACTGCTCAAAGGGGTGAAGGATGCAACCTTCTATTTAATAGATACACACTATACCTAGATCTTGGTGAACTATGCATAGACCTATTGTCTTGATTAGTTCCAATGAATAACATATACTCTTTACTTTGTCACATACGCCTTCTGCTGATGGCTCAACACTTCACACCTTCTTCTCTTCTCTTATCTTTCAACTATCTGCCATAATTAGCAATCACAAATGATTTCCTAGAAATATTTTTCTTCTAAATGATATAATCAAGTCGGCCTATTAGAACTATCTTCAAATCATATTAGAGAAATAATAAAACTCTCCAATAACATCCCAGTCACCTCTACTAAGCGCGCAACACAAATTAGGACTTCCCAACTCAATGTGAGTAGACACATCAGTTCACACTATCAGGTCTACCAGATAAACTTAGGAAACTGTGATTGTCAACTGGAGACTTCATAACTCAATATGTATTGGATATCTAACTCTACGTTCATGAACATAGCATCATACACATGTCTATGTAACATAACTACAAATGTGTAAGTCTCCATTACAATCATACTATAAATAACATAGAGAACCCTTCCTAGCACCTGTTAGGAACACTCACTGATTCAGATTGATGTATTACTATCTTCACTTAGAATCAACCTCTATGTCTATGATATCATGACGATAACACATATAGGAAATATATACTCATAGCTCTCTCCATCAGGCTTCCATGCATGCTTCTTACCATATGTTGTCATCAATGACAAACATACAGTTAGCACTGGCTTGATGGAAAATCTCCAACAATCTCCCCCTTTGGCATTGATGGAAACATATGAAATGAAAAACACCACCAATCCAAATGTACAATCATTTTATAATATTCTCCATTTCCTCAACAAAACTCCCCCAAGGATGATTCCTCCATCTCTTACTATTTTTTTTCTTCTTGCTAAATACTCACTACCCCTTGCTGCAATTCTTTTATAACATTCTCCATTTCCTCATCAAAAATTCCCTAAGGATGAATCCTCCATCTATTGTTGAATGCTTTGAATATCAACTACTTTGTTACTATTTGTTTTTCATGACTATATACTTACTCCCCCTTTGACATCAATGGAAAGGGGCACCAAACAATTAAGCACCGGTACTACTTCTGAAGTAGAGTAGTCAACCTTTCATTAGTCACTAAGCACTGATGCACTCCTAAAATCTCTAATCAAATTTAGAGAAGGGAATTACTCCCAACTTCTCCTTGAGATACTCAAAAGTATCCTTAGGTAAAGGCTTTGTGAATATGTCTTCTAGTTGATCTTTTGTGCTTGCATAGTCCAACTTTACTTCTTTCTCTACTACTTTCTCTCTTAGGAAGTGATATTTTATTTAAATATGTTTTGTCTTTGCATGCATCATAAGGTTCTTTGACATATTGATAGTGCTAGTGTTATCAAAATAAATAACAATAGGATAATTAATTTGAATACCAAAATCATTTATCATCTTATTGATCCACACAATTGTAGAGCAATTTAATGCTATTGCAACATACCATGCTTCTGCTATGGACTGAGAAATAAAATTTTTCTTCTTACTTGTCCAAGTAACAAGTCTATCTCCAAGAAATACTTCTCCTCATGAGGTACTCTTTCTATCATCCACACATCCTGCATAATGTACATCTGTATACACATGACGTTCTACATTTTTTAAATTAGGATACCATAAACCATGGTCTATAGTTCCTCTCAAGTATCTAAAAATCATCTTTACTACCTGAGATGACTTTGTTTAGGATCTTCTACAAATCTTCCAACAATACCAACTGCATTGGAAATATCAGGTCTAGATTGAGTAAGGCAGATGAGTTTACCAATCATAGACTTATACAAGGTCATGTCAACTACTGCTGAATCATCTTCTTTTGAAATATTGCATCATGTTATCATAGGGGTACTTACTAGCTTGTAATCATCCATCTTAAACTTTTTCAATATCTCTTTCACATACTTAGACTAATTAATGAATATACCTTTTTTTTTCTGCTACACTTTTAGTCCTAAAAAGTACTTGATAGGTCCAATCATGCTCATCTCAAATTCAATCTGCATCTCTTTAACAAATTCAGTGCTAAGCTTGTCATTACCACCAAAGATAATGTCATCAATAAATATAGAAACCAACAACAATCCATCAAATGTTTCTCTTATGAATAAATTATAATCTATTTATCCTTTCTTGAATCCAATCTTTGTCAATTATTCATCAAGTCTTTCATACCATGCTCTAGGGGCTTGTTTGAGTCCATAAAAGGTTTTCTTCAATTTGCATACCATATCAGGTCTATCTGATAAGGTGAATCCTTCAAGCTTCTCTATGTATACTTCTTCCTTCAGCTCTCCATTTAGGAATGCTGACTTAACATCCATCTGGTATACCTTAAAGTCTTTGAAGGTAGCATAGGCTAGAAAAAAAATTATGGCTTCCAATCTTCTTATAGGGGAAAATGTATTAGAATAATCAATTCCTTCTCTTTGTGCATATCCTTTACAAAGTACTCTTGATTTGTTTCTTACCACTTTTCCATATTCATTCATCTTATTTCTGAATATCCACTTGGTTCCAATCACATTCTTATCACTAGGCCTAGGGACCAATTCCCAAGTATCATTCTTAATTATCTAATCTAGCTCTTCTTTCATTGCTTCATGCCAATCTGAATCATTACATGCATCTTTAACACTTAGGGGTTCAATCTATGATAGTAAACATACCTCTTCATTTTCTCTGGAAATATTTTCTTTTGATCTTGTCATGACTTTACTATTCTGATCTCCAATGATTTCTTCCTTTGAATGATATCTAGATGTGAATTTAGGAACATTAGGTGTGACTCTCTCATTTGACTTTTGTGATTCTTCTTCACTAGTTTCAGTGTCATTGAACAATACATCAATGTTGTCAGATAGTTCATCAATAATTGTTTCTCTAGAGGTAGGTTTAGGTTCTTCTTCAATCATAGGTGCATAATCATGATATCTTTCTTGAATCATAAACTTCTCATCAATCTTAACATGAGCACTTTCAATGATCTTCTTCAATCTCAAATTGAAACATCTATAAGATTTTCTTTTAGTAGAGTAACCAAGAAAAATACCTTCATCACTTCTTGCACCAAACTTTCCAATAGCTTCATATCTCTTGATGTAGCACTTGCTTCCAAAGATTCTAAAGTATTTGATTGTAGGTACATTCCCAAACCATAGATCATAAGGTGTCTTGTCTGCGCCTGGCCTAAATTGAATTCTATTTATTGTATAGACTATAGTATTGACCACATCTCTCCAATAGGTGTGTGTGACCCTTCCTTCAATCATGATGGTGCATGCTATGTCAAGTATGATCATATTCCTCCTTTCTACAATTCCATTCTATTGAGGGGTTCTAGGTGCACTTAATTGTCTCTTTATCTCATGTTATTTGTAGTACTCATAAAATCTGTCAGAGGTGAATTCTCCTCCTCTATATGATCTCAAACATTTAATCTTCAATCTAGACTCATTTTCAAGCTTAGCTTTGAATATTTTGAACTTCTAAAATGATTTTGATTTATCCTTTAATAACGCAACCCACATCATTCTATAATAATCATCAATAAACAAAATAAAGTACCTTTCACCATAGTATGATCTTGTTTGAGTTGGTCCACATAGGTCTGTATGCACTAGATCTAATTTGTTCTCTATTGAATTATGCTTGCTTCTGAATTCCTCACATGCTTTCCTATCACACATTCCCTGCTTATTGTATCAACTAGTTTTGCAATGCTAGGAAGGTTTCTTAATGTCTTTACATTACTTATCTTCACTATGTTGTCAAAATCGATGTGACATAGTCTTTTGTGCCATAACCAACTATCATCTACTTTAGCAACAAGATGAATTTATTCTAGATTAAGCTAAAAAACATTACCTTTAGTCTTTGAACCTGATGCAATCATTTCTCCTTCCTTGTTATTAATGATACACTTTTTGTCTTTAAATTCTAATTGATATCCTTTTTCAAGAAACTGTCCAACACTTAGTAGATTATGCTACAATCCATCAACATAAAGAATATCATCAGTGTTGTTCTTCCCATCCATGGTGATAGCTCCTCTACCTATGATAAGTTTAGGAGTGTTGTCTCCAAATCTAACCATGTCACCTTTGTATCTATCTAGATGTACAAATCTATTCTTGTCTCTTGTCATATGATGTGAGCAACCATTGTTAATGATCCAATCTATCTTGATATCAGCTTGTGAAATCAGTGCCAACTCTTGTTCTTCCTTTTCATCTTCAAGGTCCATTTCATCAAACATTTTATCCATGTCTTCAAGATAAATGAATCCAATTTCATTCTCTTCTGACTCTTCATCTGATACTCCATCACCATCATAGTAACATTCTTTTGTATACTTGCGCTTGTAGTTAGTTTTGAACTTCTTGACTCCTGTAGGACACTTAGATGCACAATGACCAATCTTATTACAAGAAAAGAATTTGAATAGTAACTAACCTTCATCTTTTCATTTTCCTTTGCTTTCTTTCTTAGCAATCAAAGCAATGAAATCATCTAGTTCTTTCTCTTCATCATCATCATCAAAACTACTAGAAGTGTTCAAGGATTTCTTACCATGGACTAAATATTTGAAGGTTGTCTCACTTTTAGGCTTTTTCCTCAAACTTGATATTCCAAAGGCTGAAATCTTTCTGATTAAGGTCTCTCTTTTGAATTCTTTTGAAAATTTCATAATCTCATCTAAGATGTTTCTCTTTCTCTCATATTCTGGTGTCAAATTAGTCATCAACTTATTCATTATGTCTTCTTTCGAGATCTCACCACCATTTTTTTTGATCCTTGCAACTTCTTCATTAATCCTTTGATTGTAGGCTCTAATATTCTCTTCAGGTAGAATCTCCAATGTATTGTACTTTTTCTTCCATGTCTTTTTGTGCACATTCTTAGCTTGGATGTCTCCTTCAAACATGTCTTCTAGATACTTCCATATCTTGTAGTCTTTATCAAATTTCTTGATTTCTAAAAACTCACTGTTAGACAAGGTGTTGATAAGGGATTCTTTGGAAATAGCATTTTGAGTGAACATCTCCTTCTGCTTAAGAGTTGCATCTTCCATTGCAAGATCTTCCAGAGAGGGAATCTGAACTTCTTTGGTAGCTACTTCAAAACTTTCAAAGGCAATGCACTACAAATGTGTCATGATTTTCTTCTTCCAATCTAGATAGTTCTCACCATCAAACTTAGGACTTTCTTTTCTAAAGGGTGTCATTTGATCAACCACAAGTAGTTAAAATTTATCTCTAAGGCTCTTCGCTCTGATACCAATTGTTAGGAATAGTCCCAAGACATAACTAAGAGGCGGGGGGGTGTATCAGTTATCTAAAAGATTCAATTCTTTATCCATTAAGTACAAAACAACATTAAGAATAAAAATAATATAAGAACACTTAACACAACACCACAATTTTGGTTATGGGGAAACCCAAATAGGTTAAAACCCTAGGGGGAATTAGCACCCACTATAAATTGCACTCTAGAGTATTATGATCCCTATTAGAAGATCTTACAACCCTATTAGGAGTTGATCTTTACAATGCATTAAGTACAGTGACCTGGTCAAGGGTTGGACCCTGTTAGGAGTCTTTTACAATTAACCTTGTTAGGGGTGAGGACACACTGTTCGGGAGAACACTTCTCAAAGGGGTGAAGGCTACAACCTTTTGTTTAACAGATACACACTATAACTAGATCTTGGTGAACTGCACATAGACCTGTTGTCTTGATCAGTTCCAATGAATAGAATATACTCTCTACTTTGTCACATAGACCTTCTACTGATGGCTCCAAAATTCTCACCTTCTACTCTGCTCTTAGCTTTCAACTATCTTCCATACTTAGCAATCACAAATGACTGCCCATAAATATCTTTCCTCTAAATGATATAATCAAGTCAGCCTATTAGAACCATCTTGAAATCATATTAGAGAAACAATACAACTCTCCAATAACATCTTAGTCATCTCTACTAAGCAGGCAACACAAATTAGGACTGCCCAACTCATTGTTAGTAGACACGTCGCTTCACACTATTGACTCCACCAAATTAACTGATGCTTTCTTCTCATGTCAAATTATGTAATGTGCTCTTAACCAATCATTATTAAATCTTATCAAAACACTAATAAATGATGTATATTAAATTGATAGGTGCAACTAATACAACAATAAAAACAATGTTGACTCTACCAGATAAACTCAGGAAACTATGACTGTCAACTGGAGACTTCATAACTCAATTTGTACTACATATCTGACTCTGCAACCATGAACATAGCACCATACACATGTCTATAAAATAAATAAAAATGTGCAATGCTCCATTACAACCATATTGTAAATCACATACAAAAATCTTCCTGGGACCTGTCAGGAACACTCACTGATAGAGACTGTTGTATTATTGTCTTCACTTAGACTCAAGCTTTGCGTCTATGATATCACACTGATAACATATCTAGGAAACATATACTTAAATCTCTCTCCATCAGGCTTCCACACATGCTTCTTACCTTATGTTGTCATCAATGACAAACATACAGTCAGCATTGGCTTGCTAGAAAATCTCCAACAATGACTTCATGTTATTTTTATTAGGATGCTTGGGTAGTCTGGAACCTCCTTTCTAGGGTTTTAGTAGACAATTTTCAGCCATATTATCCTATGCCTCTCTTTATCCTTGTTGAACCTTACAACAACTTGGGTGGGAGAAAAATCGACAAAGCTTTCTCTGGGAATTTTGAAAAATAATGCAATGGTCTCTCTATTCATTGTAAAGGAGGGCTTCACCATTTCCATTTTTGATAGATTCAAAGGTAGAATCATATCTTGCTATACATTCTCTCACCAACTCTAGACAAGGGCTTGAGGGTGGAAAAGCTACTACTTCTAATAGTCCACTAATCAAGATTTCAAGAATGTAAGGCTCACCTACATTAATAGCTATCCTCTCTTTCAACTCATCAATGTCTACCTCTTTTAAATTAGTGTCGCTAATAATTGGTCCCTCGCATGAAAGGCTAAAAAAATTTCTAAAAGTGTGGGGACTAGACTTCATAATTTCCTCAACCAAAAATTTTAAAAGTCCAAAGAAACCAAGGGAAATTCACAGCTTCATATATTAAAAAAAAGAGTGGGAGGGAAATTGGCCACAACTGGGACTTGCTACGCTTCTTTGATTATTTTGAAAACTACACAGACAAGGTTAAAATGATTACCATTTCCCCTTTTAATGGTGAGAAGCTAAATCAAAATTTAATTAGGCCCTAACCTCCATGACATGACCTAATGTGGATTTCATAGTCAAAAGAGAATGTTAATTTCATGTAAACACCAATTTTGAGGTCCTTAACTCATCATGATTACTTTTCTCATTTTTTGGCTCACTGATGTCACTTTCTAGTACATCAAAATCTATAGAGAATTTTAATAACCATCATGTCATGTACTTTTTAAATAGCCAAAAATGCATTTGAACTCTGGACTGAACCACTTTGAATTTATGTCACCATGATTCAAATGGTTCATGGAATATTCTTGAAAGATACTATTTAGGAATTGACTGCCCTATCTGAACATCTTTTGAATACCCTTGAACTAATTTCAAAGTGGTTCAAGGCATTTTGAGGAGGTAAAACCTTTAGTGCCTTTTGGATCATGTCTCACAAAAGCTGCAAAACACTTGAAAATGTGTTAGTTATATAAAAATGATCCTCACATGACTTGAAACTCTCGAACCTACTTGAACACCGTTGAACTAATTTCAAAGTGGTTCAAGGGGTTCAAGGAAATAAGGAAAATAAGGAAAAATAATGATAATGTGCTGACACAACTTCAAGGACTTGGTCCATTTTTTGGATCGAGGACTTCTAACTAATGCAAAGGGAAAACTGATGAACTATAGAGATTTAGGAAAAGTTTACAAAGACTCATGATAAACAATGAATGGTCAGCTAATAGACAACCTATCTATGGAGAGTCTTCTAGGATCCTTCTATTGATTCTAGATATCTTACTTGGGAGAAGATGTAGTCTAGATATGTCACCCTTCCATTGTAGTCTATACTTTCTAGTCTAATCAGAAGCATAATGATGTCAAACATGAGTGTTCAGGGATTCCTCTATGGCTGGGGTAGGATTCTTGAGGAGTTATTACAAAGACATCACAAATTTTCCTAGGGAAAATTCTTGCTAGATCACCTATATCATGAGCTTCACGAGGTTGTGTATTTGAGTAGCTACAATGTCTTAGAAAGTATTCTTCAGTTGCATGTGTGGGCATGGGAACACATCCCACTTACTAGGCCTATTAGGGAGAGATCTCAATGTCCTCATTATCTGTACTTTGATATTTATAGTGGTTACATTCAGCAGCCCCATTTTGGAAAGTTTGAATACTGACATCAAATCCTTTATGGTAGTGTGATGATTATTTGATGACCATACCTTGATTGTGAGTGTTGGCATTTAGATGGTCGAGAGCTCCCTTTATAATTTATGAATAGATATTTCATTGGTTGCTTAAATGTTGTGATTGAGTGCTTCATTAATACATGAGTGATGAGGCAATTTGGATGTGTCCAAGATGTTCCTTGAGACCTTTCTACTTATGCCTGAGTTCATGATGAGGAGGCTGATTGGGGACCTCAGATATCTTATGATATTGCAATATAGGAGTTCTAGGTTATTTATCCTATTCCCTAGGATTTCCTTCCAGCTATTGTTGATGTCGATATGAAAGATGCCTATAGATAGATCTTGGAGAAAAATCCCTTCTCCTGGATGATTGCACTAGAGGATTTTTCTCCACAGATTGAGGATCTTAAGGACTTACTAGATGATGCTGTAGGAGGAGGTGGCTAACTAGGATGAAAAGGAGGCCCCAAGGGAGATGTTGGTTGTGCTAGAGGTAGAGATAGGGGTCTTGATAGACCTGAGGGAGGTGTATTAGGTGTATTTGGAGGAGTCAGAGATGGAGGCAGTGACGATGATGCTAGTGGTGGAAATAGTGGTGGGGATGATGGTAGGAGAATTAGAGATAAATTTATTCCTCTAAGGAGACATCCCAAATTTTTTTTTCCTCGTGATCAGTTACGTAGAGAGTCTCGATGTGGTGATGATTAGGATGAGTTGCCATAGGATCCACTAGGTGGTCAGAGCCATATTGGTGATGCATTGGGATGGTGTTGAAAGGATCATAAATAGCTGAGAGCTTGAGTTACCACATTGGAGTCATAGGTAGCTAAGAGAGATTGAAATATTATTGATAGATATTGCTGCATTGATGAGATCACTACTAAGATAGACTAGTCAAAAAATACACTTGTATATTAGGATGGTAGATCAATATATTAGTATGGATTTTATGTTGATATTGTATCAGATACTAAAAGAGATTCATCATATTCTACCTTTTCTACATAGTCAAAGGGTTCCATCCCCCCCCCCCCTCATCTTACAAGAGATGATGTTCCTCATCTTGATGCCGAGGGCTGGAGTGAGACTTGAGTTTTTGGTATATAGATCTACTAATACTCTGATGTATATTAATCCTCTAATGATCACTCAATGTACTCTAATATAGTGATATTTTGATATCTTGATCACTGATCTAATTTTGATATTGATCTCATTGTACCTCCTTCACTGAAATATTTATTATATATGAGATAAACATATTTTGAGTTCTATATGATGTGTTATTATGGATATGTTATGGATGCACATGATGATGTAAAATGTATGCAATGACATATCTATCTTTGTATTATTTTATCTTTTCCCATATGCAATATAATTTAACACGATAATGCAATGGATAAGTTCATGAATGTATACGTAATAGATGTATGATGATGTAACAAATAAAATAATGTGATATTACTAATATCCAATGAACGTCTTTGAGATAGCAGTAATGGGGATACTCTATTAGAATCCTAATTTAGAGGACGATGTTACTAGATTAGTTATCAATTTAGATTTGAATCCAGATTGATATTTATTTATTCCCTCAAAAAATAATGATGTCATGTAGAATGTTTCACTCAAAGGAACATCATGCAATGCTTATAATGAATGCAACTAACTATGACCAATATGATAGTCACTGGTCATTTAGATAGGCTTTTTTTCATCACTAAGTGCTTTTGTGGAACATTGAGGCTAGAATAATTCTCATTGATTGAGTTGTAAATCATGAGAATATGAATACTACATTTATCAGATGCAGTGTTGAAAGTGAACAAAAATATCAGGAAATACCAAGATGAGATGAGTTGAGTATTACTTTGTTTTTTTAATTTTGCAAGTCAACATGAGCATTAAGGTATAAAGAACCAAGATGACCTAATTGTTTATGTTCATGACCCAAAAAAATAAGAGATCCTTTCAATCATGTGCAAGATATTATGTCTGCAATGACCCTTTATCGTTGATATCCTTGGACATAGTTATTCAGATTTTGTACTCTGCTAAGAAATCACTATAGAAAATAGATAAGGAGGTAGTTCTAACCTTACCTTAGCATTCAAATAAAATAGGTCAAGGTATGTATAGTGGACCACATGAAATGGAGGCTCTTATCACAGACTCCAAATTTATTTGATGCTTTAGGATCATCAGAACAATCAACCCCAAGCGAAAATTGAAGAAAACATCATGCCCCCTATCCTTGCTTCTCTAGTCTGTAATCATCCTCGAGTTGCTAAGAAGGCATAATAGTAAAATAAATGATAATAGACAACATACAAAGAAAATTTCATATCTTCTTCCCTATTTCTCTAGTCTGTGGATATCCTTTAGATGTTCATAAAAACATGATTAACATAGTTCAAGTGTGTTTGTGTCTAGTTATTATTTTGTTTTGATGTTTGTTCGTTATTGGTGTTGAGAAACATCACTGATTGGATTTATTTGACTTTCTATTTGTTGTTATTTTGATGACTGTTAAGAAACACTATTTTTTGAGTTTATGGGTGTTGAGAAACACCATTTTCTAGGGGTGTTAGTGTTAAGAAATACTTTTTTTTATTAGAAGAATATCTCATAGATGGGTTCTAACTAATTGACCAAGATGACTGGTACCAACCCGATGATGAATTGAGTGAAAATCTAGGAACTTTCCCCTAGTTAGATATGATTTTCCTAGGACTAAGATGAAAAATGACTCCAAACCATGATTCTAGGATTTTGAACTAACTGCACTCTATAGGATCGAGAAAGTAATTGAAGGTATATACAAGTTGAGACCAAAGAAGGAATGATAGCCGAAAAACACTTTGATAAATGAAATATTGATTTCAAGTAGCACCTATTTACAAGGTTTTCACCACTTGGAAAGTTTTTTTTTTTAATCGAGGTGCATGTTTACTAGGTTTTCACCAAGGTATTTTTCTTGTTTTTTAATTTTTTGTACTTTTTCTCTTTTTTTATTTTTTAAAATTTTTTATTTTTCATTTTGTTTTATTCATCAAGGTGCATGTTTGCCAAGTTTTCACTAGTATGATCATTTTTGCACATTTTTTTCCACTGTTTTTGTATTTTTTAGGAAAGCTTGATACTATTTTTGGACTTTTTCTAAAATGCTTTATACTTTATAGGATATGGTGCTCTAAGAATTTTAGGTATAGAATTTCTTCAAGTGGAGCATGTTGATTGGATCTAAAAATAGATCTCCTTCTAGTGTAGAGAATTGATAGGATCCATAGCCATATGTTGTTGTGATGAAAAAGTGTCCTAACCAGTTGGGTTCAAAATTTTCCTTTTGTTATCTATTTTTCTAATTTTTAGGATTCTCTCTTAATACAAGATCTGAAACTTGAAATTGTCTATGGCGTACTTTCTTGTTGTATTCTCTTGACATGCTCTTCTGATAAAATATCAAATGATCAAACACCTATTGTGTGTGCTCATCTATAAATTATAGCCCTCAAATTTTTATTATTTTGTATTTCTCATCAGTTATCAGTCTTGTCAATGATACTCTTAGAGATGGTATCTCTACATTAATGCACAGTACTTCTTCTGAGCCATACATAAGAGAAAAAAGGTTTTTCTCCAGCTGGTGTTCTGATACTATTTATATAGGCCCATAGTGATAGATTTAATTGAAAATGCTAATCTTTACCTAATTTGTTCAGTGTTCTATGTAAGACTTTCAATATTGTTTTTTTAGATGTCTCATCCTATCCATTCTCTTGTGGGTAGTATATTGAGGAGAAATTCTATTTAATTATGAACCTTTCACTTAATTCATAGATATCCTTGTTTTTAAATTTCTCCCCATTCTCTATGAAAATTAAAGCGGGAATTAGATATCGACAGATGATGTAGTTAAGGATGAACATAGACACTTGTTTTCATGTTGCGTTTATCAAAGGAACAACTTCAACCCACTCTGTGAAGTACTTAGTGCATGTGATAATAAACTTATGTTCATTTTATGATGAAGGATATATTTTTTGACTAAGATCAAAGGCCCACTATTGAAATGGATATTATGTAATTAATGATAATAACTCTCTTGCTGAAGCGTGAATCTGGTTACCATGCAGTTGAAATTTCTTACAAGACTTAGCATATTGGATTGCTTCTTTCTCTATGTTAGGCTAGTAGTATCCAACCCTCATAATTTTATTAGCTAATGATAGACCATTCAAATAAGATCCATAAATACCTTCATGGACTTATTATAATGCAAGGTTAGATTTAAGCCAAAAAGTCTAGCTACAAAAAAATTGAAATGTTATATACCTAGGTACAAAATGTTTTAATATTCTATACCTACAATTTTCATCCCAAATTTGAACTACATGTCAAGATGGTGGAAAATATGTAGGAAAAGAGGAATTAGGTTGCCAGGATCAAGTATAAAAGACATCAAATCTTAAAGACATCAGATCTTAAAATCACTAAAATGAGGCCTAATAAACTATTCAATTATGGGTGATAAATTTTTAGGATGGTACATTTAGCCCCCACTTTAGCAGGAGTATGAGATAAAATCATCCTCATGGTAAAAAAGATCAATGTATAAGAACAATAAATTATCAAGGTCAAGGAGATAAAGAAACATCAAGAGACCAAGTGACTTAAGTATTCATCAAATACAAGACCAAGATAAGAGAAGCATCATGAGTGTGTGTGTGTGTGTGTGAGAGAGAGAGAGAGCCTAATAAGGTATTTCCTTACTATGGATCATGAAAAGAGAATGTGTTTCTATAAAATATGACATTAATGTTGGAAAGTGATGTTTTGGGACACTAGGGATCACATGAGGGTTGTCATTTATAGCAACACTTATGCTGGAGTGATCGCATGATGAGAGATTCAGTACTGGAACCACAGTCATAAAAATGACTAAGTCCAGAATCAGGGTAATAGGGTACAATGTTACAGTTTTGGTTTGCGATGAAGATTTATAAGGTATTATGGATTGCAAAGTTAATAGAAGGTATTTTAGTATATGTATATGCTTCAGTTAAGAGTGAATAAGTTTTAGTGATCAGATAAGTAGGATACAGTGTTCGAAAGGTATGTGAAGATACTAGAATTAGTATAATAGGGCATATGAGTAGTTGTGGTGATTGTGGTAAGGTTACTTGGTATGGTAACGTCTTAAATTAGGTGAATGGTGTATATTGCTAACTCTTTGGTGATATATGATTTTTGACTTCATACTTACCCTTTACATAATTAATTACTATGTTTTGTATGGTATTTGTGAAGCCGACTAGATAGAAGTTTTGTATAAGTATAGAGTGATTTTCTAAAAGAGATGTGAATTGTCATTATGAGCATGAAGTAGGGTTGCAAATATAAGAAAAAAGATCAAATGCAAGATCAGTAAAGAGCGGAACTATAACTAGAACTATCTAAGAAAGATAAGTTCTTGTATTGTTCACACTTTGGAGAACTCTTTGTAACAAGTTTTGATTGTAAGAGCAGTTTTCTCACTACCTTTAACTAGGTGTTTTGTATACCCCTAGTAGGGTTTTGTAATCCTTCAAAAAGGAAGTGTACTATGTAATCATCAGCTCCTAACAGGGCTAGATCTCCTAATAGGGATACAATATTCTAGTGCATAGTTGTGGGTATCATCCCCACCGGGGTTTTCCCTTAACAGGGTTTTCTCGAGAACAAATCATGGTGTCATGAGTTGTGTTGTGCTTATATGTTCTTTTCATTTTAGCATTGTTTTGGTTTATCTATTTAATTGGTTGAATTTTAAATTAAAATTCAGTAATACTAACTCACCCCCTTGTTGGAAATATAGATGCAGTAACTGAGATGGGGGGGTGAATCAGTTAACCAAAAAATATTACCACTAATCCCTTAAATATCTTAACAAATTATTTACTGTGCCACTCGGTAAATATACAGAGAAATGCTAAAAACTTGATCCTTGAAATGTGGAATAATTAAACTGTTCTTAAGCATTCATCACTAATTAAATAAAGAAAATAACATGAACACAAGAGACACCAGATTTACCATGGAAACCCAATATCGGAAAAACCACCAATGTAACTAGTTACTATTTTTCACTCTTCTGAAGTGATGCCCGGTTAGAAGCCAACCCGGTAAAAGGTTACAAAACACACTGTTAGGTGTGACCTTGTTAGAGGATTTAATCACCCTACTAGGAGTGGCCTTGTAAGAGGTCTTGAAACAATTCAATAGAACTGTTACCTTGTTAGAGGATTTACAAAATGGTTGTTAAACCAACTCGGTTAAGAGATTTTGATATCACTACTACAATTGCTAGAGAGTAACAATGAAATAACCTGCAACTGAATTGTTGAATATAGATCTCTATTCTATTTCACTAGATCCTTACTGATCAATTAAATCTTTGCTGCTCCTTAAGGATATCTGACCATCCTTCAAAATTCACACACACCTTTCTTCAACATGATTTTTTGCATGATGTATACATCTTATTCACCATTTGACCTTCTATATATATATGCCATTTCATAATCATTTAGATTGTCAAGTCGGCACTAATAATTATTATAACAGTCGACTGGGATAAACAAACTATAATAAAAAAATTCTTTGAAAGAGCCAACCTTTCTCAGTAAACATTAATCCTGAGAAGATTTCCTTCGGTGACCGAGAGAACTTGGTAACCACAGCAAATTTTGCAACATCCTTTGGAGACCGAGAGAGCTCGGTGACCACTAATTTTCCTTCGATAACCGAGGAGGCTCGATTAACACTGTTATCCTATCATGTTTCCTTTAGACACCTGAGAGAACTCGGTAGACACTAAAAATTGCCTAGCTAACTGACTGAGCTCGGTAGATGCTGAGAACCACTTAGCTGACTGACTGAACTCAGTAGATACTGAGAACCACTTAGCTGACTGACTGAACTTGGTAGATACTAAGAACTGCTTAGCTGATCGACTGAACTCGGTAGATACTAGGAATGATAATTGATATGACATTTTTATGACATCAAAGACAACACATAGCTAATCCAACAATGTCCTTTAGACAATTGTATCCAACAATCTCCCTCTTTGGCATTGATGGCAACACAACATGTCATAGCACAATGAAATTTGATAGAGAAACCAAGAGTAAGAAACATATCCTTAGCTTCATTATGATTCCCATCATCTTCAACCTTCTTTCTTTGATTGTGAAATCTCCCTCTTAACTTCTCAAATTATTCTTCTTAGAAATTTCTTGAAATGATAGCAAACTCTCCCTCTTTGACAACACATGCCAAAGACAATTTACATAGTTTTGGTAAATATCAATGTACCTTATGTACCGATTCATATGCAATGATTCCCTGACTATGCTGCATCAATTGATTGATCTTCAACATGTTCTGGTTGATGCATCACTAAAACTTTATTTAGTGAACCTCAGATAGGGGAGTGACCCCTAACTTGCCTCTTAGATACAAGAATGCATCCTTAGGTAGTGGTTTGGTGAAGATATCTGCAATTTGTTCTTTTGTATGAATATATTCCAATCTAATTTCCTTGTCCTGCACCAATTCTCTGACAAAGTGATATTTAATTGCAATGTGCTTAGTTTTGGAATGCATTACTGGATTCTTTGAAATATTTATTGCACTTGTATTATCACAAAACATAACAACTGGTTCTTTGATCTCAACCTTCATGCCTTCCAAAAGCTGTTTAAACCATATAATATTAGAGCAGTTTACTACTGCAGCAACATATTTTGCTTCTGCTATGGATTGGGATATGCAGTTTTGCTTTTTACTAGTCCAAGATACTAACCTCTTGCCAAGAAAGAATGCACCACCACTTGTACTCTTTCTGTCATCAATGTTTCCTGCCTAATCAGCATCAGTAAACACTTTTAAATCCAGATTGCCTCCAAATTTATACCACAAGCCATAATCTTCAGTTCCCCTTAAATACCTCAAGATTCTTTTGATTGCCATTATGTGATTTTCTCTAGGTTTAGCCGAGAATCTTTCCACTATTCCAACTGCTAAGGCAATATCAGGCCTTGTGTGTACTACATACTATAATTTTCCAATCATTGATCTATATAAGGTCTAATCTACTTATTTTGAATCATCATCTTTGGTAAGCTTCAGTCTAGTACACATGGGTGTACCAACTGGTTTTGAATCTTCCATACCAAATTTCTTAAGTATTTCCCTGATATATTTAGATTGAGTAATGTAGATACCATTTTTTTTCTGCTGAATCTGAAGTCCAACAAAGAATTTTATCTGACCAAACATAGACATTTCAAATTCTTTGTTCATAAGCTTTGAAAATTATTTGCACTGATCATCATTTCCCGTAAACACAGTATCATCCACAAATATTTCTGCCAAAACAATTTTGTTATCTGATCCTTCTTTGATGTATAAATTATTGTTGTCATTAGCCCTTTTGAAATTAATCTGAGTAAGATAGTTATGTAATCTTTCATACCATGCTCTAGGAGCTTGTTTCAGACCATACAATGCTTTGTGTAATTTGCAGACCATATCCCTTTTGTCTAGATCAATAAAACCTTCAGGTTGCTCAATGTAGACTTCTTCCTCAAGAATACAATTGAGAAAAGTAGATTTGATATCCATCTGATATACCTTAAATCTTTTATGTGCTACATATGCAAGTAAAGTCCTCACACCTTCTAATCTTGCAATAGGAGAAAAAGTCTCTCCATAATCTATTCCTTCTTCTTGAGAATATCCTTTACATACCAATCTTGCTTTGTTTCTTGATACTTCACCATCTTCATTCAATTTATTTCTGAATACCCACTTTGTCCCAATTACATTTTTATGTTTAGGCCTAGGTACAAGAGTCCATGTCTTATTTTTCTCTATTTTCTCTATTTCTTCATTCATAGCCTCAATCCAACTTTCATTTTCTAATGCATCTTTGACATTTTTAGGTTCAAAATCAGCAAATAAACATGTACCTTTTAGTTTACTTCTTGTCATAGTACCATCTGATTTGCTTCCAATAATCTGATCTAGTTTATGATGCTTTCTGACGTACTTGGATAATATAGGTTCCTTGCTTCCTAAATGAGTTACATTGTCATCTTCTTCATCTTCAGGTTCATATTGCTCGGGCCTGGTAGATACTTGCTTGGTAGCTTCAAACTGAGACTCAGTACTTTGTGACTCGGTTAGAACTTCTTCTTGTGACTCGGTTATTGTACTGGGCTCGATAGATGTAGTCTCCTTACATGTGTCTGGCAATGTATCAGGTTCGATGTAAACAAATTTTCTGTAGTCCTCTGGTTCCTTTTTGCTTTCTTCTTCAATCTTTTCTGCAAACTCATCAATTCTCACATGTGCACTTTCTATGATTTTGTGAGGAGACAAATTTAGACATCTATATGCCTTACTTTTGCAAGAATATACCAAAAATATTCCTTCATCACTTTTTATATAAAATTTCCCTCTTCTAGATTCTTTTAAGATGTAACATTTACTACCAAATACTTTTAGGTAACTTACATTTGGTTTGTAGCCATACCATAGCTCATATGGAGTATTGAATGTGTCTTTTCTCAGCTGTACTCGGTTCAAGGTATGAACTGCAGTGCTGATAGCTTCCTTCCAGTATTTCATAGCAATGTTCTTTTCAATCATTAGATTCCTTGCACAGTCCATGATAGATCTATTCCTTCTTTCAGCTATTCCATTTTGCTCAGGAGTTCTTGGGGCTGATACCTATCTTTTGATTCCTCTTTCAATGCAGAAGTTATTGAATTCATGGGAGATGAATTCACTACCTCTGTCTGATCTCAAGCATTTTATTCTTTTTCCTATTTCCTTTTCTACTCTTGCTAAATACCATTTGAACTTCTCAAATTCTTTAGACTTTTCTCTTAAATACATAACAGTCATCATTCTAGAATAATCATCAACAAAGAGAATAAATAATTTTTCTCTGGTATAGCTCTCAATTCCAATAGATCCACATAAATCAGTATGCACAAGTTCCAAAATATCTTCAGACTGATAGTTTTTACTTTTGAAACTAGACTTTCCCATTTTACCAATTTGACAATTCTTGCATAGACCAACATCAGGTTTCTTCAAAGTAGGAATACCTCTTACTTTCTTGAATTTTCTTATTTTCATCATGTTGTCAAAATTTACATGACATAACCTTTTGTGCCATAACCAACTTTCTTCAATTTGAGCAATAAAACATGAGTAATCACCAAGATCAAGATAAAATAGGTTACCTTTGGTTTGTTTGCCTGATCCTATCAGTTTTCCTTTGTCATCCAGCAGTCTTTCTTTGCCATTCATGAATTCAACCTTGAATCCAATGTTGATTAGTTGTGCTACACTTAGAAGATTATGCTTTAGTCCTTCGACCCAATATGCATTATCACATATAAGTTCTTTGGTTAATGAAATTCATCGCTTTCCTTTTATACAACAAGGTTCATTGTTTCCAAACCTTACATTACCACCATCAAAGTTTTCAAAGTGTTCAAACTTGGTCCTGTCACCAGTCATATGATGTGAACATCCACTGTCTATAATCCATGTATCATTCTTGCTTATATGATAGATAAGTGCCATCTCATCTTCATCATTATTAGATTCATCTTTTACAACAATGAAAACAATTTCTTCTTCACTATCATCCCAATCTTTAGCTAAGAAACATGTTTTCTTACCTTTATCCTTGAATGATTTGAAATTTTTCTTGCCATTGTACTTGTAATTTTTCTTCTCATCTTTGCTTTGCTTGTTTGGACACCTAGCTGCAATATGACCAATTTCTTCACATGAAAAATAGATTAAGGGAGTTTTACCTCTGTATTTTCCTCTACCTCTTGAATACTTCTTTGCAAGTAATGCTTCAATAACTTCAAGATCGCTATCAGAACTTTCCTCTGATTCTTCTTCACTTTCTGATTAGATTTTCTTCCCTTTCTTGAGTGAAAGTTTGGCCTCAAAAGCTGATTCAATATTTTTAGAAGTTGGAACATAGCTGTCATAGCTATCCAGTTTAAAAGCTATCAATCTTCCAACTAAGGCATCCAAAGTTATATTGTGATTCTCTTCACATCTTCTTTCTTGAATAGCAGAAACTCTCATTACATAAATAGGGAGAAATGTTCTAAGAACCTTACTTATAACCATTTCATCATCAATTTTTCCTCCTGAAGCTTTGATTGCACTAACACTTGTCTTGATCCTTTCAACATATTTTGCAATGTTTTCTTCTTCTCTCATTTTCGTTTGATCAAACTATCCTCTTAGGCTCTTTGCTTTGGCTCTCTTCACATTGTCATCACCGCCATAGATTTTCTTTAGCTTGTTCCACATTTCATGAGCAGTTGCGTAGTCTTTGATTTCATCAAATTCTTCATAGCTAAGAGCTGATGCAATGTCTATCATCATAGTGTTATGGTTCTTTTTCTCTGCAATGTCTTCAACAGTCAATGTGCCAGTAGGAATTGTATATTCTTGATCAATATATTTGCATCCTAAATCACCAATGGAAGCTAGATGTAATCTCATGAGACCTTGCCATGCTGAAAAGTTATTTTTGTTAAGCCTTGGAATTTCTCTTTTGTAAGACATCCTGATCTTTAGCTTAGGTCCTTGAAACCCTTCCTGCAAGCACCAAAAGCTCTGATACCAATTGTTGGAAATATAGATGCAGTAACTGAGAGGGGGGGGGGGGGGTGAATCAGTTAACCATAAAATATTACCACTGATCCCTTAAATATCTTAACAAATTATTTACTGTGCCACTCGGTAAATATACAGAGAAATGCTGAAAACTTGATCCTTGAAATGTGTAATAATTAAACTATTCTTAAGCATTCATCACTAATTAAATAAAGAAAATAATATGAACACAAGAGACACTAGATTTACCGTGGAAAACCAATATGGGAAAAACCACCAATGTAACTAGTTACTATTTTTCACTCTTCTGAAGTGATGCCCGGTTAGAAGCCAACCCGGTAAAAGGTTACAAAACACACTGTTAGGTGTGACCTTGTTAGAGGATTTAATCACCCTGCTAAGAGTGGCCTTGTAAGAGGTCTTGAAACAATTCAATAGAACTGTTACCTTGTTAGAGGATTTACAAAATGGTTGTTAAACCAACTCGGTTAAGAGATTTTGATATCACTGCTACAATTGCTAGAGAGTAATAATGAAATAACCTGCAACTGAATTGTTGAATATAGATCTCTATTCTATTTCACTAGATCCTTACTGATCAATTAAATCTTTGCTACTCCTCAAGGATATCTGACCATCCTTCAAAATTCACACACACCTTTCCTCAAAATGATTTTCTGCATGCTGTATACATCTTATTCACCATTTGACCTTCTATATATATATGTCATTTCATAATCATTTAGATTGTCAAGTCGGCACTAATAATTATTATAACAGTTAGCTGGGATAAACAAACTGTAATAACAAAATTCTTTGAAAGGGCCGACGTTGCTCGGTAAACATTAATCCTGAAAAGATTTCCTTCGGTGACCGAGAGAACTCAGTAACCATAGTGAATTCTACAACATCCTTTGGAGACCGAGAGAGCTCTGTAACCACTAATTTTCCTTCGATAACTCAGGAGGCTCGGTTAACACTGTTATCCTATCATGTTTCCTTTAGACACTCGAGAGAACTCAGTAGACACTAAAAATCGCCTAGCTGACCGACTGAGCTGGGTAGATGCTGAGAACCGCTTAGCTGACCGACTGAACTTGATAGATACTGAGAACCACTTAGCTGACTGACTGAACTTGGTAGATACTGAGAACCGCTTAGCTGACCGACTGAACTCAGTAGATACTCAGAATGATAATTGATATCACATTTTTGTGACATCAAATACAACACATAGCTAATCCAACAATGTCCTTCAAACAATTGTATCCAACACCCCTCTCTCAGTATTGTCAAATCCTAACAATTGGTATCATAGCCATTAGCCCTTGGAAAGAAAGACTAATAGCTTAAGGGAGATCATAATGGATTCAAAAATTTTGTAAGAGAAATTTGAAGAAGCACTTGAAGATCTTGACAAAGAGAAGGTTGAGAATGGTATGCTGAAATTCAAATTGAGAAGAGATGAAGGTTTCATCAGAAAACTAAAGGAACAAGTAGAAGCTTCAATAAATCATAAACAAGATCTTATGGACAAGATCGAAGAAGATTTAGACAATGATACTTCATATCAAGTGAAGAGGGTGGAGAAATAAAAAGAAGAGATCAATATTTTGATGATAAAGAGATTCAACATGAAAAGGATGCTAGGAACAAAGTTGAAGAATCACTGAAAGCAACAAATGAGTAGATAGGACAAATGAAGACTGAACTTGACTAGTAGAAAGATAAATATCAGGAATTGGAGAAATATAATCAGATCATTAAAGGTCAACTCACTCAATCCAAATTACACATTGATAAGTTGCACATGAGTAGTGACAAGATTGATGAATAGAGAGCAAGACAAAAGCCTAAAAGAGATATGAATGGAGTTGGATTCAATGAAGCAAAAAGTGTTAAAACCAATGAAGAAACAAGTGAAGCAAAGACTGAAGAAAGACCTACCCATGAAGGAACACATGAAGAAACACATGAAGCAAAGACTGAAATACCTACTTTTGAGAGACCTAGAGATTAGAGTAGACCTTTCAAAGGTAGATGCTTTGGATGCAAAAAATTTGGCAACATGAAAATAGATTGCAAAAGTAGAGGTAACTCTAATCCCTTTACCAACTATTGTTTTAACTATTTTAGCACATTTTCGGGAGCTGAAAGTTTCATCTAGGGCTCCGAAATCAACTTTTAGTGTTTTTTCTCTGGTTTTTAGAAAGTTTTATTTTGTAATAAATCTAAATTTATGTTTCTAAATCTCAGATATTAGTTGGCAATTCTTTCTAACTTAGTCGAGGGCATGTTTAGGGAAAAAATTAGCTTTTTAGGTGTTGTTTTGAAAATTACCAAAAAATGGCAAAAAAACAACTATGGGAAAAACTGCCAGAAAGGGTAATTTTTAGATTTCTTGATTTTCTAGGTTTTTTGGTTACTTAAGAGTTTTGCAGTGAATTGTAGAAGTAGTTAGTGATGAATGAAAAAATACTGAAGGTTTCAAAGTTGAGTTTATTTGTCTTGTGATTGAGTTTTATTGTTAATAGAGAGCATTATGCTACATCATTTGGTATAAGAGCAGGAAGATGGCTGGGAGAGGAAGAGGAAAAGGAAGAGGAGGTGTCACGCCGATGAAAATATTGATGATGGATATGTAGAGGTAGATTGAATGGCTCAGTGAGTGAATGGATAATCAAGCAATACAAGGAGAAAATGAATGAAGAGGGAAACCAAAATGAAGAAAATACAGAAGAGAGGCTAGACGAAATGAGCTATGAAGATAGAGTTCTCAAGGCTTTGGAAGGAAGGAATGAAACAATCAAGATTGATGTTTTAGACTATGATGGTAGTGTTAAGCTAGAAGAATTAGTAAACTAGCTAAATGAGATGGGGAAATTTTTTGAATGGAAGCCTATGATAGAAGAAAAGAAGATGAAGTTTGCATGCACAAAATTAAAAGGACATGCAATGATATGGTGGGATCATCTCCAAAAGAAACGAACTAAAAAGAGAAAAGAAAAGATTAAGACATGGAGCAAGATAGAGAAAAAGCTCAAAGAAAAATTCTTACCCATGGATTATTCACAAACCCTCTTTCACAGGTTCCAAAATCTGAAATAAAACTTGTCTTTAGTGCAAGACTATACAAATGAATTCTACAAATTATCCATGTGCATAGAACATCAAGAAAATAATGAAAAAATGGCTGCTAGATATATGAATTCCCTAAAATTCTCCATCCCAGATGAGTTGAGCATGCATCGTGTTAGTAGTATAGAGGAAGCCTACCAATTAGCCCTAAAGGCTAAAGAAAAGAAGAATAGGAAATATATCCAAAGGAATACAGGTGGTTGAAGGGGTACCTCAACTCCATTTCGGGGAGGTTATAATAATTATCGGGGAGATTCTTTTCAAGGATTTGAAAAAAATATGGACACTAGGCAAGATCCTCCAAATCAAGAAAGAGGAAGGGATTTTCGGAGAGGATGAGGCTACGAAAGAGGAAGAGGTTTGGAAAATCAGAGAAGGCCTTTCACTTGTTTTAGGTGTGGAGAAGTTAGACATAGAGCCTTTGAATGTTCAAATTATAACATGCTAGAAAGAAACCAAGGAGGATAGCTTATAGTGAACCTAGTTCAGCTAGAATTCATAGAAGCTGGAACAAAACAAGAATTCCTACCAGATGTGGGAGAAACTCTCATGATGAGGAGATCGATGATCATTCTAGAGAAGGAAGAAGTCCCTGTAAAGAACTTTGATGATTCGTGGTGTCAAACCAACATCTTTAGAACTAGATGCACTTCAGGTGGAAAGGTATCCCAAGTTATTATTGATGGGGGTAGTTGCGAGAATATGGTAGCTAAGGAAATGGTAGAGAAACTAAATCTACAATGTGAGAAACATCCTCATCCTTACCGTATTGCATGGTTTAAGAAAGGAAATGAGGTTTCTATTGATAAAAGATGTTTGGTTTGGTTTACTATAGGAAAAATCTATAAGGATGAGATATGGTGTGATGTTATTCCTATGGATGCCTATCATATTTTGTTGGGAAGACCATGGCAGTATGATAGGAAAATCATGCACGATGGAGAGAAAAATACATATACCTTCTGGAAGGATGGCTCTAAAGTGACTCTCTTACCACTTAAGGATGAAAGGAAGAATGAGACCATGTTGTCTGCCAAGGATGTTGTCAAAGAAATGAAGGTGATAGGTTGTTGCTACACATTGGTAGTAAAAAGAGGAGAAGAACAAGAAGACATAATACCACATGATGTAGTAAAGATAATAGAAGAATTTGCTGATGTTATTCCAAATGAGCTACTTGATGGAATCCCACCAAAAAGGGATATACAACACCATATTGATCCGATTCCTAGAGAAACTCTTCCTAATCAAGAAGCTTATCAACTGAACCCAACACAATATGCAGAGCTCAACAAAAAAGTAATAGAACTAGTTGAGAAAGGTCTGGTTAGAGAAAGCATGAGCCCATTTGCTGCACCTACATTGTTGACCCCAAAGAAGGATGGAACATGGAGGATGTGTACTGACAATAGAGAAATTAATAAGATTACTATCAAGTATCAATTTCCTATCCCTCGTATAGAGGATATGATGGATGAATTAGCAGGGGCCAAACACTTTAGCAAGATTGATCTATGAAGTGGATACCACCAGATTCAGATTCGTGAAGGAGATGAGTGGAAGATAGCTTTTAAGACTAGGGATGGCTTGAATGAATGGATGGTTATGCCATTTGGGATTTCTAATGCACCAAGTACGTTCATGAGATTGATGAATACTGTCTTATGACCCTACATTGGTAATTTTTTGTAGTTTATTTTAATGATATCCTAATTTACAGCAAACAAAAAGTAGAACACCTACAACACTTGAGGATCATCCTGAGTGTACTAAGGAAAGAGAAGCTTTGTGCAAATTTAAAGAAGTGCAGATTCATGTAAAATAGTTTGACTTTTTTGGCCATCGTCATTTCTGAAGATGGTGTTCAGATGGACCCAGAAAAGGTCAAGGCAATCCTAGAATGCCCTAGTCCATCTAGCATAATAGGGGTAAGGAGTTTTCATGGATTGGAAACCTTCTATAGAAATTTCTTTCAGAATTTTAGTAGTATTGTAGCGCCCATAACAAATTCTATGAAAGGAAGGGAATTCACATGGACAACAAATGCTGAACAAAGTTTCCAATTCTTGAAGAAAAAGGTAACTGGAGCTCCTATATTGGCACTTAGTATTTGAAGTAGAGTGCGATGCTTCCCATGTTGGGATAGGTGTTGTTCTTAGCTAGATAGGTAAAACCATACCCTTTTTTAGTGAAAAGTTGAATGATGCGAGGAAGAACTATTCTACTTATGATTTCAAATTTTATGCTATTGTTCAAGCCTTAAGGCATTGGAGGCATTATCTAATCCCACAAGAATTTGTACTGTTTATAGATCATTTGGCCCTGAAATATGTGAACACACAAAACAAATTGAATAGTAGGCATGCTAAATGGTTGTCTTTCTTGCAAGGGTATAATTTGGTTTTGAAGCATAAGTTTGGAAAGTGGAATTAGGTTGCTGATGCCCTCAGTCAGTGTGTTACACTCATAACTACAATGGAAATAGAGGTGATTGGTTTTGATGCTATTAAAGTTTTATATGAGGCTGATGATGATTTTTAGGAAATTATAGAGAAGATTAAAGAACCAAAAACTAATCTTTTAGATCACATGAGAGGATAATACATTATGCAGGAGGGTTACCTCTTTAGAGGTAAACAACTTTGTATACCAGCTAGTTCCATGAGGGAAAATATTATCCGAGAATTTTATAGTGGTGGTTTGGCTGGTTTATTTGGGAAGGACAAGACATAGCCTTGGCTGAAGACAAATACTACTGGCCAAAACTAAAAAAGGACATTACTAAGTACATGGAAAGGTGTAGAATCTATCAAGTGGCTAAGAGTCACTCCCAAAACATAGGATTGTATACACCTCTACCTATACCCATCGAGCCATAGATAGATGTGAGTATGGATTTTGTATTGGGGCTTACCCACACCCAGTGAGGTACATATTCTATCTTTGTAGTTGTTGATAGATTCCCTAAGATGGCTCATTTTATTTCTTGTAAAAAAACTAATGATGCCACAAGGATAGCCAACTTGTTTTTCTTAGAATTTGTTAAACTCCATGGCATTCCAAAGACTATTACTTCTAACGGGGATACTAAGTTTTTGAGTCATTTCTGGAGGACCTTATGGAAGAAGATGGGTACATAGTTGTAGTTTAGTAGTGCCTATCATCCCCAAACTGAAGGGAAAACTGAGGTAGTCAATTGGAGTTTGGGAAACCTATTATGGTGTATTGTTGGTGAAAAGCCCAAGTAGTGGGACTTGGCATTGCCTCAAGAAAAGTTTTTTTACAACAATTATGTTAACAGATCAACTGGAAAATATCTTTTTTAGATCATATATGGTAAGAATCCTCAGGGTGTTTTAGACCTTGTACAACTCCTTGTGCAAGATAGAATTAGTGATGATGGTGAAACATTTGCTGAATAGCTTCAATAACTTCAACAAGATGTGAGGAATAAATTGCAGGATAGCAATGAATGATATAAGGCTGCTGTAGATGTCAGTATAAGGAGACATATATTTAATGCAGGTGATTTGGTGATGGTGTACTTGAGGTGTGAGAGATTTCCCACTGACACATCTCATAAGCTGAAATACAAGAAGATAGGTCCTTGCCAAATTTTGAAGAAGATCAATGATAATGCTTATGAGGTTTGTGTACCAGATGATCTGGATATTTATCTTGTCTTCAATGTTTCTGATTTATATGCATTTCATGGAGAACTATCTGAGCTAAATAGTACAGATGAGGTGGATTGACATCACCACCTTCCAAGTAAAAAGAAGGAAAAGATTGCCCACATTCTGGACAGGCAGTCTATAGTCACCTGGAATGGTCATTACAATAGGTACTTGATTCAGTGGGAGGGATTTCCAGCAATAGATAGCACCTGGATCTTAGAATGGGAAGTGATGAAATTGGACCCCAAAGAGTCGCAGTAGTTCATAGACACCCACTTGTAGGATTTGCGTTCTTTTAAAGAAGGGGAGAATGATGCAGGACCTTCCGTAGGTCATAAACTAATACAAAAACTTTCGAAGGTCATCACTTTTGACTCAGGTCTAGGTTTTTGCTGAAATTTTATGGGTGTATGCCTCAGGTGGTGCATTTTTTTTTCCAGTGATCTCATATTGATTGGGGTCCATTTTAGGAAATTTTTGGGAGCTGAAAGTTTCATCTAGGGCTCTAAAATCAACTTTTAGTGTTTTTTCTCTAGTTTTTAGAAAGTTCTATTTTGAATTAAATCCGAATTGATGTTTCTAAATCTCAAACATTAGTTGGAAATTCATTCTTAACATATTCGAGGGCATGTTTATGGAAAAATTCAGCTTTTTAGAAGTTGTTTTAAAAATTACCAAAAATTTTAGAAAATAGTTTTATGGAAAAAAACTGCCAAAAAGGGTAATTTCATATTTGTACTTAAATTAGTGTTTTCTCTCATTGTAGAAGAAGAATAGTTGGAAGAATAATAAAGAAGGATTGTAATTCTGAAAATATTATGTGTTTTTTTTTTCTCTCTTGTATTTGTTAATTATTGAAGGAATTTTGGCTGCATCATCCGAGGAAGAGGAAGTGGAAGAGGAGGTGTTAGTGGGAAATATAAGTGGAAGAGGATTGTAATACTTTATGTAGGATGGTAACCTCTTTAGAGGAAAAAAAAATTGTATACTAGTTGGTTCCATGAGGGAAAATATTATCTGAGAATTTCATAGTGGTGGTTTGGCTGGTCACTTTGGGAAGGACAAGACAATATCCTTGGTTGAAGACAAATAAGTACGTGACATTACTAGCCAAAACTAAAAAGGGACATTACTAAGTACGTGACAAGGTGCAGAATCTATCAAGTGGCTATGGGTCACTCCTAAAACATAGGATTATATACACATCTACTTGTACCCATCGAGCCATGGATAGATTTGAGTATGGATTTTGTATTGGGGCTTCCCCACACCCAGCAAGGTACAGATTCTATCTTTGTAGTTGTGGATAGATTCTCTAAGATGGCTCAATTTATTTCTTATAAAAAAACTAATGAGGCCAGAAGGATAGCCAACTTGTTTTTCTCAAAAGTTGTTAGACTCCATGGCATTCCAAAGACTATCACTTCTATCAGGGATACTAAGTTTTTGAGTCATTTCTGGAGGACCTTATGGAAGAAGATGTGAACATAGTTGCAGTTTAGCAGTGCCTATCATCCCCAAACTGATGGGTAGAGTAAGGTAGTCAATCAAAGCTTGGAAAACCTGTTACGGTGTATTATTGGTTAAAAGCCCAAGCAGTGGGACTTGGCATTGCCTCAAGCAGAGTTTTCTTACAATAGTTATGTTAACAGATCAACTGGAAAATCTCCTTTTTAGATTATATATGGTAAGAATCCTCAGGGTGTTTTGGACCTTATACAACTCCTTGTGCAAGATAGAATTAGTGATGATAGGAAAGCATTTGCTGAACACCTTCAACAACTTCAACAAGATGTGAGGAGTAAATTGCAGGATAGCAATGAACGATATAAGGCTGCTGCAAATGTCAATAGAAGGAGATAGATATTTAATGCAGGTGATTTGGTGATGGTGTACTTGAGGTGTTATATATTTCCCACTGGCACATATCATAAGCTGAAATACAAGAAGATAGGTAATTGCCAAATTTTGAAGAAGATCAATGATAATGCTTATGAGGTTTGTCTACCAGATGATCTAGATATTTCTGTTGTCTTCCATGTTTCTCATTTATATGAATTTCATGGAGAACTATCTGAGCCAAATAGTACATATGAGGTGGATTGTCATCACCACCTTCTAAGTAAAAAGAAGGAAAAGATTGCCCACATTCTGGACAGGCAGTCTACAGTCACACGAAATGGTCATTACAATAGGTACTTGATTCAGTGGGAGGGATTACCAGCAATAGATAGCACCTAGATGTCAGAATGAGAAGTGATGAAATTGGACCCCACAAAGTTGTAGCAATTCATAGGCACCCACTTCCAGGAGCTGCATTCTTTTAAAGAAGGGGAGAATGATGCAGGACTTTCTATAGGTCATAAACTAATACAAAAACTTTCGGAGGTCATAACTTTTGACTCAGGTCAAGGTTTTTCCTAAAAAATTTTGACTGCCTCCCTCAGGTGGTGCATTTGTTTTTCCTATAATCTTAGATCGATTGGGGTCTACTTTAGCACATTTTCAGGAGCTGAAATTTTCTTCTAGGGCTTTGAAATCAACTTTTAGTGTTTTTTCTCTAGTTTTTAGAAAGTTCTATTTTGTAATAAATTCGAATTTATGTTTCTAAATCTTGGATATTAGTTGGAAATTATTTCTAACTTAGTCGAGGGCATGTTTGGGGAAACAATCAACTTTTTAGGAGTTGTTTAAAAAATTACCAAAAATGGCATAAAATAGTTTTAAGGAAAAAACTACCAAAACGGGTAATTTCAAATTTTTCATTAAATTAGTGTTTTCTCTCATTGTAGAAGCAAAATAGTTGGAAGAATAATAAAGAAGGATTTTAATTTTGGAAATCTTATGTGTTTTTTTTCTCTCTTGTATTTGTTAATTGTTGAAGGAATTTTGGCTGCATCATCCGAGGAAGAGGAAGAGGAAGAGGAGGTGTCAGTGGAAAATCAAAGGATACCTAAGGAAGAGGAAGAGGAAGAGGAAGTGGAAGAGGAGGTGTCAGTGGGAAATCTAATTGCAAGAGGATTGTAATACTTTATGTAGGATGGTAACCTCCTTAGAGGAAAACAACTTTGTATACCAGCTAGTTCCATGAGGGAAAATATTATCCAAGGATTTCATGGTGGTGGTTTGGCTGGTCACTTTGGGAGGGACAAGACAATAGCCTTGGTTGAAGACAAATACTACTAGCCAAAATTGAAAAGGTACATTACTAAGTGCGTGGCAAGGTGCAACATCTGTCAAGTGGCCAAGGGTCACTCCCAAAACACAGGATTGTATACACCTCTACTTGTACCCATCGAGCCATGGATATATTTGAGTATGGATTTTGTATTGCAGCTTCTCCACACCCAGCGAGGTACATATTCTATCTTTGTAGTTGTTGATAGATTCTCTAAGATGGCTCATTTTATTTCTTGTAAGAAAACTAATGATACCAGAAGGATAGCCAACTTGTTTTTTCTTAGAAGTTGTTAGACTCCATGGCATTCCAAAGACTATCACTTCTGACAAGGATACTAAGTTTTTGAGTCATTTCTGGAGGACCTTATGGAAGAAGATGGGAACAAAGTTGTAGTTTAGTAGTGCCTATCATCCCCAAACTGATGGGAAAACTAAGGTAGTGAATCAGATTTTTGGAAACCTGTTACTATATTTTTGGTGAAAAGCCCAAGCAGTGGGTCTTGGCATTGCCTCAAGCAAAGTTTGCTTAAAATAGTTCTATTAACAGATGAACTAGAAAATCTCCTTTTCAAATCATATATGGTAAGAATCCTCAGGGTGTTTTGGACCTTGTACAATAACCTATGCAAGATAGAATTAGCGATGATGGGGAAACATTTTCTCAACGCCTTCAGTAACTTCAACAAGATGTGAGGAGTAAATTGTAGGATAGCAATGAGCGATATAAGGCTACTGCAAATGTCAGTAGAAGGAGACAGATATTTAATGCAGGTGATTTGGTGATGGTGTAGTTGAGGCATGAGAGATTTCCCACTGGCACATATCATAAGCTGAAATACAAGAAGATAGGTCCTTTCCAAATTTTGAAGAAGATCAATGATAATGCTTATGAGGTTTGTCTACTAGATGATCTGGATATTTCTCTTGTCTTCAATGTTTTTGATTTATATGCATTTCATGGAGAACTATCATATCCAGATAGTACAGATGAGGTGGATTGGCATCACCACCTTCCAAGTAAAAAGAAGGAAAAGATTGCCCACATTCTGGATAGGAAGTCTACAGTCACCTGAAATTGTCATTACAATAGATACTTGATTGAGTGGGAGGGATTACCAGCAACAGCTAGCACCTAGATCTCATAATGGGACGTGATGAAATTCAACCGCACAAAGTTCCAGGAGTGCACAGACACCCACTTGCAGGAGCTGCGTTCCTTTAAAGAAGGGGAGAATGAAGGAGGACCTTCCATAGGTCATAAACTAATACAAAAACTTTCGAGGGTCATAACTTTTGACTCAGGTATAGTTTTTTGCTGAAATTTTTCAGGTGCATGCCTCAGGTGGTGGCATATGTTTTTCTAATTATCTCAGATCGATTGGGATCTATTTTAGCACATTTTCAGGAGTTGAAAGTTTCATCTAGGGCTCCGAAATCAGCTTTTAGTGTTTTTTCTCTAGTTTTTAGAAAGTTCTATTTTGTAATAAATCCAAATTTATGTTTCTAAATCTTGGATATTAGTTGGAAAATATTTCTAACTTAGTCAAGGGCATGTTTATGGAAAAAATCAGCTTTTTAGGAGTTGTTCTAAAAATTACCAAAAATGGCCGAAAATAGTTTTCTAAAAAAAAACTACCAAAAAGGGTATTTTAGATTTGTACTTAAATTAGTGGTTTCTCTCATTTTAGAAGAAAAATAGTTGGAAGAAGAATAAAGAATGATTGTAATTCTAAAAATCTTATGTGTATTTATTGTCTCTTGTATTTGTTAAATATTGAAGGAATTTTGGTTGTATCATCCGAGGAAAAGGAAGAGGAGGTGTGAGTGGGAAATCTAAGGAGACCTAAGGAAGAGGAAGAGGAAGTGGAAGAGGAGGTGTTAGTGGGAAATCTAAGTGGAAGAGGACCATAATACTTTATGCATGATGGTTACCTCTTTAGAGGAAAACAACTTTGTATGCCAGCTGGTTCCATGAAGGAAAATATTATTCGAGAATTTCATAGTGGTGGTTTGGCTGGTCACTTTGGGAAGGACAAGACAATAGCCTTTGTTGAAGAAAAATACAACTGGCCAAAACTAAAAAGGGATATTACTAAGTACGTGGGAAGGTGCAGAATCTATGAAGTGGCTAAGAGTCACTCCTAAAACACAAGATTTTATACACCTCTACCTGTACCCATAGAGCCATGGATAGATTTGAGTATGGATTTTGTATTCAGGCTTCCCCACACCCAGCGAGGTACAGATTCTATCTTTGTAGTTGTTGATAGATTCTCTAAGATGGCTCATTTTATTTCTTGTAAAAAAACTAATGATGCCACAAGGATTGCCAACTTGGTTTTCTTAGAAGTTGTTAGACTCCATGGCATTCCAAAGACTATCACTTCTGACGGGGATACTAAGTTTTTGAGTAATTTTTGGAGCACCTTATGGAAGAAGATGGGAACACAGTTGCAGTTTAGTAGTGCTTATCAATCTCATTTTGATGGGTAAATTGAGGTAGTCAATCAGAGTTTTAGAAACCTGTTACGGTGTATTGTTGTTGAAAATTCCAAGCAGTGGGAGTTGGCATTGCCTCAAGCAGAGTTTTCTTACAAGCATTTTGTTAACAGATCAACTAGAAAATCTCCTTTTCAGATCATATATGGTAAGAATCCTTAGGGTTTTTTGAACCTTGTACAACTCCCTATGCAAGATAGAATTAGCGATGATGGGGAAGCATTTGCTGAACACCTTAAACAACTTCAACAAGATGTGAGGAGTAAATTGTAGGAAAGCAATGAACGATATAAGGCTGCTACAGATGTCAGTAGAAGGAGATAGATATTTAATACAGGTGATTTGGTGATGGTGTACTTGAGGAGTGAGAGATTTTCCACTTGCACATATCATAAGCTGAAATACAAGAAGATAGGTCCTTGCCAAATTTTGAAGAATATCAATGATAATGCTTATGAGGTTTGTCTACCAGATAATCTAGATATTTATCCTTTCTTCAATGTTTCTGATTTATATACATTTCATGGAGAACTATTTGAGCCAAACTATATAGATGAGGTGGATTGGCATCACTAGCTTCCAAGTAAAAAGAAGGAAAAGATTGCCCACATTCTGGACAGGCAGTCTACAGTCACCCGGAATGGTCATTACAATCGGTACTTGACTCAATGGGAGGGATTACTAGAAACAGATAGCACCTGGATGTTAGAATGGGAAGTGATGAAATTGGACCCCACAAAGTTGTAGCAATTCATAGACACCCACTTGCATGAGCAACATTCCTTTAAAGAAGAGGAGAATGATACAACACCTTCCGTAGGTCATAAACTAATACAGAAACTTCCGAAGGTCATAACTTTTGACTCAGGTCTAGGTTTTTGCTGAAATTTTTCAGGTGCATGCCTCAGGTTGTGGTAGTTGTTTTGCCAATTATCTCAAATTGATTGGGGTCCATTTTAGCACATTTTTAGGAGCTAAAAGTTTCATTTAGGGCTATGAAATAAGCTTTTAGTGTTCTTTCTCTAGCTTTTAGAAAGTTCTATTTTGTAATAAATCCAAATTTATGTATCTAAATCTCGGATATTAGTTGGTAATTATTTCTAGCTTAGTCGAGGGCATGTTTACAAAAAAAATCAGCTTTTTAGGAGTTGTTTTAAAAATTACCAAAAATGACAGAAAATAGTTTTATGAAAAAAACTTCCAAAAAAGGTAATTTCAGATTTGTACTTAAATTAGAGTTTTCTCTCATTGTAGAAGCATAATAGTTGGAATAATAATAAAGAAAGATTGTAATTCTAAAAATCTTATGTGTTTTTTTTCTCTCTTGTATTTGTTAATTGTGTTAGAGTAATAAAGTGTTTATTGATTAATTAAATCATATTGATTTAATTATTCAGTCACTTATTACCTCTTTCGACTTAAGCTAAACTTTAGGCATATAATAATTAATTATCTTTATTAATTATTATCATGCAACCTAGGGTTTTACCTTTTTAGGTTTTTTGATCTCCTTCATAAGGATTGATCTCATAATACTTTGTAACCTTTTCTGACATTTCATTATTGATTGCAACTTTTGTTTTTGCACATCAAGGATTTCTCCTCTCTCGTGGATCAATGCGTTCAGGCCTCCATAGCTGTTTGCTTCTCTCTCTTTCTGTGACAGGTGTTTGCGTGCAGGTGTTCTTGGGAGCTGTGGGTTGTTTTTCATCAACTCCATCATGGTATCAGAGCCCCAGATCTGCTTGCCCCTGTCCTCTTTTTGAGAGATTCCACCGTGTTCGTCAGATCTGCGTTTACAGAGGGTTTCCAGTCAGATCTGGGGGGGACCTATTTTTCTGGTCATCTTGGCTTCAAACGGACCTCACGGTTGCGTTCAGAGCGTCCAAGAACCCTAAGATCCATATAAATTTTGTCCAATTTGGACACAGTTGAAATCTGTGAGAAAATTTTTTTGCAATCAGCCCCGGCACGGATCCCAAGGTGATCAGTATTTTTGAGTACATTTCTGGCCTAAACGGACCTCACGGTTGCGTCCGGAAGGCCCAAGATAGTCAAAAATCATATAAAACTTGTTCAATTCCGACAAGTTGACCTCTGAGGCAAATTTTTTTTACATACCAGGGCCGTACGGCCCTGGCACGCACTCCGAGGCGCAGGGTACGATTTTCAAAAAAAAAATCATTAAAAAAAAAAAAACTTTGATTTTGGGGGGCGCCGCCCAGCGGCCACCCCCGCGCCGCCCAGCAGCAACCGCATAGCGGCCACCGCCCGGGCGGCCACCACCGATCCCGCCGGCCACCGCGGCCCCCGCCGCCGCCCAGCTCCGGCGCTCCCCGCTCCGCTGCGTTCGGCGGACCCCGGCCCCGGCGCCGCCTCCGCCGGCCTCCGCTCCGCCGCATTCAGCGGCCCCCGCCAGCGCTCCGCCTCTGGCGGCCCCACGGCCGCTCCGCCGGACCCACTGCCCAGCCCCTGGTCACGTCGGTGACCAGGGGCCCACCATTTTAGAGCCCAGGCCCGCGCTGACGTCAGCATGACGTCAGCGCATGCAAATGTTTTTTTCCCATTTGCATGATTTTTTTTAAAAGGGCTCTGTTTTAGGGGTACCTGGGCGTTTTTTTCGCAATATCTCGGGCATACGGGATCATCATTGGGCGTACGATATATTGTCGGAAAGCTGGTTCCGAGCCCGATCCGAATTTTTTGGTATGGTTTTATGTTTTTGCCATTTTGATGCTCTTTTTTGCTGTCAAAGTCAGATGTTTTCTGTGATAGTGGCGTTTCAAACCTCTTGCATTCTGGGATCCGTTTCTCTTGCATCCGGACTCCGTTTTTAGAAAATGAGATATTGCTGGAAAGCTCTTTGTGAGATTTTTTCAGATCTGATGGTTTTATGTCTTTTTGCTGACGTCACCCATCTTCAGATCTTTCAGACACCTTCTTTGGGCCCTCTAGTGCAGCTGTTGGTTTTTTGCTCATATCTTGAGCATACGGTGTCAAAATTTGGCAAACAAGATATCGTCGGAAAGCTGATTCCGAGATCTTTCTAGATCTGAAGGTTATTTTTTCTGGTATTATATTTCTGATGGTGTTTTTCTCTGTCAAAGCCAGATCTTCAGGTTTGCACTCCGGGAGCTCTATCTTGCACACCCGGACTCCGTTTTTGGAAAATGATATATCGTTGGAAAGCTTGTTCAGAGATATTTTTAGTACTATGAGTATTTTTTCTAGATTCTGATCCAAGTTTATTTTATTCAGATACTTGAATTTTTGCAGTCTGGTGGATATCTTGGTTGTTTCAGGTCCTGGGATCTCATTTTTTACATGGGATAGCTCATATTTATCTGTAGTTCATGCTGATATAGCTTTCTATCTTCTTTGAGTAGTGTATACTTCACTTTTGTAGCATTCTTTTATGCACACGCACTGAGATAAAGTGCCATTCTCTTGCTTTGATGGGATCTTGCACATGTTTGTGCTCTTTGTACTCGCACTCCATTATAAAGTGCTAGGGGGGTTTGATGTTTTCCTTTGTTTGCCATCTTCTTTTATCATGTGAGCATTCCTCCAATGACATTAGCCTTAGGTATCTTTATATGTGTTTGTACTCTCTTTGCACATTCGATGTTTCAGATTCATCTTCATCATGCAGTTCATATTGGACGATCTTTTCAGTGTACCTGTCATTACTCCCCTGTCAGCAGTATGGGGGGGTTTCTACTGTTGGTTCTACTGCTTCCTTGGTTTGATAGTGTGAGCTATGTATTCAGTATTTGATCCTATGTACTAGGCGGTTGCAGTGGCTGGGTACCTATGCATTCCGGTGAGATGGATCACTTACCATATGGACACTCTTTTCTTTCCTATTTTTGGATGCACTCTTCCAGATTTGATTGATCAGCTCTTCAGGCTTGTGGTGTTATGCCATCTGTATCTTCGAGTTCAAGTGTTTGCCTTTGTTTGCCTCTTGATTCGAGTAGTGTTATTTGAGGGCACTCATACAGATTACAGTCTTCTCTACCTAGTCATATTTCTGTGGAGGATCTTCTAATCATCAGTTTCTTCTTGACAGAGTTTGCAGTTTCATGCTTCAGTGATGTTGTATATGTTCATCTTTGTTCCTATTTTCTGGAACATTCCTAGTTTTGGAGGCTTCTTCAGTCCTTCAGACTAGGCTTTGTCTCTTTTTGGAGTAGAGTTTTTCCCATGTGGTTTTCTCTATTTCTCCGCTTTGTAGAGACTCTCTTTTGTACTTGGGTACTTGATCAGGCCTTTGTTGCCGGGACCCATTTGCTTTTAGTAGTTCTTTCTAGGTTTTTAGCTTCTCCCAAAGTTTATCTTAAGGGGGGGTGTTAGAGTAATAAAGTGTTTATTGATTAATTAAATCATATTGATTTAATTATTCAGTCACTTATTACCTCTTTCGACTTAAGCTAAACTTTAGGCATATAATAATTAATTATCTTTATTAATTATTATCATGCAACCTAGGGTTTTACCTTTTTAGGTTTTTTGATCTCCTTCATAAGGATTGATCTCATAATACTTTGTAACCTTTTCTGACATTTCATTATTGATTGCAACTTTTGTTTTTGCACATCAAGGATTTCTCCTCTCTCGTGGATCAATGCGTTCAGGCCTCCATAGCTGTTTGCTTCTCTCTCTTTCTGTGACAGGTGTTTGCGTGCAGGTGTTCTTGGGAGCTGTGGGTTGTTTTTCATCAACTCCATCAAATTGTTGAATGAATTTTGGTTGGATCATCCGAGGAAGAGGAAGAGGAAGAGGAAGAGGAAGAGGAAGAGGAAGAGGAGGTGTCAGTGGGAAATCTAAGGAGACCTAAGGAAGAGGAAGAGGAAGTGGAAGAGGATGTGGAAGAGGATGTGTTAGTGGGAAATCTAAGTGGAAGAGGATTGTAATACTTTATGTAGGATGGTAACCTCTTTCAAGGAAAACAACTTTGTATACCAGCTGGTTCCATGAGGGAAAATATTATCTGAGAATTTCATAGTGGTGGTTTGGTAGGTCTTTATGCAGGATGGTAACCTCTTTCGAGGAAAAAAATTTTGTATATCAGCTGGTTCCATGAGGGAAAATATTATCAGAGAATTTCATAGTTGTGGTTTGGTAGGTCACTTTGGGAAGGAAAAGACAATAGACTTGGTTGAAGACAAATACTACTGGCCAAAACTAAAAAGGCACATTACTAAGTGTGTGGCAAGGTGCATAATCTATCAAGTGGCTAAGGGTCACTCCCAAAACATAGGATTGTATACACCACTAATTGTACCCATCGAGCCATGGATAGATTTGAGTATAGATTTTGTATTGGGGCTTCCCTACACCCAACGAGGTTTAGATTCTATCTTTGTAGTTGTTGATAGATTCTCTAAGATAGCTTATTTTATTGTTGGTAAAAAAACTAATGATGCCACAAGGATAGCCAACTTGTTTTTCTCAGAAGTTGTTAGACTCCATGGCATTCCAAAGACTATCACTTCTGATAGGGATACTAAGTTTTTGAGTCATTTTTGGAGGACCTTATGGAAGAAGATGGGAACACAACTGCAGTTTAGCAGTGCCTATCATCCCCAAACTAGTGGGAAAATTGAGGTAGTCAATCAGAGTTTTGGAAACCTGTAACGGTGTATTGTTGGTGAAAATCTTAAGCAGTGGGACTTGGCATTGCCTCAAGAAGATTTTTCTTACAAGAGTTCTATTAACAGATCAACTAGGAAATCTCCTTTTTAGATCATATATGGTAATAATCCTCAGGGTGTTTTGGACATTGTACAACTCCCTATGCAAGATAGAATTAGCGATGATGGGGAATCATTTGGTGAACACCTTCAACAACTTCAATAAAATATGAGGAGTAAATTACAAGATAGCAATGAGCGATATAAGACTACTGTAGATGTCATTAGAAGGAGATAGATATTTAATGCGGCTAATTTGGTGATGGTGTACTTGAGTCGTGAGAGATTTCCCACTAGCACATATCATAAGCTGAAATACAAGAAGATAGGTCCTTGCAAAATTTTGAAGAAGATCAATAATAATGCTTATGAGGTTTGTCTACCAGATGATCTGGATATTTCTCATGTGTTCAATGTTTCTGATTTATATGTATTTCATGGAGAACTATCTGAGCTAGACAGTCCAAATGAGGTGGACTGGCATAACCACCTTCCAAGTAAAAAGAAGGAAAATAATTCCCACATTTTGGATAGGTAGCCTATAGTCATTCGGAATGGTCATTGCAATACATACTTGATTCATTGGGAGGGATTACCAGCAATAGATAACACCTGGATCTCAGAATGGGAAGTGATGAAATTAGACCCCACAAAGTTGCAGCAGTTCATAGACACCCACTTGCAGGAGCTGCATTCCTTTAAAGAAGGGGAGAATGATGTAGGACCTTCCGTAGGTCATAAACTAATACAGAAACTTTTGGTGGTCATAACTTTTGACTCAGGTCTAGGTTTTTTCTAAAATTTTTTGGGTCCATGCCTTAGGTGGAAGCATTTTTTTTGACAATGATCTCAAATCGATTGGGGTCCATTTTAGCACATTTTCAGGAGCTGAAAGTTTCATCTAGGGCTCTGAAATAAACTTTTATTACTTTTTCTCTAGTTTTTAGAAAGTTTTATTTTGTAATAAATCTGAATTTAGATTTCTAAATCTTGGATATTAGTTGGAAATTATTTCTAACTTAGTCGAGGGCATGTTAAGGGAAAAAATAATCTTTTTAGGAGTTGTTTTAAAAATTACCAAAAATGGCAGAAAATAGTTTTATGAAAAAAACTTCCAAAATGGGTAATTTCAGATTTGTACTTAAATTAGTGTTTTCTCTCATTGTAGAAGCATAATAGTTGGAAGAATAATAAAGAAGTATTGTAATTCTAAAAATCTTATGTGTTTTTTTTCTCTCTTGTATTTTTAAATTGTTGGAGTTTTGGCTGCATCATCCGAGGAAGAGGAGGTGTCAGTGGGAAATCTAAGTGGAAGAGGATTGTAATACTTTATCTAGGATGGTTACCTCTTTAGAGGAAAACAACTTTGTATACCAGTTGGTTCCATGAGGGAAAATATTATCTGAGAATTTCATAGTGGTGGTTTGGCTGGTCACTTTGGGAAGGACAAGACAATAGCCTTGGTTGAAGACAAATACTACTGGCCAAAACTGAAAGAGGGACATTACTAAGTATGTGGCAAGGTGCAGAATCTGTCAAGTGGCTAAGGGTCACTCCCAAAACATAGGATTGTATGCATCTCTACCTATACCCATCGAACCATGGAGAGATGTGAGTATGGATTTGTAGGACCCCTCCATTTCCCTCATCTTGGTAAGAACACTCTAGTAAACACTATTGTTATTTCTTGCAAACTTTCCATATATTTTATGTGAGGTTATTAGATATCTTGACTATAGTTCGTCAACTTATTTGGAATAGATTTCATTTTCAAACAAATTCATGGAATATGCTAATTTAAGACATAGTTTTGAAGTAATGTTACCTTTAGTTAACTATTGTGGTATTAGATCATGAAGGTGTATACCTATGTTTACATGATAGAATTAATGTTACTCTAAGATGCTTGGAAATTCCATCTGAATTAAATTTAGGAAGGCTTCAAATAAAAGTAAAATTTTTTTGTGATAGAATTGAGCTATACAATTTAATTGGCCCCTACCATCCTCCCTCTATGTGAGACACTTTTGTGGATAAGGTTGGGAGACCATTAGTCTTTTAACCTTGTTGAGCCCTACTAGAACATATTACCTTGGTGAGAATCCTTGTAATGTGATTATGTAAACCACTTCTTACAAAATAATGAATTGTACAACAATAGTGTTGATGATTTGATTTCACTAGCATAACCAAGACTAAGTTAAGCTTAAGGAAGTATAGAAACCTTATGAATTGACATGTCCACACAATTAACCAGTCTGATTAGTGAGATTGTAGATTAAAAGACCTTATAGGATCAACAATTAATTATGAGATGGATTAGAAATGACCTTGAGTTAACCATCTTCGTGAAACATACTAGAAAATTAATAAAGAAGGAATCCATGGAAAAATTGTATTATGGGGCAATTGCATATTAGGTGTAGTGGTAAGTATGTTGTTAGGATCAATGTTTAACATTATTTAAGGACCATCTTTTTTTAAGATAGCATTGTGTAATCTAGGATCTAAACCTGTTGATTTTGTACCATGTGTTAAATTAGGATAATGTTATTATAATATGACACATTCTGACATGATTTGATGAAAGACCCTAGTGCATTGGTATTGCATTTTACTTGGGTTGTGTTTTGCTAGCTCATAGTTATGATCTAAATGAAATGATAAAGAACGAAGAGCTTGAATCATATATTGGTATATGGGACTTGTTCTAGATTAATTGAGGTAATTTAAATAAATGGAATTGTGATATGCTTTAGAAATAGAGAATATAAATGAATATGGTCTATTAGGAATTGAGTTAAGAAACCTAGTTAGGAGATAATTTCAATTTACTATATATGTATTGATCAATTTTGGATTTGGAAAAATGTGGATTTAAATATGTGAATGAGGTGATGTGGTATGTAGACGTAATTGATGTATATGTACAAATGGGTTCATATGGTGCTTTACTTGGATTATATACATAACGCATTCTTGGAATTACTGATATTATCTTGAGTGTGTGAGTTGCAGGGATAAAACCATCGAATTTAAGGGGAATGAAGCCAACATGTGTATATTATCTCTGTGACACCAAGGTTGTGTCCCCAAAGAGATACAAGGCCTCCCTGTGACATAATCTATTTTGTGAAGTATGTGGATGTGAATTTATTTAAGTTGGTTTATTTTATTAAGTTGTTTAGTGGAAGTGCCAAGTGTAATTGTGAATGTGTTGTGGTGTCAATTGACACGTGTTTGTATTTTGAGTTGGCAATGGACCTCATGGAGTGAATGCATGTCACCAGCTAACCCTAGTAAAATTTGTCTTCCCCACACCCTTGCCTTGGTTAGGGCACACATGAGTAGTCACATCCTCTCTAATTTCGAATTTTGCCTTTGGGATGGGTTTTGAAGGGTCAAATTGATCCCTAGGGAGTTGTTTTACACAAAAATAGAAGGCCCATGGGTTATACCTATGGGTAAGGGTCCTTTTTAACCATAAGACACCCTAGAGCCACCTTGGGAAGCCCTCCAAAAGTGGGCTTTTGTCAAATGTCGAAAATCAAACTCACATGGAAAACTTCATGAGTCAAAAAGCTTCCAACTCTCTTCCCCATTCACCTTTTTGCAATTCCACTTTAGGAAAGTTGTAAGGTTTTGGGTAGGTCACCCAATGGGAAGCTCACAACTCTCCCAAGGGCATGGGAGAGTGTGAGAGGCCCATTTTAGTGGCAAACTTGGATTGTGTTGCCTAATCACCCACTCTCCAACACTAATAAATTTGGGGTGAAATTGCGATGGCCATTTGCGACGGCAGGCAAATGTCATGTGGTTTTGCCCTTTCTTTTTCAAATATAGCTCGACACCATCGCAATTTGCGATGACAATACATTTGTCACTGTCACAATTGCGACGTTGTCAGGATATAAGTGCAAAATTCAAAAGGAATGTTGTCATGTGTGTTTTCAACAGTGCCGTAACCCTCCGCGAAATCACATCAGGATATAAGGGCAAAAAAAATAAGAACGTTGTCATTTGTGTTTTCAACAGCGCCGTAACACTCCGCGAAATCACATCGGGATATAAGGGCAAAAAAAACAAGAACGTTGTCATTTGTGTTTTCAACAGTGCCGTAACCCTCCGCGAAATCACAGCTACAATTTTTGAGTACGTTGGGTTTATTTTTCTTTTGTCATTATTATGTAATCTGGTATTCAGCTGTTAGAGAGCTAAAATACCTAGAAATGAGGACATATCTATGTTGAATTTATTGTTAGCGGCTTTGGTTATTTAGAAGTTTAATTTTATTTGTTCATCTTTAAGCACAAACATTTTGTGGACCGTAACGTCTTCATTGTTTCGGGTATGCAGTGAAACAGCCCTAACTTGCAATTGTGATGTTGTTGGGATATAAGGGCAAAAAAAAAAAGGAACGTTGTCATTTGTGTTTTCAACAGCATCGTAACCCTCCATGAAATCACATTGGGATATAAGGGCAAAAAAAACAAGAACGTTGTCATTTGTGTTTTCAACAGCGCCGAGAGAGATTCCCTCCGCGAAATCACAGCTACAATTTCTGAGTACGGTGGGTTTATTTTTCTTTTGTCATTATTATGTAATCTGGTATTCAGCTGTTAGAGAGCTAAAATACCCAGAAATGAGGACATATCTGTGTTGAATTTATTTTTAGCGGCTTTGGTTATTTAGAAGTTTAATTTTATTTGTTCATCTTTCAAGCACAACCATTTTGTGGACTGTAATGTCTTCATTGTTTCGGGTATGCAATGAAACAGCCCTAACTTGTGACTACCTTCATGGTACTTGTGTACATTATCATGTTGTCTTTACAGTGACTGTCCTCATTCAAGTGGCAATTACACAAGGGACAGTCACTGTGAGATGTCCTCATTTGTGACAAGGACAGTCACACTTAGGACATCTCATAGTGATATTCCCTTGTGTAATTTCCACTTGAATGTATTGCTATTGAACCACATTAATGCTTTTCTTCTTCAACAAATGAGGACAGTCACTGTAAAGACAACATGATAATGTACACAATTACCAAAAAATGATCTTGTTAATTGATGTAACACTTTGTCTTGCTCACTCCCTATCCTTCACTAGGGTCTCTTTAGGCCAATGTTTTGACTTGATAGGGTACTTAACTATCCCTACACTCTTTAGGTATCTCTACCCAAGATCCCACTCCTTCAACTAGTGCACACCAACAAGAAATACAATGAACTCTGCTCAATACCAATCTAGCTACTAGGACACTCCTAGTCTTGTCTTCACAAATTGAAACACATTCAACTAGAACTTTACTCCATGGAGAGGCTGGCCACTAGGACCTCTATTGGTTTCAATATTAGTCCTTCACCTATACTTTTCATCAGTACTTCAATCCGGTTCATCAAACCATGCCAATTGCACCCAAAAATAGGATGCTAGCAATTAGGCCTTTGTCAAGCCTTTTTGTTTATATTAAGCCACCTAAAGGGCTTAGGATTCAGATGCCCTTTATTGAGAACTCCAAGATATCTAAGGTCTTCTCCTCCTAGATTTTTTGTACACCAACTGCTACAGCCATGCCTGAAAACAAGTATTTTGACACAACTTGGACAGTCTGACTAAGAGTTTGTTTTCTTAGCAGCCAAAGAAACTCACCCAATCTTCTAATTTGACTTGGGGCTTCTTTAGATGTGTGTCTACCTCTCCATGAGATTTTAGTTGAAGCAACCAATGCATTCAACTTGTTGTAATCTTCTTGTAATGATTTGTCATCCCTAACTGTGCTCAACTGACTCACCTAGGACATCATTGCAAACATAGAAAATGAGCTTCCCAGGGCCCCTCCTTCCAAACATAAAGTACATGGAGTCTCCTCACCCATTCCAAGAGCCCATACAAAATTGACAATGGAATGATGAGCTAAGACTCCATTTGTTCAACCTGCCTGGTTCAAACCAATGATAGGGTACTTAACAAAAGAATTAACAAACTAGTTGGAATGCTTCAAAACTCAAAAAAAACACAACACAGAATAAAAAAACCAACTTGTACTAACTTTTCCAATAGACACTGCGAGCTATCTAATCCATTAATCAACTGAAAACAAAGAAACAAAAAAACTCAAGAATTCACTAAAACCGTGTTACTCTACAAATCTTCTTAATTCCAAATGTTTTTCCCCCCAACCTTTTGCACAGATCGATGGAGGCCTCTTATAGTTGATCTGATGCCTAATTCAATGGTTTCATATAGTTACATAACCATCTTACTCGAAAATGCTCCCTTGCACAAATGTTGTCAATGTTGTGAATGAAAACATTGACAACTTGTTACAACCTTTGGGATTTTGGTTCAAAACTTATTGTTCAAACACCATAAGACCCTAACCATGACTTAGTTAGGCTATTTAGACCTCACATAGGCCACTTCTACACTTCTTTTCCCAATTTGACCCCTAAATGCTTCATTCCCACTTTTACCACAATATTGGTAACTTGGGTACAAATTGGCACTTGCCTTCACAAAGGTCACACATGAGGACATCTCACAGTGATCGATTGTCCCTTGTGTAATTGCCACTTGAATGTATTGCTATTGAACCACATTAATGCTTTTCTTCTTCAACAAATGAGGACAGTCACTCTAAAGACAACATGATAATGTACACTCACTGTAAGGACAGTCACAAATGAGGACATCTCACAGTGATTGTCCCTTGTGTAATTTCCGCTTGAATTACATAAGGGACAGTCATTGTGAGATGTCCTCATTTGTGACAAGGATAGTCACACATGAGGACATCTCACAGTGATTGTCCCTTGTGTAATTGTCACTTGAATGTATTGCTATTGAACCACATTAATGCTTTTCTTCTTCAACAAATGAGGACAGTCACTCTAAAGACAACATGATAATGTACACTCACTATAAGGACAGTCACAAATGAGGACATCTCAAAGTGACTGTCCCTTGTGTAATTGCCGCTTGAATTACACAAGGGACAGTCATTGTGAGATGTCCTCATTTGTGACAAGGACAGTCACACATGAGGACATCTCACAGTGATTGTCTGTAATGTCCCCTTTTTGGCTAACTTGGAAAATAGGAACAATTACTCCACTTCTCAGACTTACTCTATCAGATACTTACAATTAAACTAAGTAATGGAGGTTACTTAAGATATCAACCGCTATTTCAGATTCAATCACAATATGTGTGCAAGATGATATTGATACCAATATGTTTAATAGCACTGTCGGATATAATGATATGAAATATGCTATGAATATGATGTTTCCTATCACTTATAGTGATAGTATAATGATGGTATGTCTGATATAAACAATATCGATATACAATCAATAAGTATTGCTTACAACAATGTATTTGCTATGTCTGATATGATGATGTAATTATGCAAATGTGTAATATCGCTATGAGTGATATGTTGCTATTTCAGATTCTGAATTATATGCTTGCAACTTCAAATATTGATGCTGTTTCTAACTATCCTTTCTATCTGTGCAATCATGGTGTTGTCTCTGATCTGCAATGATAAACTTGAAACCAAACTGCCAAAGGCAGATGCTCTATTGAGTATATCCAAATATGGATAAGTAAATAAAGTTCTAATGATGCCTTGAGTGACTGACGAGAATGCATTCTTATATTGTCTTTAACAAATGAAGAGATGCTATGAATGAGACGTGTCTTGTTTCTTCCTCCATGTCCCTTTGTTAATCACACCTTTCCATAATCTAACAGTTCACATAATATTATTTCATTATTTTCTGATCATAGATAACTCCCAGATTGACTCAATATCAAATCTTTTTATGAAGGTAATCTTCCCTAATTGGTAGTGCAACCAGTAGTTAACATCCATTGTGTTTGTATTAGTTTGGTCTAACTATCATTAGTATTTAGTCAATCGATATTAACTCTTGCCTTATCCCATATTGTTATGATGATATCCAATCTTTCTACTCTGATATAAGTCGATATCATTTTCTGATAATTGTCCATTTATTGGTTGATTGCTGGTAATGGAGTTTGATCTTCAAATTGACTTCCATTCCTGTTAATACTTAAGGATACATTGTACTTGTTATCCATGACTGATGCCTCATTCATCAATAGCTTGTGATATAATCATTGATGCTTTTGTGTTTCTACAAGATGTGGTTTATCTCAGACAATCGATAATCTTTCAATCCTTTAGTCGATATCCTCCTATGTGGTGTCTATTGATATAGATAGTAGAATTCAATCTAGTTTATGTTATTGTCATGATAACATAGGAAGTGATGGTGCATATTTTCTAGCGGGTCTTCATGTTTGATATTGCTTTATCAGATATGTCATTGTCTAAACTTGTGCAATTAATGATTATTTATAATATATGAATGGTTATCCTTCTTGCTTATCAATACATCTTCTGAAACACATAGCGACCTATCCCTTATTCATATCATGTTGATCTTGACTTCATAGTATTTGGTTCATTAATCATCCTCTCATGGTATCGATGTGTAATGACTAATGATTGTTGTATCACTTCTTCATTCCTCATCGTGATAGATAATGCAGATGTTTAATGTAGATGTATATCGATTACAGATATTCGATATTGCTTTAAACGTTATTATTATTATTAATGTTATTGTTATTATTAAATATTATAATTAATGATGTTAGTAATATTAATAATATTATAATAAATATTATTATAGTGATAACATATTGTTTTATATTGAGAGGTTTATTAATATTATTTATATATTAAAATTATTATATCAATAATTGATTTAATATTATTACTTAATTTATTATTATAATATAATATATATAATTTATTAATAATTATTTATTATTAATTTATATTATAATTATAATCATAATTATATTATTTATTAATATTTTAATATTATTTAATTAACATATTACTTATTATGCTAACTATATATTATTATTATCTTTTGATAATAATTATATATTATTGTTATATACCGTTAATAATAGATTATTATATATCATCTAATCATTTTATTATTATACTAAGTTCAATATGTCACGGCTCATGACATTGTCCCTTGTGTAATTGCCACTTGAATGTATTGCTATTGAACCACATTAATGCTTTTCTTCTTCAACAAATGAGGACAGTCACTCTAAAGACAACATGATAATGTACACTCATTGTAAGGACAGTCACAAATGAGGACATCTCACAGTGACTGTCCCTTGTGTAATTGCCACTTGAATTACACAAGGGACAGTCATTGTGAGATGTCCTCATTTGTGACAAGGATAGTCACACATGAGGACATCTCACAGTGATTGTCCCTTGTGTAATTGCCACTTGAATGTATTGCTATTCAAACACATTAATGCTTTTCTTCTTCAACAAATGAGGACAGTCACTCTAAAGACACCATGATAATGTACACTCACTGTAAGGACAGTCACAAATGAGGACATCTCATAGTGACTGTCCCTTGTGTAATTGCCACTTGAATGTATTGCTATTCAGCCACATTAATGCTTTTCTTCTTCAACAAATGAGGATAGTCACTCTAAGGACAACATGATAATGTACACTCACTATAAGTGTACATTATCATGTTGTATTACAAATGGACCTTATGTTGGTCGGGATATAAGTGCAAAAAAAAAAAGGAACGTTGTCATTTGTGTTTTCAACAGCACCGAGAGAGATTCCCTCCGCGAAATCAAGCAGGTTATCATTTGTGTTTTGAACAAAGCGGGTTGTCATTTGTGTTTTGAACAGCACCGAGAGAGATTCCCTCCGCGAAATCAAGCGGGTTGTCATTTGTGTTTTCAACAGCGCCGAGAGAGATTCCCTCCGCAAAATCACAGCTACAATTTCTGAGTACATTGGGTTTATTTTTCTTTTGTCATTATTATTTAATCTGGTATTCAGCTGTTAGAGAGCTAAAATACCCAGAAATGAGGACATATCTGTGTTGAATTTATTGTTAGCGGCTTTGGTTATTTAGAATGCTTCCCCACAATACTTAATTACACAAGGGACAGTCACTGTGAGATGTCCTCATTTGTGACAAGGACAGTCACACATGAGGACATCTCACAGTGACTGTCCCTTGTGTAATTGCCACTTGAATGTATTGCTATTCAACCACATTTATGGGCCCGTTTGGACCACGACACACAGTAGCATCTACAGAGAAGAATATCCCAGGTGTAACAAGTTGTAAGAATATACCACCAGTTCTAAGAAGTTCCCTAGCACGTAGTAGCATCTACAGAGAAGAATATACAACATGAGGGCAGCCACTATAAAGACAACATGATAATGTACACTCATTGTATGTGTACATTATCATGTTGTCTTTACAGTGACTGACCTCATTCAAGTGGCAATTACACAAGGGACAGTCACTATGAGTTGTCCTCATTTGTGACAAGGACAGTCACACATGAGGATATCTCACAGTGACTGTCCCTTGTGTAAGCCACTTGAATGTATTGCTATTCAACCACATTTATGGGCCCGTTTGGACCATGGCACACAGTAGCATCTACAGAGAAGAATATCCCAGGTGTAACAAGTTGTAAGAATATACCAACAGTTCTAAGAAGTTCCCTAGCACATAGTAGCATCTTCTAATTGTCTATACCACTTCACAAGGTATTGTTTGCACACATTGTTTTTGGTTCTTTTGATGACCCTTGTTTTGAAATTGCTATTAGGCCTTGTACCTTATATGTTTTGATTGCTGGAGAGCTTCTAAAGCTAAGCAAGAAGACCATTGCACGAGTTATAGCCACGCGCTCAGGTTTGAAAATTGTATATTTTTTAATCTAATGTATATTTTAACTAGACTTTTAGCTTATTTTTGCTGTACATTTTAATCTAAAGGGAATCATGGATGTGAACTTGAAAGAATTTTGTACTTAGTTCTTATGGAGAGAATAGTAGTAGTTTACGGTCTAATATCAAATAGAGTTTTCCAATTACAGAAAGTTAATGAATTCTAATAGCTTATATGTTTTGATTGCTGGAGAGCTTCTAGAGCTAAGCAAGAAGACCATTGCACGAGTTATAGCCACGCGCTTAGGTTTGAAAATTGTATATATTTTAATCTAATGTATATTTTAATCCTTTTGCCATGTTATGTAATATGTCTTGCCTTGTAGCTTATATGTTTTGAAATTGCTGTTAGGCCTTGGAGCTTATATGTTTTGATTGCTAGAGAGCTTCTAGAGCTAAGCAAGAAGACCATTGCACTAGTCGTAGCCGCGCGCTCAGGCATGAAAATTGTATATTTTTTAATCTAATGTATATTTTAACTAGACTTTTAAAATATTAAAGGATTTAGCTAGGTCTAAGAAGATTTGTGTACTTTTGACAATTTTGCTTAGTCACTGAAAGTTGTAGACCGAAGTTTTCATAGCCCAATTTTTGCTTCCTGCGAAGAACGATCATGTCAGATAATATAAGTGAAGAACAAAATAGGGAGACAATCGCTAGATTGTGGTCTAACTTGAAAAGAAAAGGTGATGGAAAATGTTATTGTCGCTGCAAAATTTGTAAGGGCTTAAACCGTAGAAGATTGCTAATCAAAACAGTTAAGAGACATTGTAGGGAGAATGGTCACATTGAAGGGGGGCATGACTATCATCCACTGGTAAGTTGTTCATTATATCATTTTAACAATTTATATACATATGAAATCACTTGATGATGAGTTGAAGATCATGGTTTATTTATGTTAATCAATTTTATATAGGTTGATCTCCCCAGGGAAGTACATGATATGGAGGAACATGGGGGTGCGAATATCCAAGGTGAAGATAATGATCCCATGGAAGATGACGATCATGCGCCAGAAAACACAATTGAAGATGATGGTATAAATACATTGATCCATGACACATTTAGTCCAAGCGGATCTGATCATGATGATGATGATAGCCTTGATGTACCTCTACTTGAGAAGGCATACGAGCCCCTATACAAAGACTCCCAAACAACTCTTCTCTTTGCTGTATTGTTGTTGTTGAACTTGAAGGTTATGAATGGTTTATCCAACATAACAATGTCACGTATGTTAAGGTATGTCATATATGTCTTTATAGTTAACAAAGGGTGAATAATGTACCACTAATATTGTTTATATTAACAACTTATATTTTTTTCTATAGATTGATAGGCGAGTTTTTGTTACCACCATCAAATATTCTACCTCGCTCATATCGAGAATTATCTGCTATTATGAAAGATATTGGAATGGAGTATCAAGCAATACATGCTTGTCCCAATGATCATATTATATATTATAAAGAACATGAATTTGCAACACAATGCCCTGTATGTCATACGAGTAGATATCGAACAGATCAAATAACAAAAAAGGTGCCTCACAAGGTTCTTCGTTACATCCCCATTATTCCACGGATGCGACAATTATTCAGGTGTACTAGCTTGGCACAATTTATGGATTACCATGCACGCAATAGAAGTCGAGATGACATTATTCGAATCCCTGCGGATGGTTCGGCATTTATGCACATAGAGGAAAAGTGGCAACACTTCAAAGAAGAACCTCGTAATCTCAGGTTTTCATTGGCAGCGGATGGTGTCAATCCATTTGGAGAGATGAGATCTGTTTGCTCAGTGTGGCCTGTTTTTGTTATCAACAATAACATTCCTCCGTGGATGTCAATAAAGAGGGAGCACATTATGTTGGCAATGATTGTTCCAAGTATTTTATCATTTGATAGTTATTAATTTACATGTACTTACAAATCTTACAGTAAAATGGTCACAATAATTATGTAATGTTACTGTTCATTCAAGTAGGTAAATATCAAGTTAAAGATATGAATGTATATATTGAGCCTCTTATTGACGAGTTGGTGGAGTTATGGAACGGTGTCACTATGTATGACGTGTCTAGACCAATAGGACAAAGACAATTTCAATTCCATGCAATACTTGTATGGACAATACATGATGCCCCATGGCTAACACATTTTTGTGGTATGTTATAGTGAATTCAAGTTGCGCATGATAATTCTAATTATAAAAATCAACATATTTAATAATCCAATTATATCATTATCTTGTAGGTCTTCAAACAAAGGGAAAATTTGCATGTCCAGTTTGTGGTCCAAAGATGAAATCTCGTCATTCAAAAAGTTTAGGAAAGCATGTGTTTGATGAGTACAGACACTTCCTCCACAGGAATCATAAGTATCGAAGTATGGAAAAACATCTTTTCAATGGGAAAGAAGAGACTACATCAAAGCCACAAAGAATGACACCTCGCCTATGGAAGTTGGAATATAATAGAATTAATTGTCGAGGTAATGTCGTTCCACTTAATGGTTTATGTTTGTAATTTATATATTTCTATTGTGATTTTTGTTTACTAATTATGTAATTGATGATCGTGAAGGTCGTCAAGGCACTACTGACAACCTTCCAAAGGGACTAAAAAGCTATCCCAGACAATTTAGTAGGTTGCCCTACTACGAGGACCTACAAATTGTGCATTTGTTTGATCTTATGCATGTTGGAAAGAATATAACAGAGACATTGTGGAAAATACTGGATGGAAGGCGTGACAAAGAAAAAATTGTCAAAATTTGTAATGACATTCATGAATCCAATCATGCACTGAAGAATTTCATTCACTCAAATAGCAATAGAGATCAGATTAATATAAGTGCCCTTCCTTGGTTATTAACGGAGTAGCAAAGTGATGCCATAAAAGAAGTCATACGAAAAATTCAATTTCCCACAGGATTTGCTGGGAACATAAGCAATCTCATATCAAAGAAAAGTGAATTTGGGCCAGGGCTCAAAATGCATGATTGGCATACTTTCATCAAGGTAAGTTATGTTCTTCTGTATTTACAATATATTCATAAACTACGTGTACTATTCATTATGTTATGTTAGAAAATAATGAAATGATTGGTTTATAATTACTGCAGTACGTGCTACCTCTATCTCTCCCAGAGCACTTCAACAATAACATCAAACAAGTGATATATGATCTTGGAAAATACATGAGGTAAGTAGTAATATCTGTTCAATTTGTTGTATATATTTATTATATTCGCGATTTGTTTTTCTTGCTATGTAATCTATTGTATATTATTTTGTAAAGTCTCGTATTTATATATTTTTTGTGACTTGAATCTCTTAATGTAGGTGGTTGTCATCTAAAGAAATCCATAAAGAAGATATAAACTATTGGAAGAGAAGAATTCCTCATTTATTGTGTGAAATGCAAAAGTGTCTACCTCCAACTTTTTTCAATGCACAAGAACACTACCTCATACACCAAGTTGAGGAGATTGAATTGTGTGGACCTGCACACACTAGGTCAATGTGGATGGTTGAGAGGCACTTCAAATCTTTGAAGGCTTTGGTTCAACAAAGAGCACATCCTGAGGGTTCTATGGTAGAGGGATACATGGTATACCAGACTATGGTGTACATTACTGAATATCTTCCTAAGTTTGCTTCAAATATCCATGTAGATCGCATTTGGGATCTCGACCCTTTTAAAAAATTCAAAGGGGAGTACTTGATGGGGAAAGGTAGATTGAGGAAAGTGACAGGTAATAAATTATAAGATGTTATTGTAATAAATTATTTCTTAATCTTCAAAATAAATCGGTTGTAAGTCGTCTATTTTTTTTTTGTACAGTTGCTCGAGAGTGGGATGCACTACATTTGTATATTGCAAACAATCTTGATTGGATGACAGTATGGATTGAACGATGTCAACATTCTGGTCACACATTAACATGGGAAGGTGTATCTTCATTGGTTAAAGAAGCTCATCGTAATGGAGATTCTAATGTTACACAAAGGGAAATAAATTTAGCATATGGTTTAAGAGATTTCTAGGTACGTACAAAATTATTAATCACCCGTATGTTTATCAACTCACGATATAATAATTTTGACATGTTTCACATATTATTGCAGGTTAAACACCACAAGGGTATGTTCTGTAATGGTAAAAAATTTCGCGTCAAAGTGTTGGATGACACGAAGAAAACTTGTGATTCTGGAATAACTGCAGTCTTTCAAGTGACTAATATTTCATCTAGAAATGACTTAGATCCTCAAGAGTCTAAAAATCAATACTATGGCATTTTGGATGATATACTTGAGTGTGACTTTAGTTCCTTCAAATTAGTACTCTTCGTTGTCAAATGGTACAGGCTACGACTTAATCCAAATGATCCTAATAGAACTGTTATTGAACAGGATAATGGATTTACAATGGTTAATACAAGGTCGTTTGAGCCAGTTGGGGATGAGCCCTATGTTCTTCCAAGCCAATGTGAGCAAGTATTTTACTCAGAGGTTTCACATAAACCGGGTTGGTCATTTGTTGTTAGACATGAACCGAGAGGAAGGCCGATAAAGTATAATGCGATGGAAGAAGAAGATACCTAAGAAGTAGAAGATGATGTAGATGATGATCACGATCGACAATTATTGGATGATGTTCCTGAGACAAATTTTCATGAAGAAGAAGAAGAAGATGATGCTGCTACTGATGATGATGATGAAGATGATGTTGATGTTGATGATGATGATGTTGATGATGACGACAACGACGACAACGACGACGACGAGGATGATGATGATGACGACGATGATGAGGATGATGATGATGATGATGATGATGAGGATGATGATGATGAAATTTAAAGGTATGCCATCAATCCTTAATGTATTTAATATTCATTTCTTGATAGAAATATATTTGTCTTAAATGGTTACATAGTTTATTCATTATCTATTTAAAAGCTATAAGTGTTATAATGTGTACGTTTTAATGTTTTTAATTTTTATGTGATGCTTATGATGGATGTGATTATGATTATGATGTGATTATGCTCACGATAATTGAATTACATTTGCAGGAAATTGAACCCCTTTCAAGAGCATCCCGCATAGTCTCATGGATCGACAGGTATAAGTCAATACACCTTATAGAAAGTCTATTTAATACACTTATCAATAGTAAGATTGATGTCTTCTAAGATCTCTCCCATTTGCAGGTACCAGCAAATAGGTATTGTTCAGAAGTGTCTTCCTCGAGTGAGGGAAATATAGGAATAGAAGAGGAAAGTGAGACATGCAGTTTATCTAGAATAGGGAGATTAACTAGAGGTCAAAGGACTAGAAGGAAATTCAATAAACACATGAAATTTTTCCTTGCTCAAGGGGGGTCATGTTCTTATGATGATGAGATGAAAGGCGACATCGAGGTGCCCTTGAGGTACCAACATCTACATAAACATTGGGTACCCAAGGAACTTCCTCCAATAAACACTAATTTTTGCGTTAATGAGAGGATATATCGCATAGCACCATCATCATTACATGGTTTGGGCCTATTTTCTATGGATGGCATAAAGGTGTCTTACAACAAAGTTTCTAAATTGATGGAGTATGTTGGACCATGTTACGATTACAAAAGTTGGATGCATATTGTTCAATATAAAAAAAGTATGCGTAGGTATGCACTCTCGGCAAATTATATACAATAGCAAGACAATAATCAAAGTAAAAGTGTGGCTATATACATTGATGGAAGGCCAAAAGCAACAGGGAATATTGCGGGTTTTATAAATAGTACACGACCTGGGTCAACTATAAAGCAACCCAATTGCATATTTGAGGCGTACGAGGGAAATCGTGTATTAATCTGTGCGATAAAATCAATACGTGCAGGGGAAGAGCTTCTTATTGATTACAATTTGAACCGCATAGATACAAAGGAGGCTACTATCATGGGGGTGGTACATACTATTAAACCAACTTCTAATCAATGACTCCAACATACCATTTAGTTATTAAATTTTTGGCTAACATTTTTATACTTGATCTTTGACACAGGGGCACAATATGGAGCAACCGCCCGAAGGTGATGGTGACGATATTCCTAGCTCATCTACACATGAGCAGGTAAAACTCATTGTAATTGTGCAAATTAGATAGAAGCAAAATGTTATTTTTTTTAATGTTATTTTATTCATTGTTTTGGAGTAATTTTGATAATACTAATACTATTGTTGTCACAGAGGGCCGGTGGTCGGAGAGAGGGAAAGAAACCTGCAGTCCCTCAGGAGTCCCCCCTTGTGGACCCTTTTTTTATTGATTTAGCAGAGACCGATGACCCGATCGGTTCCATTAAAAAGCTGCTAAAGAAAATTGGGAAAGAACTTCTACGTTTGGTATCCATACATCCTCAGACTCAGGAAATAAAAGACAGGGCAGCTGAGTTGTTGCGCACTTTTGAAAACTTTAAAGTAAGTATTAATGAAATTTTTAATTATTACAAGAGTTCAATAATGGTTTTTATGTTATGCTCTTTTATGACATTAATTAAAATATGGATGCATTGTCTTTACAGAGTTATTTGCATAATTTTGAACCCCATTCCCATGATGAGGCCGGTATTGTAAGTGGTTCAGGTAGATCACATGTTCCATTCCCCACTTGTGTTTTCCACTGAATATATAGAGGAATGATCATAATCATTGACAATACATGCTCGAACAATCTTTTCTTTTAATGCTCTAACAATATTTTCCATGCTAGTCCACGCGTTCTATATTTATGCATGCTCTAACAATTTTATTCTTCAGCTCCTTTCCATGATGATATGACAACGCCGCCTCCATCCAGGACAGCCAGAAATGTCTTGCCGACTACCATGTCAACAACACACAGCTTAAATGCACCAACTGTTGCACCATCTACTGGTACACAAATCCCTCTTTTTCTCTCTTTTGTTATGTGTTTAAGTGTTATGTGTTTACGATGTAGATCCCTTGATTGTGTTTGTGCCATGGGTACTCTGCACCAATTTATTTCCCTTGAAGTATTATTTCTTGGAGGCATTTGATAATGGTTTTCATTTTTTGCAATAGGAGATGCAACAAGTCCTGATGCAACATCATTTCCTGGATGTTCCCGTGTTCCTAGTACGGGAACGGTGAAGGATTGCGTATTGATCATCAGCGACGATGAAGGCATTCCCTTAAAAGTATCCAAACTTCCAGGTACTTTAAAGTTATTATTATTCTATAGTGATATAATAGTAATTTAGTTTTTGATCACTCTTCATCGACTAATGATCCCATGATTATTTTGTAGGGAATGATATTTTTTGGTGAAAACTTGGTGACGAGTGTTTGCGGATATTCGGGCCCACCATATGTACATGGTGGAACATCATATCCTAACTAAAACCCCAAACCACTATTTTGATTTCATATCATTGCTAGAATAGTTTTCCTTTTCATCAATTTCTTGAACTATATTAAAGGTAGCTTCTCTTCATTTATGAGTCTAACATGTTTTTTTTTACTTAAAAGGTGGAATAACCAAGATAAAAATTTGAAGGATGATCTTGTACATAGTATGACCCAGCTTTTTGGACCTCGTGCATTCGAGAGAAACAAGCTCCTTGAAAGAGCTGGTTTATGTTTGAAGTATATTAGGGACCAGTACAGGAAATATTTAGAGGTTAACCCAAGGCACGAGCGTCCGCCCTATGTTCTTGAGGCTGAGTGGTAGGGTTTGATTTTGGATGGAAAGTATAAAGCCGACATGAAAAAAGGAATTACGCCAGTAGAGAGTAGAGCAAGGTATGTGATACTTTTGAGAATGTAATTATGTACTAATTAACCTCTAAATTTTTCCTATACTAGTCTCTAACATATTTCAAACTTTTCATAGATTGCCTGACACATCAAAGGCAACAAAGGCAAGATTAGAAAAGCACGGGACACACAAGCTCGGCTCTGGTGGTTTTTCCAAACTTCAAGCATGAGTTGTAAGTATTAGTAAATGAAAACTTGTATCAATTTTTTTATATATTGCAAGGAAATTTTTTTTGATCAAACAATGCAAGTAAAATTCACCATACCAAGAAAAAATGTAGGGGTCAGAGTTCAATAGATGCCTCACAGAAGAGGACAAGAGAATTGGCTTCCAACAAGGCTATAGAGCCGTGGCTGAACGGCTACGAGCTAAAATCAGTGTGCAAGGTTCAAATAATGATGCATCTGAGCCACAGGTAAATAAGCTAAATGAAATTTATTTCAAATTGAATACTTTACCAATTAGTCTATTTGATGTTAAGTTCTAATATAAAGTGAGTATATCTGTTTTAAGAAAGCAATGATAACAATGTGTAGGATATTGGAATGCAGCCTGACAATCCTTCTACACAATCTATGCATAATGAAGGTTCACATGATGTGCATCCTAGTGGTGGAGGTATACATTTGCTATTAAAATTTTTATATGTAATTACAATTGGTGTTTGGATTAATGTAACATTTTGTATAGCAATTGTAGAGGATCGAGGGGTCGGTGCTCATGAGCATGTTGAGGTTGAGTCTAGACAAAATGATGTGGCCAGATCAGGTAATTAAAGAGCGCCACAGTTATGTTCTTTAAAATAATTAAATACTTGTAACAATTATAATTAAATATTTTAAATTTAACTCTTTTATTTGTTATTGTAGAGGACCCCCCTTTGCAGCAGCATAGGAATTTGAGATCATCAAGAACAAAGAACAAAACAACTGATGAGGGGGGTATTGATGATAACACTGATGCTCCTCTTAGAGCTTACATAGAAAAAAAAATTAGAAAGAGAAAAAAGAAATGATTGTCATCTAAATACCTTAATTGATAATGACTGAATTTTATGTCTCAATGAATTTAATTATGTGCTAATGAATGTTCATGAATTATGTGTTTATTTTCATATTGATGAATGTTGTGTGTTAACGAATCTAATGTGTTAATGAATGTTATCATGTGATATTGATTGAATGTTACATTTTATTAATAATTGAAAGAATGAATGAATGTTAGATGTTAACGGGGAATGTAGAGTGATGTTAGGGGGAGGGGAGTGGGGCCAAATGAGCTTCCACCTTCACGTGGTTGGCCCTGTTTAGTAGAGAATATTAAACTATATTCTTGAAACAAAGTGAAGCTCAATAAGATACTAAATGAGTCAAAATGGTTATCAAGGTCCTCTATCCATAAGATACTTGTAGTCAAAATGGTTATTAATAAGATACTTGTAGTCAAAATGGTTATCTAGGTCCTCTATCCATTCCATAAGTTCTTCACCATTCAAACTTCCTCCATAACAAGGAATGTGCTCTAGGTTAGTCATGAAGCCTAGCATGGACTCTCTGTCAGATAGAGCCACTATTTCAGAGCCTTTTCTGTGCATTTCCTTCAAGCACTGTATAGTGTACGGATGTGAAAGGGAGGGCAGACCAGTGTGGAAGTTAGAGTATTTATATCTTATGCTTTGAGAGTTTATTTGGTAGATTCAAGACACCTTATATCAAAGTTATTCCTTTTTCTTATCTGTTGTTCTGTCAAACCCTCATTTTTTGGGTTATTGCATTCAAATGGCCTTAACTTGCAAATAAACCATAGGATATCCTCTATTCTTTGTAAAATGCAAGTTAAGGGGGTTTATTTTCATATTTTAAAAGCTTTGGAACAGGATACTAAGCCAGAGAATTTCAAGAGCAAGCCCTAGGTCAAGAATCTCAATGTTCTTGACTAGGAGTTGATGGATTATGCAAGATCAGAGGGTAGCAGCAAGTAAAGGACCTCAAACCTTGTTGAATCTAGATCTTTAGAGCATGGTGGACATCTTCAAACTCTGATCTTGGTTTCATGCACCCATTTTCAATGCCTTGTTTTGGAACCCACACCCAAAGGCATGCATTAGGTCTGCGGACTCAATAAGGACATTGATATGCTGGAGTGGAGTCAAGGTCTGGGAGTTGGAGGATTGTTAGAACATCAAAAAGGGTACTCAAAAAACATATAAGTTCATAAGGTCCTTTGTCAAATTGAAGAGTTATTGCTGCAGAATAGGTTTTGGAGACCTACTAGAGTCACTAGGTCTATTTGGACCCGTTTGGACCACGACACACAGTAGCATCTACAGAGAAGAAGTTTGGTATGCAATGGTCTTGAAACCTCCTAAGAAATTCTTGGTATGCATTTGTGTGGTGCAAAAGCTTCGTTGAAAGAGAAAAAGAAGAAAAGAATAGAAATGATTTTTTTTCTTTTTATGTCATATACTGTAACCAGCTACTTATAACTTGCAAAAATTATTATAACCATTTGAAATTGAAACTTAGTTTAATGTGAAACTGAGAACTGCTTTATTAGAGCTTTCTGTGATTTAGATTCAGACATCAAGAACATTGTTTGCCTAATATTGTGATTAATGTTTATTTATTAATATCTCATAGTAACAAACAATTGATAATTGTAGGGAAAACGTCATTGGGGGTCTTTGAGGATCCACCAGAAGCCAAGGAGAAAATGTATTCAAATGCTAAAGATGGTGTAACAGTCCTTACAGCTGTTGAACCTTGCTGTGTAGATCATCTCCGATTCTCCAAGTTCAACAGTACTGTGGTATTCCTTTGGATACTTCTAATGGTAAATTTCAGACATCAAGTTCTTTTCGTATGAAACTACTACATTTGTAATCTGTAGTTTTAAACTTTTAGTTTATAAATGTTCATCAGCTTTAGTTCGTATACTGCCATTTCAAGTATGATTAATGAAGTTACCTTTATCACAGGATGAAAGTGAGCAGTCAGCATACTGGTACGGAGCTGGCAGCATTGATACGGTGACTAGGGCATCGTTTAATGGTGGTATTGTGTTTTCCCGTATTTAGGGCATCGGCCTTTTGAAGCATTGCCTTCATCTTTCTTAAGTCTGAGTTTTAAGTTTGTTTATCTCTCTCGGCGCTGTTGAAAATACAAATGACAACATTCTTGTTTATTTTGCCCTTATATACCGATGTGATTTCGCGGAGGGTTACGGCGCTGTTGAAAACAAAAATGAAAACACAAATCCCTTGTGTAATTGCCACTTGAAGGAGGACAGTCACTGTAAAGACAACATGATAATGTACACTTACAGCCCGTGTACATTATCATGTTGTCTTTAGAGTGACTATCCTCATTTGTTGAAGAAGAAAAGCATTAATGTGGCTGAATAGCAATACATTCAAGTGGCAATCACACAAGGGACAGTCACTGTGAGATGTCCTCATTTGTGACTGTCCTTACAATAAGTGTACATTATCATGTTGTCTTTAGAGTGACTGTCCTCATTTGTTGAAGAAGAAAAGCATTAATGTGGTTCAATAGCAATACATTCAAGTGGCAATTACACAAGGGACAATTGATCACTGTGAGATGTCCTCATGTGTGACTATCCTTGTCACAAACGAGGACATCTCACAATGACTGTCCCTTGTGTAATTCAAGTGGCAATTACACAAGGGACAGTCACTGTGAGATGTCCTCATTTGTGACTGTCCTTACAATGAGTGTACATTATCATGTTGTCTTTAGAGTGACTATCCTCATTTGTTGAAGAAGAAAAGCATTAATGTGGTTCAATAGCAATACATTCAAGTGGCAATTACACAAGGGACAATCGATCACTGTGAGATGTCCTCATGTGTGACTATCCTTGTCACAAATGAGGACATCTCACAATGACTGTCCCTTCTGTAATTGCCACTTGAATGAGGACAGTCACTGTAAAGACAACATGATAATGTACACATACAATGAGTGTACATTATCATGTTGTCTTTACAGTGGCTGCCCTCATGTTGTATATTCTTCTCTGTAGATGCTACTATGTGCTAGGGAACTTCTTAGAACTGTTGGTATATTCTTACAACTTGTTACACCTGGGATATTCTTCTCTGTAGATGCTATTGTGTGCTGTGGTCCAAACAGGCCCATAAATGTGGTTGAATAGCAATACATTCAAGTGGCAATTACACAAGGGACAGTCACTGTGAGATGTCCTCATGTGTGACTGTCCTTGTCACAAATGAGGACATCTCACAGTGACTGTCCCTTGTGTAATTGCCACTTGAAGGAAAAAAGCATTAATGTGGTTCAATAGCAATGTATTCAAGCGGCAATTACACAAGGGATAATCACTCTGAGATTTCCTCATTTGTGACTATCCTTACAGTGAGTGTACATTATCATGTTGTCTTTACAGTGACTGTCCTCATTTGTTGAAGGAAAAAAGCATTAATGTGGTTCAATAGTGATGCAGAGTAGTCAGGGCTTTTAGAATATACAAATATACATCCTTAACTCTCATTCCACCAAGGAAGAAGGAATTCCAATGGTTGAAACGTGAGTTAAGGTCTTTACATCAGTCAAACCCTGAAAATGAGGGTTTGTAAACAATGCACAGAAAATTTGAAATAACTTAGGTATAAAACAAAGAGAATCAATCAAACCAACTTCCAAAGCATCAGATGTCACTATTACAACTTCCAGGCAAATTTTATCATCCAACCACCATCCGTACAGCCGTACAGAGTTCATTTTTCACCAGAAATGCACTAAAATAGGGTTATTTTTGTTTTTTATGAAAGCAAAATGATTACAATACTGGTTCTCTGTCTGTCTTCGACCATTTGAAGCCTAAAATAGGCTCTCCAAATGTTGGTTCAACCATCTAGGTGGTTAGAACAGTTTATCCAACAAATGTCAACTTTGCTAAGCAACTTTTAAAGTTGCATTACAACTTTGCAAACAACTTTTCCGAGAAGGTTAAAAATGTGTTGTGAAACTTTAGGAACCTTATTAAAGTTATTTTGGACCTTCAAACTTCTTAACAACATCTAAAAGACACCTAATAAACACTTACTATGCTCATTTCATCCAAGGACTCAAAAGATGCCCAAGGTTTATAAGTCACCAAGGGGTCTTGTGTCCAACAAGTGGATGTTTATAAGGAGATAAAATCAATCCTTAATATTTATTACAAACCAAGAAAACATCTAAAACTCCTATTCTAATTTATTGTCATTCAAAAAGACTCTGATTTGTCAATCAAAAGGACCTTTCACCAGTCAATCCTTCAAAGCTCCAAGGTGAAAATCTTATGTTCCAATTGATAGGATTTGACTCCTTGGCTTCATGGCAACTTCCTTCAATCATGGTGTCTTTGGCTTGCATTAGGGATGCCCCTACATCAAATAGAAATGCATTCAAGTGGCAATTACACAAGGGACAGTACATGCCCATTAAAGTTGGTGTTTTGTTATCCAACATGACAATGGAGACAACATACTCTGTGTCAATTTTACTGATCAAATTTCCCTCCACCAGGCAAAGCAACAATCTGGGTATGATAAGGTGAAATTTTGTAGTCCTTTTGGGTATGATAACAGTTCCAGTTTCCAATAAGATGGTTCATTTTTATAATCTAGCTTCAATTTCTCTTGTGAAAATCTTTTTTTCATTTTATGGGTGGTAAAATATAATTATTATGCTAGAGGTGTGTACTTATGGATGATAATGAAACAAAATGATAAGATTTAAGACTCTTGTTTTTTTTTTAAATAGCAATTTAAGTTTCCTTCTATTATAAATTACTATTTTTCTATTTTTTAATGTATCTTTCCAAATCTTTTATATCAATTTTATTTATGAAATATAAATATATTAATAATGTTTTAGTGTTTTTAGGATTAGTTTATATCAATTCTATGTATCATCATTCGTCATTCAATTGCCAGTATTATTAATTTAGACTGTGCAATTGTAGAACTACTCCAATATGGGTTGGATGGATACTCAAGCAGGGGAACCCTCCTCAAATATCTCAAGCAGTGAACTTGGAAAAATGTGTCTAGAAGGAACCCTTTCCATCAGAGAGATAAAAGTACAAACAAGTAAAAGAAGCAGGCTCTACAAATATGTTTTTGAGAAGAAAAATGATAGATTATTCGAGTATGGTTCATGAGGCATATCTAAAAAGACATTTTTTTTCTTATTATAATAAAAGAGGAAGTTGTGAATGTCAAAGTTGAGTGAAACAAAAATTATTTTCATCAAATTTTGTTAGGCTTGCTTTTGGGAATAGTTTCTTACAATATTTCTATTAAGATTTTTATTGTGTAGTTTTTAGATTAGGTTTATAAAATTATATTTCATGAGTAGTGATTCATATTAATCAATTAACGATACTTTTGGAAGGTATTTTCAATGTGTCAAATTTTGATATTTTTACAAGAATTAGCTTGTGTAATTTTTTTAATTAAAGTCATTGACTCATATTTCATAAATAATAGTTCTCATGAATCCATCTCTTATAAGATTGAATAGTCTATTTAGGAAGTATTTCTGATAGTATGTCAAATTATGATATTACTATTACCATTAGATTGCATGGCTTTGAAGTCAACCTCGTTGACCCATATTCTTCTCTGTAGATGCTACTATGTGCTAGGGAACTTCTTAGAACTGTTGGTATATTCTTACAACTTGTTACACCTGGGATATTCTTCTCTGTAGATGCTACTGTGTGTTGTGGTCCAAATGGGCCCATAAATGTGGTTGAATAGCAATACATTCAAGTGGAAACTACACAAGGGACAGTCACTGTGAGATGTCCTCATGTGTGACTGTCCTTGTCACAAATGACGACATCTCACAGTGACTGTCCCTTGTGTAATTGCCACTTGAATGAGGACAGTCGCTGTAAAGACAACATGATAATGTACACAAGTATTGTGAAGGTAGTTGCAAGTTATAGCTGTTTCATTGCATACCCGAAACAATGAAGATGTTACGGTCCACAAAACGTTTGTGCTTGAAAGATGAACAAATAAAATTAAACTTCTAAATAACCAAAGCCGCTAACAATAAATTCAACACAGATATGTCCTCATTTCTAGGTATTTTAGCTCTGTAACAGCTGAATACCAGATTACATAATAATGAAAAAAGAAAAATAAACCCAACGTACTCAAAAATTGTAGCTGTGATTTCGCGGAGGGAATCTCTCTCGGCACTGTTGAAAATACAAATGACAACGTTTCTCTACATTATCATGTTGCCTTTACAGTGACTGTCCCTTGTGTAATTTCCACTTGAAGGAGGACAGTCACTGTAAAGACAACATGATAATGTACACTTACAGCCCGTGTACATTATCATGTTGTCTTTAGAGTGACTATCCTCATTTGTTGAAGAAGAAAAGCATTAATGTGGCTGAATAGCAATACATTCAAGTGGCAATCACACAAGGGACAGTCACTGTGAGATGTCCTCATTTGTGACTGTCCTTACAGTGAGTGTACATTATCATGTTGTCTTTAGAGTGACTGTCCTCATTTGTTGAAGAAGAAAAGCATTAATGTGGTTCAATAGCAATACATTCAAGTGGTAATTACACAAGGGACAATCGATCACTGTGAGATGTCCTCATGTGTGACTATCCTTGTCACAAATGAGGACATCTCACAATGACTGTCCCTTGTGTAATTCAAGTGGCAATTACACAAGGGACAGTCACTGTGAGATGTCCTCATTTCTGACTGTCCTTACAATGAGTGTACATTATCATGTTGTCTTTAGAGTGACTGTCCTCATTTGTTGAAGAAGAAAAGCATTAATGTGGTTCAATAGCAATACATTCAAGTGGCAATTACACAAGGGACAATCGATCACTGTGAGATGTCCTCATGTGTGACTATCCTTGTCACAAATGAGGACATCTCACAATGACTGTCCCTTCTGTAATTGCCACTTGAATGAGGACAGTCACTGTAAAGACAACATGATAATGTACACATACAATGAGTTTACATTATCATGTTGTCTTTACAGTGGCTGCCCTCATGTTGTATATTCTTCTCTGTAGATGCTACTATGTGCTAGGGAACTTCTTAGAACTGTTGGTATATTCTTACAACTTGTTACACCTGGGATATTCTTCTCTATAGATGCTACTGTGTGTTGTGGTCCAAACGGGCCCATAAATGTTGTTGAATAGCAATACATTCAAGTGGCAATTACACAAGGGACAGTCACTGTGAGATGTCCTCATGTGTGACTGTCCTTGTCACAAATGAGGACATCTCACAGTGACTGTCCCTTGTGTAATTGCCACTTGAATGGGGACAGTCACTGTAAAGACAACATGATAATGTACACAAGTACCGTGAAGGTAGTTGCAAGTTATGGCTGTTTCATTGCATACCCGAAACAATGAAGATGTTACGGTCCACAAAATGTTTGTGCTTGAAAGATGAACAGATAAAATTAAACTTCTAAATAACCAAAGCCGCTAACAATAAATTCACACAGATATGTCCTCATTTCTGGGTATTTTAGCTCTGTAACAGCTGAATACCAGATTACATAATAATGACAAAAGAAAAATAAACCCAACGTACTCAGAAATTGTAGCTGTGATTTCGCGGAGGGAATCTCTCTCGGCACTGTTGAAAATACAAATGACAACGTTTCTCTACATTATCATGTTACCTTTACAGTGACTGTCCCTTGTGTAATTGCCACTTGAAGGAGGACAGTCACTGTAAAGACAACATGATAATGTACACTTACAGCCCGTGTACATTATCATGTTGTCTTTAGAGTGACTATCCTCATTTGTTGAAGAAGAAAAGCATTAATGTGGCTGAATAGCAATACATTCAAGTGGCAATTACACAAGGGACAGTCACTATGAGATGTCCTCATTTGTGACTATCCTTACAGTGAGTGTACATTATCATGTTGTCTTTAAAGTGACTGTCCTCATTTGTTGAAGGAAAAAAGCATTAATGTGGTTCATTAGCAATGTATTCCTAGCATCTGTACCTGCATCTCTCTTATATACTACAAGTTACTTGCCATCAGAAATTGCAGTTCCCTCACGTGACATTGATGGTGAAGTGTTCTTTTCAAAACCATCATCTGTGGTTACCAATGCTCCTGTTTTAGGCAATAAGTTTGTTGCATTCCATGAGCCATTGGTCAAGTTTCTTCTACGAGCTTCTGATGCCTCAAAATCTAAGCAGCGCCTACACATGCCTCGTTGTGGTTGATTATCATTCTGTACATGAATTATAATGAGTAATCAATTTTGGGCCTTGGAATCTTGTATGTAACATGCACAGGCATTTCATGGCTAAATGAATCTATTTAAAAGCATCAACTTTTCTTACATGATGCTGGATACATAAGTAGAACAAGCGTATATCAAATTGGAAGCAATCAGAACTCCACAATGACATATTATTTAGAGTACTCTTCAGTTTAAGTAATAATGCATATATTGACACTATAAAGACAACATGATAATGTACACTCACTGTAAAGACAACATGATAATGTACACTCACTGTAAGGACTGTCACAAATGAGGACATCTCACAGTGACTGTCCCTAGTGTAATTGCCACTTGAATGTATTGCTATTCAACCACATTAATGCTTTTCTTCTTCAACAAATGAGGATAGTCACTATAAAGACAACATGATAATGTACACTCACTGTGAGTGTACATTATCATGTTGTCTTTATAGTGACTATCCACATTTTTTGAAGAAGAAAAGCATTAATGTGGCTGAATAGCAATACATTCAAGTGGCAATTACACTAGGGACAGTCACTGTGAGATGTCCTCATTTGTGACAGTCCTTACAGTGAGTGTACATTATCATGTTGTCTTTACAGTGGCTGTCCTCATTTGTTGAAAGAAAAAAGCATTAATGTGGTTCATTAGCAATGTATTAAATTAATTTATTTTTTTTAATCCACCCACGGGAGTCGCAATTGCGACGGCAACCCGTCGCAATGCGATGCAGGCGCCCGTCGCAATGCGATGCAGGCCCGTCGCGATTGCGACGGCCCTCCGAAGCCATGCGACGGGGGGGCGACGGCCATGCCACTAACAAATCTTAGTCACATTGCGACGGGATATGTGTCGCAATTGCGACAGCTACCCATAGACGTCACAATTTGCGACTAAAAAATAGCGACGTCTATGGGTGTTGCTATTGCGACACATAGCTATCGCAATTGCGACACATAGCCATCGCAAAATGCCCCCAAATGTATTAGTGCAACTTTGGAGACAATCTAGGAGCTTGGAGAAAATTAGAGAAGAAAAAGGGAAAAAAAAGGGAAGACTCACTTCATCTATTTACCATAACTTCAAGTGGAGGTATGTGCACCTCAACCTCCATTAATGGAGTTTATGCAATTTATGAGTTGATATGAGTAGGAAGGTATTTCAGTTTGGTATATGTGTGTTGTGAGTTGTTGTTATGCTTTGTGTAAGTCCTTGAGTTCATTCATGAGGGTATTGTGTGGGCAAAGTGTTTTGAATCTCTTATGTTGTAGTGATAAATGTGTATGTTATGTGATCTAGTGATGAAACAAGGGCGTTTTTGCTTGAAGTTCTTATTTTCTACTTGTTGAGTGGGTCTTAGTAGATCCTTGTTTGTGAATGGCCATGTAAGAAAATTTTTGTTGTAAATCCTTGTGTGGAGGCAAGAATGATGTATATGCTTATTGTTTCATGAAGTAATGTGATGTGTGCAATATTTGAGGGATGTATGGGTGTTTTTTGTTGGCTTGTTTTCTCCTTTCTCGGGGGTTGGCTAGGACCTACGGGGTCTCATGATGCCATATGGTAGGGAGGAGAGTATTCCATGGAAGAGTTGTTTTGTTTTCATGCAAGTTTTTCAAGACATCTTGGTTGGACCCAGCTAGGGCTATGAAAGAATGTAGTGTTTGTGAATCCCCTCAATGTGGATTTGGGTGTAAAGTGCACCTTGTAAAAATGTAATATAAGTCTTTGTCTCATCTATTTCTTCTTGTAAAATCTTGTAAGATAGTCTTCTTGTAAAGTTTTGTAGTGTTTGTAAAAAGTGACATATTTTCCAAGTTGTAAATAAAATTTAAAAAAAACTGTAACTTGTAGGAAGATTAATGCACCTTATTTATTTATTTTGCTTTGCGATAATCTATTTATTCGTGTGCTTGTACTGCTTTTGTAAAATGAGTTGTAAAAAAAATTAGTTGTGTTTATGCCTAAGGAAATCTAGGCATGATAGGATTTTGTATTGGGGCTTCCCCACACCCAACGAGGTATAGATTCTATCTTTATATTTGTTGATAGATTATGTAAGATGACTCATTTTATTGCTTGTAAAAAAAATAATGATGCCACAAGGATAGCCAACTTGTTTTTCTCAAAATTTGTTAGACTCCATGGCATTTCGAAGACTATCACTTCTGATAGGGATACTAAGTTTTTGAGTCATTTCTTGAGGACCTTATGGAAGAAGATGGGAACACAGTTATAGTTTAGTAGTGCCTATCATCCCCAAATTGATGGGAAAATTGAGGTAGTCAATCTGAGTTTGAGAAACCTCTTACAGTGTATTGTTGGTGGAAAGCCCAAGCCGTGTGACTTGGCATTGTCTCAAGCAGAGTTTTCTCACAAGAGTTCTGTTAACAGATCAACTAGAAAAATCTCATTTTCGCATCATATGTGTTAAGAATCCTCAAGGTGTTTTGGACCTTGTAAAACTCCCTATGCAAGATAGAATTAGAGATGATGGGGAAGCATTTTCTGAACACTTTCAACAACTTCAACAAGATGCGAGGAGTAAATTACAGGCTAGCAATGTGCGAAATAAGGATGCTACAGATGTCAGTAGAAGGAGATAGATATTTAATGTAGGTGATTTGGTGATGGTGTACTTGAGGCATGAGAGATTTCTCACTAGAACATATCATAAGCTAAAATATAGGAAGATACGTCCTTGCCAAATTTTGAAGAAGATCAATGATAATGCTTATGAGGTTTGTCTACCAGATGATCTGGATATTTCTTTTGTCTTCAATGTTTCTGATTTATATGCATTTCATGGAGAACTATCTAAGCTATAAAATATAGATGAGGTGGATTGGCATCACCACCTTCCAAGTAAAAAGAAGGAAAAGATTGCCCACATTTTGCATAGGCAGTCTATAGTCACCCGGAATGGTCATTGCAATAGGTACTTGATTCATTGGGAGGGATTACCAACAACAGATAGCACCTGGATCTCAGAATGGGATGTGATGAAATTGGACCCCACAAATTTGCAGCAGTTCACAAACACTGAATTATAGGATCTGCATTCCTTTAAAGAAGGGTAGAATGATGCAGGACCTTCCATAGGTCATAAACTAATACAAAAACTTCCGGGGGTCATAACTTTTGACTCAGGTTTGGGTTATTACTGAAATTTTTTGGCTGACTGGCTTAGGTGGTGGCATTTTTTTTTCCAATGATCTCAGATTGATTGGGATCCATTTTAGAACATTTTTAGGAGTTGAAACTTTCATTTAGGGATTTGAAATCAGATTTTAGTGTTTTTTCTCTAGTTTTTAGAAAGTTTTATTTTGTACTAAATCCAAATTTATGTTTCTAAATGTCAGATATTAGTTGGCAATTCTTTCTAACTTAGTTAAGGGCATGTTTATGGAAAAAATCAGCTTTTTAGGCGTTGTTTTAAAAATTACCAAAAATGGCAAAAAATAGTTTTCTTAAAAAAACTACCAAAAAGGGTAATTTCAGATTTGTACTTAATGTAGGGTTTTCTCTCATTGTAGAAGCAGAATAGTTGGAAGAATAATAAAGAAGGATTTTAATTTTGAAAATCTTATGTGTTTATTTTCTCTCTTTTATTTGTTAATTGTTGAAGGAATTTTGGCTGCATCATCCGAGGAAGAGGAAGAGGAGGTGTCAGTGGGAAATCTAAGGAGACCTAAGGAAGAGGAAGTGGAAGTGGAAGAGGAGGTGTTAGTGGGAAATTTAAGTGGAAGGGGATTGTAATACTTTATACAGGATGGTTACCTCTTTAGTGGAAAACAACTTTGTATACCAGTTGGTTCCATGAGGGAAAATATTATTCTAGAATTTCATAGTGGTGGTTTGGCTGGTCACTTTGGGAAGGACAAGACAATAGCCTTGTTTGAAGATAAATACTACTAGAAAAAAAATGAAAAGGGACATTAGTACACACATGGGAAGGTGCAAAATCTGTCAAGTGGCTAAGGGTCACTCCCAAAACACAAGATTGTATACACCTCTACCTCTACCTATCGAGCCATGGATAGATGTGAGTATGGATTGTGTATTGGGGCTTCCCCACACCCAGTAAGGTACAAATTCTATCTTTGTAGTTGTTAATAGATTCTCTAAGATGGCTCATTTTATTGCTTGTAAAAAAACTAATGATGCCACAAGGATAGCCAACTTGTTTTTCTTAGAACTTGTTAGACTCCATGGCATTCCAAAGACTATCACTTGTGACAGGGATACTAAGTTTTTGAGTCATTTTTGGAGGACCTTATGGAAGAAGATGAGAACACAGCTGTAGTTTAGCAGTGCCTATCATCCCCAAACTGATGGGCAAAATGAGATAGTCAATCTGAGTTTGGGAAACCTGTTACGATGTATTGTTGGTGAAAAGCCCAAGCAGTCAGACTTGGCATTGCCTCAAGCAGAGTTCGCTTACAAGAGGTCTGTTAACAGATGAACTAGAAAATCTCCTTTTCAGATCATATATGGTAAGAATCCTCAAGGTTTTTTGGACCTTGTACAACTCCCTGTGCAAGATATAATTAGCGATGATGGGGAAGCATTTGCTGAACACCTTCAACAACTTCAACAAGATGTGAGGAGTAAATTGGAGGATAACAATGAGTGATATAAGGCTGCTGCAGATGTTAGTAGAAGGAGATAGATATGTAATGCATGTGATTTGGTGATGGTGTACTTGAGGCATGAGAGATTTCCCACTGGCACATGTCATAAGCTAAAATACAAGAAGATAGTTCCTTGCCAAATTTTGAAGAAGATCATTGATAATGCTTATGAGGTTTGTCTACCAGATGATTTGGATATTTCTCATGTGTTCAATGTTTCTGATTTATATGCATTTCATGAAGAACTATCTAAGCCAGACATTACAGATGAGGTGGATTGGAATCACCACCTTCCAAGTAAAATGAAGGAAAAGATTTCCCACATTCTAGATAGGCAGTCTATAGACACCTGGAATGGTCATTACAATAGGTACTTGATTCAGTGGGAAGGATAACCAGCAACAGATAGCACTTGGATCTTAGAATGGGAAGTGATGAAATTGGACCCCATAAAGTTGCAACATTTCATAGACACCCACTTGCAGGCACTGTGTTCCTTTAAAGAAGGGGAGAATGATGCAGGACCTTTCGTAGGTCATAAACTAATACAAAAACTTTCAAAGGTCATAACTTTTCACGCAGGTCTAGGTTTTAGCTGAAATTTTTTGAGTGCCCACCTCAGGTGGTGGCATTTGTTTTGCCTATGATCTCAGATCGATTGGGATCTATTTTAGCACATTTTTAGGAGTTGAAAGTTTCATCTAGGGCTCTGAAATTAGCTTTTAGTGTTTTTTCTCTAGTTTTTAGTAAGTTATGTTTTGTAATAAATTTGAATTTATGTGTCTAAATCTTGGATATTAGTTGGAAATTATTTCTAACTTAGTTCAGGGCAAGCTTAGGGAAAAAAGTAGCTTTTTAGGAGTTGTTTTAAAAATTACCAAAAATGGCAAAAAATAGTTTTATGAAAAAAATTGTCAAAAAGTGTAATTTCAGATTTGTACTTAAATTAGTGTTTTCTCTCATTGTAGAAGTAGAGTAGTTGGATGAATAATAAATTAGGATTGTAATTCTGAATATCTTATGTGTTTTTTTTCTCTCTTGTATTTGGTAATTGTTGAAGGAATTTTGGCTCCATCATCCGAGGAAGAGGAAGAGGAAGAGGAGGTGTCAGTGGGAAATCTAAGGAGACCTAAGGAAGAGGAAGAGGAAGTGGAAGAGGAGGTGTCAGTGGGAAATATAAGTGGAAGAGGATTGTAATACTTTATGTAGGATGGTTACCTCTTTAGAGGAAAACAACTTTGTATACCAGCTAGTTCCATGAGGGAAAATATTATCTGAGAGTTTTATAGTGGTGGTTTGGCTAGTCACTTTGGGAAGGACAAGACAATAGCCTTGGTTGAAGACAAATACTACTGGCCAAAACTGAAAAGGGACATTATTAAGTATGTGGCAAGGTGAAGATTTTATCAAGTGGCTAAGGGTCACTCCTAAAACACATGATTGTATACACCTCTACCTGTACCCATCAAGCCATGGATAGATGTGAGTATGGATTTTGTATTGGGACTTCCCCACACCCAGCGAGGTACAGATTCTATCTTTTTAGTTGTGGATAGATTCTCTAAGATGGATCATTTTATTGCTTGTAAAAAAACTAATGATGCCACAAGGATAGCCAACTTATTTTTCTTAGAAATTGTTAGACTCCATGGCACTCCAAAGACTATCACTTCTGACAGTGATACTAAGTTTTTGAGTCATTTCTGGAGGACCTTATGTAAGAAGATGGGAACAAAGTTGCAGTTTAGCACATTTTCGGGAGCTGAAAGTTTCATCTAGGGCTCCGAAATTAGCTTTTAGTATTTTTTCTTTAGTTTTTAGAAAGTTCTATTTTGTAATAAATCCGAATTTATGTTTCTAAATCTTTGATATTAGTTGGCAATTTTTGTAACTTAGTCGAGGGCATGTTTAGGGAAAAAATCATCTTTTTAGGTGTTGTTTCAAAAATTACCAAAAAATGGCAAAAAAACAAATATGGGAAAAACTACCAAAAAAGGGTAATTTTTGGATTTCTTGATTTTCTAGTTTTTTTTTGGTTACTTAAGGATTTTCCAGTGAATTGTAGAAGAAGTTAGTGATGAATGGAAAAATACTGAAGGTTTCAAAGTTGATTTTATTTGTCTTGTGATTGAGTTTTATTGTTAACAGAGAGCGTTGTGCTACATAAACATCATTATGTGCTCAAAACACATTAAAGACTCTAATCTCACCTTAAGCTTCTAACACTAAGAAAATTAACAACAACTAACAATGGCTATTTTGGTGAGCTTATTCCTAATGACTAACTCACCTAGCCCACATTGCAATGACCTTCTAAGGTCTTAAAACAAATCAACATCCCTGACTTGGCTAGAGTCAAGTACAAGACAAAACTTCTAAGGTAGCCTATGTGTGCTGTTGCACCAACTAATCTTCACATACTTCTTCTCTTCTTATCTCAACTCTATATCAACTTCCATACTTATTACAAAGGGCACATCTCATAGTTAGACGCGCTTATCAAAACAATTAACTAGGTTGGCCTATAACCGATTACATACAACGCTTCCAATTGAATTGGATCAAGCATGTTTACATAAAAACATAATTACATGTCTACAACCTAAATACAATAGGTGCATAACCTTACAAAATAATATTATCATCACTAATCAAATTACCAACAGTCGGTTGCATACTCTATTTTGTTCTGACATTTACTGGTTGAACCTCTTCAACTGTCTGTATCTTCGTCATATGGTCTCATCTGATCATACGCTCTTAGACTTAGCATGAATACATACATCCAAGCTTAACTTCATGAGTGCATACCTTAACTAGGTCATACGCATGTGCGTTGATGCTCTGACCTTCTGGTACTATGCTAACTGTCCAGTATATTATACTTAGCCAAATTCTGATGTTTTGATAATGTGCACTAACTCCAAAATACTATATGACTTTGTTTCCATAATGAAAACACTATATCTAGTCATATACAATAGTATAGTCAGCTTTCCAACAACATATATATATATATATATATATATATATATATATATATATATATATATATATATATATATATATATATATATATATATATATATATATATATATATATATATATATATATATATATATATATAAATTATACTTGAATATATTCTATTTAATCATCAAAGCATACATAACAAAACATGAATAAAAGCATACGTAATTAAACCAAGCATGCATAGTTTGACCATCAAAGAATGTACACATCAAAGTACATGTGTACATTTAATTGAACCATCAAAGAAAATATATTTAAGAACATGTGCGTGTGTGTGTATCTACACACACACACACACACACACACACACACACACACACACACACACACACACACATATATATTTATATTTATATGTATGTCTATATATATATATATATATATATATATATATATATATATATATATATATATATATATATATATATATATATATATATATATATATATATATATAGACATATTGTTGGAAATATTCAAGATTAGCCAAGTTTCTGAGAGGGGAGGGGTGAATCAGTAACTTCAAAACTTTTAACAAATTCAGATCTTAACCATAGTTCAAATAACATTTAGATCAATAAGCTAACTGCATGGATGAGTAACAGAAAGAATAAAACATTCATAACACTTTGAACACAGAGATTTGGTGACCAAGAAACCTTCCAAATAGAAAGTAAAATTGGGGTGGGGATGATACCCACAAAACTTCAATACTGCACTATAAAGTTTGCCAGTTAAGGCTTACAATGATAACTTCTGATGATCTGCCCTGTTAGGAGCAATAAGGACTGCTAGGTCCACCTTGTTAGAGGATTTACAAACATACAAAGAAGTATGCACTCGGTTAAGAGATTTTACAAAGACTGTTAAGTCTACCCTGTTAAAGGATTTTAAGCTGATTCACCTGTTAGGCTGAAACAGTAGATCTTTTACTTGCAACTGTACTTGCTGATTGAGATTCTTTGATGTATTGATCACCTTCTATGATGGATATATCTTTGTTTCTCCTTATACTGTTGTAGCCCTTTGTAATTTGCTTATCTTTGCCTTTCTTCTCTTTTTCACACTTCTCGCTTCTTCTCCACCTTTGATATGATACAAAACAATGTTTATATATCAATCCAAAACAATTACAAAATAATTACAAAGTCGGCTCTCAAATAAGTTAACACAAATATTACTGAGTTGGCCCAAATATAGTTACTCAATTACTGCAAACTAACTCGGTGACTTTTTGATACTTGGCATCCACTACGTTACTCGGCATTGTCATGCTCTTGGTAGAAGTGGAGGCTCGATCCATACTAACCACTCGGTTGTAGTTTCGAACTCAGTATATACTAGAGACTCAGTAGATATAGTGTCACTCGGTAGAAACTGGATTCCTTGTTTACCATGCTGGCACTCGATAAACACTGCTCATCTCATCACTCAGTAATGATAACTTGGTAAGCACTATGAATCTCGGTCTGTTCAGTAAACACTATTCTATCTACTCGGTAAACACTGTCTTGTCTGCTTGGCAAACATACAGAGTCTGAATAAGTGTTGTCACTAATGACAAACATACTTAATGCCAACACATATGTATATACATAATAGATACATATGTATATATACACATAATAGATACATACATACACACACACACACACATATATATATATGTATATGTATATGTATGTATGTATGTATGTATGTATATGGGTAAGAGTTTGGAGTTGGGGGACAATTCCACGGAAGTCTTTTAGAAATGAGAGATGTCGCTCGAAAGGGGCACCCTTTTTCAAAAAATGGGCGCGTGTTTTAGGTTCGGGCACCCGATCCTAAATTCGAAAAATGGGTGCCCGTTTTTTAATTAAAAACGGGTGCCCATTTTTTAATTCAAAAAATAGGTGCCCATTTCTAAAATTTTTTTTTTTTTTTTTTCTAGATTTAAAAATGCAGTTTAAGACTTTGAATTTTTTTTAAAAAAATGGGCGTCCATTTTTTGAATTCAAAAAATGGGCGCCCATTTCTTAAGACATGAGCGGGAAGCACACATCTGCCTCGAATTTCATTTCAAATTCAATTTGGTTTAGGCTTGGTAGAACCAAGCCTATGCCTTGACCTCCAAAAATTTGGTTAAGGCATTATAGAGTAAAATTTCTACCTTGCCATAATTTTTAGGACAACTTCCCGAATGAATTTTTTGATAAAATGAAAACCCATTTTAGCTCTTATTGTGCAGATTATAAAAATATAAATTTTATAGTAATATGATGAATTTTAATATTTATACAATATTTATTAAGCCAACGTGGTACCTAAACTTGAAATACCAAGGTTAACTAAAACTTTAATAACTTTTTTAATTTTTTGTTTTTTGAAAAATGAGTTATATTTCATCAAACTACATAGAATTCTTTTCAATTTAAATTTTTTTTTTTGAAAAAAAGTGAAGTTATCATCAAATTATGGTGTCCGTACACCAGAGGTTTCAAAAATGTACTTTATAGTCAATTAAAAATTAATTAAAAAAAAATTCTGTAAAAAAATAAGATAAAATATTCTCATCAATCTTCAGTGTTTTAGGTACCTTTTCCCAAAAGGATTCCCAAAAATACATTTATTTACTTCAAAAAAGGGTGTCCATAGATGCATGAGGTGTGGTCCTGAAACAGGCATTTTGAAAAAGTGGTTTTTAGACATGCATAGTAAAATTCAATTTATAGCATGTGGGTATTGAAATAAATTATATATTTGAAAACTAGATTCCGAGCACTAAATTTTATATTACTGAAGTTTTTCAAGATTCAATCTTTAAGTGCTTCAAATTTGGACATCAATGGACAGAAATTTTGAAAAATAGAGAAAACACTTCCACTTTTTGGCCAAAAGTGGGACCCAACTTCTTGCAGCCACCCATATATATATATATATATGTGTGTGTGTGTGTGTGTGTGTGTGTGTGTGTGTGTGTGTGTGTGTGTGTGTGTGTGTGTGTGTATTACATGTACACTTGAACGTAATAATTAATGATGATTTAGGATAAATACAAATATGTACATCATTAAGCATGCATAACAACATGTGTAAAAGAATTTTATTAGATTACTAATTTACCATAAACTTTATCCAAGTAGTAGTCAATCTAGCTTATCTCATATAATTAATCTATCTAATTTATATATAAAGGGGATGTTTTATGGGGACATACATGTCAAAATTATATATATATATATATATATATATATATATATATATATATATATATATATATATATATATATATATATATATATATATATATATATATATATATATATATATATATATATATATATATATATATATATATATATATATATATATATATATATATATATATATATATATATATATATATATATATATATATATATATATATATATATATATATATATATCAAAGTATTATTGTCCAAGCATGCATAATTGAACCAAACATGCATAATTATATACCAAAGTAGATACAATATTCAAATTATAATATCATTTATGAGTTCTAAGGTAAAAAACCTTGAGTTCAATTGTGAAAGTACAAAAGCTACAAAAAAAAAGTTTAGGCTAGAGCCCCTAACAAATATAGTGTGGATCCTCTCTATCTTTTATTATCTCCAAAAAAATTTCATGTTCTTCAATAGGCAACCTCCAGTTTTGGTTGCCATGTCCTCTTTTTTGGAATGTCTTAAATTGCAACTTTGTCGCTATAACCAAATGATGGTAATGTAGAAATTTTTGTCCAACCTTGTATTCGACAAATTGAACACCATTTTGGTCTATCTTCATTGTTGATAATATGTGCCTTCAATGACAACTGAATGGGTTGGATATGATTGTCTGTCACCATCTACAATTACTTTGGACAACTCATATTTTTCTTTGGTGCAACTTAGAGGATAATAATCTACACTTTCTACTTTGTTAGGATCCACAACCACAACAAAAATTTCACCTGTACATGTGTACAAATGTCCATGCAATTTAAAAATTAAATAAAAAGATATAAATAATTTGATCACAACTTGTGATAAATTGAAATTAATAAAAATAATATATATGTACATGTGCACACACTTGTAACAACTAAATCAGAAACATTTTCAAAATCAGTTGAATATATAGGATCATGAATTTATGTCAATGTAATCATCTTCATAAGGAGGAATTCTGATCAACTCTTTCATATCCCATCGTGAAACATATCCATTTGCAATATTCTCACATTGACTCATTGGATTGTCCTCAACACAATCAACACAAAAATGATATTTTTCTCTTACTTGAATCAATGGTGGCATGTGTTGTCCGATACTCATCAATTGATGTAAAATTATAATACCACCAATTCTTTGACAATTGTAAGGATTGGATCGATCTATATCTGATACAAATTTGAACAAAATTTGAAATTTGAACACATTAAATTAGATCAACAATTACATGATAAAAGTGAAAAATACATATGATCAAGAAAATTAAATATTTATTTAAGAAATTGAACTGAAATAAATTTTACCTTTCACTTCCCAAAAATAATATTTGTTCTATTGGGTGTCTCAACCAAAAAAATGACCTTGGCACCATTCAATAATTTTATTTGCATTCTCTATCATGTTACCCATGTACAACATGTAAATTTACATGAACTAAATTAGTTTAAAGAAAATGTATCTAGAAGCTTCTTTCAAGACATTATAAATAATTTAAAACATCCTAAATACATGTATCTACAAGTTCCTTTTCGTGAAGTGCACATTTTACACATGGTCTTGCTCCATCGCACTCCTCTTTTCCATGACCAGTTTCAAAAAAGTTGGATGCATAAAATTAACATTGAGTCTAGCATGTTGCATGGCTAACCAATTAAAAGATTTTGCAAATTTGAATTATCCTATTTGATAAGATTGTATACACACATGTACATATGTATAGATATACACAAGATATCATTTAAAAATATAGTTCATCATGTTTACACAAATTTAATAACTTAAAAAATATGAGAATGGAAATGAATTGAACTACACGTGTACTTACCTACACAACCATCAGACCATATCTAGTGTTGTGAAGCCTTTATCCCATGATTCTCAAGATCTTCAAAAAAATTTGCAAAACAATGAGCCACATAGCTCCTATCACAAACTCTATCATCACTAATATAGAAATGAACCTCCTTGATGATAATGCATTTATCTTGATCAGTACTTTCTATCCCATCCAAATCAAATTGTGTGTGTCTATAGATCACTTGCACAAATATTGCAACTTGTTCGAAATGATAATATTGACCTTGAAGCTCTCATTGAGGGGAAAATGTATAGTTCTCAGAGAAATTTACAACTGAAAGAACACAACTAGGTAGAAAACAATTTTTGGAATCATGAAACTGTTCGGCTCCCCATTGTCCACCATGACTATGTTGGATATGTGAATATATCATAGCACAAAACGTGGTCATAAGCTCAAGGTAGGGAAACTCACTCTCCTTCAATGCAATTTTTCTTGGATTCAACTCCTGTCCTAGTTCTGTATGTCTCATATTCAAATCTCTTCCACAAAACTGACATTGAAACATCAATATTCAAATTTTGTAGTATAAATTCATGCAAATATCCACAATCATTGCATGTATTCTTTAAAGATTGTACTTTGAACTCATTTGAATCTTCTAATTTATCACATAAATTAGACTTCATAAATTATGTCGTACTTCTAGGGATAACCATATCTAGATTAAGTACTGCCATAGCTTTTTTATATGATTGCAAGTGTAGATGAAATTCAACATGATCTCAACAACAACAAATTTTGTGTACCTTATTTATGCATACAAAGATGGGACACAACCTCTCTTGAACATTCTCTGACATATGTTCGCATGTAAAAACTCTTGCTTGAATGCTTGAAATAGTTCACTTTGTGTTATATCTATAAAATGTTTTAGATGTTCATATTTCATACTTGACTCTTCATCTTTCATCTGTATAGTATCTCTTCTATTGGAAGAAACGCTAGAGAAAGTAGTCCAATATACAATGACTTGCCCTTTTACATCTTCAGTAATTATGTCTTTTCGAGGAAATCTAAAAATATTTACCCAATTCTTTTCAATGTTTTCATCTAACATATTTCTTCTCCTGCTATATCTTTGAATAGTTCTTCTAGATACTTGCATTAAATCATAAATTGCACAAACTTATTTTCTCCGTGTCAACTTCCTACAAGATATTGTAGTTATCAACGCTCTACGTGCAACACTTAAATCGGCTCCTCGAGTTGTGTTCTTAATGTTGGTTAATGCATCTTGCAAATTTTCAACTATTGTTTGATTAACATTATCCACAAAGATTTTTTCCTGTTATCAACACCCAATAACTCCAAACCAGGAGTCACCTCTCTTTTCATGAATAACCTTGCAAATAATTGTGCTCTTCCAAACATTCTTTTATTTTCAAAATATTCATCCCAATTTTTTTTGCAATGCAATTTAGTTTTACTTTCAGATACCATGTGTTCAGATGAAACTTGACTGAAAAGTGTGTCTTCATTCATCTCCATCAAATTTCCCATGTTAAATGATATATTTCCACGTTGAGAACTACCAATTTTTTCTCCTACTTGAATTGCATCTTCTTCAATATCAATAGGTTCTTCTTGTACATCAATATGTTGATCTTCATTATGTTTTGTATGAGCTTGTAATTTGTCATCTCTTATTCGATCATATTTCCTTATTTTGTTCCTTTTATTCTCTATTGAATTGAAAAATTTAATTCACCTACATACAAAAAATTCTATACCTAATAGAAAACTATAAATAATATTTATAAGTTTATAAATTAAAAATAAAATAATATAATGCTTTAATCTAAAAATTAAACAAAACAATGCTTGAATTTAAAAAAACCAAGTAAAATAATATGTCAATTAAGAGAAAATTAAATAACACAAAAAAAATCAAAACTAAGATAATAAAATATCTTGCAAAAAAACATACCTTCTTAATGAGATTGTCCTTTGTAATTCCCTTTTGAAAAAAAAAGACTAAAAACAACTTCCACCAAATGATTTTATTTAAAAAATCACTAATTATTTTGCATGTATTCGACAATTTGTTTTTCATTTTTTCATTCCAAAATTTTTCTTTTTATATGGGGTCTAAGCACTTGGTCACTAAGGAAACCATAATTAGTCGGCCCTAGTTTTAGCTGAACCAGGTCCAACCGAAACTACCTATGTGTCATCCTATGTGGCAGCCACACAAGCAAAAATTAAAGTTTTTCATAACTTCTTAGTTCTGTAGCTTATTTATCCATCAAAACACAAATTTCTTCAAAAAATAAAAATACCTTTTTGTAGATCTCGGAGTTAGGATTATGGGCATATAAATTTTATAATATTTTGATTTCAGATAATATATTATAATTATAAAATATTGTAAGTGGTTATTTTAACATTTGAGAAGACACTGCTTCAAAAAAGATAAAAATAGTAAATCATAACAAAAAAAAGTTAAAATTTATATTTAAGACTAGAGGAGAGAGTCCTCTTCAAGAATATGTAATTTTTTTTTGAAAAATGTACATTTGATAGGGGAAATTTGACAGGAGACAAAAACTGTCAATTTCGGATAAGTTCAACTTTGAGTAGTCATAATGGGAAAAGTATACGTCAGACACCAATCTTTTTTTTATACAGTAGCTATACATGTCATCTATAACATATTATTAAATCAACAATTGAAAATGGACTTGATAAAATAAAAAAATATATCAATTGTTATTCAAAAAAAATTAAAGACATAAATTTCATCTAGTTTTACACATTTCATTATTTTACATCATCTTCAAATTCTAAACACAAATGTGAATTTTGTGTTGTTAAAGCTAAGTAGTTTGCTTGTTGTTGATCATTTCCTTTATAAAAGTGTGACATAGGTTTGTACTTTACCCTCATTAATGGAAACATTTATCAATAACAAAGAAAATTGCTCCAAATGTTATCAACATCAACGTTCTCAACTTTCCAATAATATTTTACTTCCTCCCTATTTCACAACAATGACAAAGGGCCAAACTCCCCCTAAAAAACTCACTTTTCACCCCCCGAGAGGAATTCTCTCAGAAATAATTTAGAAAAGAATATTTTGCAACAAGCTAGACCAATGCAAATATTGGTGCAATATAGTGACTACTAGGAAGGGGCATATTGTTGGCAAGTTGTCTATACTAAAGTATATAACTAGATATAGTGTTGTCATTATGGAAACAAAGTGATATAGTAGTTTGGAGACAATGCACTTAGTGTATATATTAGAATTGAGTTAAGTGTTGAAGAGTGGACAGTATACAGAGTTCCAAAAGCTCAGAGCATCAATGCACATGTGTACGGAAGAACTATGGTATGCACCCTAGAAGTTATGGTTGTAGACTATACTTATGCTTAGTCTAAGAGCACATAAGTAGATATGCAAAGATGTGAAAGTTACAATCAGTTGAAGTTGCACAACTAGTGTGTGCCAGCAGCGAACAGAGCATGGAGCCAATAGTTAGCTTTTTGGTTTGCGATTGTAATTTAATGTTGTAAAGGCCATGCGCCCATTGTATTTAGGTTTTTGATATATGTACATGTATAATTATAAGCACACTTAAGCCAATTCATTTGGAAGCATTGTTTATAATTAGTTATAGGGCCGACCTAATTGTTTTGTTTGTATAAGTGCATACATATAAGGTGCACCCATTGTATTCGGTATGGAAGTTAAAATAGAGTTGTGATAAGAAGAGCAAAGGTATGTGAAATGAGCATAAGATGTATTAGAGCTTTGCTAGAGGTCAAAGCATCAGCCCACCAAAGGAATTGATCTAACAAGTAGTGTCACAGTGAATAGTTCACTTGTAGATATAGTGTGTATCTGAATTAGAAGGTTGTAGCCTTCATCATTTGAGTAGTGAGCTCTAGGACAGTGAGTCCACTCCCCTAATAGGGATCATTGTAAAAGACTCCTAACAGGGTCTGACCGTTAACAAGGTCTATTGTACTTAAAGCATTGTAAAGCTACTCGTAACAGGGTAAATGATCTTCTAACAAGGATCACAAAACACTAGTGCAGAATATTAGTGGGTATCAAGTCCCACTAGGGTTTTTACCTATTTGGGTTTCCCCGTAACCATATTGGTGTCATGTTTATATGAATGTTTAATTCAGTTCTTAAGCATTTAAGTTCAACATAAAGATTAAAGTTAAAAGTTAAAATACAGTGAGCACCAATTCCCCCCCCCCCCCTCTCAATGTTCCCATTCCTAACAGTTGGTATTAGAGCTCTAGTCCTCAGCAAAGAAGTTTAACCACTTGAGGAGATCATGGACAAAGAAGATATGAAACATCTGAAGAAAAATCTTGAAGCCACTCTTGAAGACCTAGACAATTCAGAAAGAGAAATTGAAGAACTAAAAGAAAAATTCAGTGATGCTCAATTAGTTATCAAAAGACTAAGAAAGGATTTGAAAGGATGCTCTAATAATAAACTTGAATAAAAAGTCAAGAAGTTGACTTAAGAAAATGCATCCTTATTAAGTCAACTTGAAGAATTTGATGACAAACTAATGAACAATCAAGATGTCTGCAATGAACAAGTCAAGGAGAACCTTCAACTCAATGAAGAACTAAGGGAAGCTAATTTGGAAATCTTAGAGCTAAAGAATATCAAAGAGAGCTTGGAATCTGAATTGAATAAGTCAAAGGATCATATTGACAAATTACACACCAATGCTGAGTTGGTAGAATCACAATTGTATGCAAGAAGAATCAAAGGAGACACTAGCTGCATTGGATACAATGAAGCACAAAATCAGTTTGACAATATGTGAGCAAGAAAGGATTCACAAAAGAACTCTACTGATGGTGAGAAGATTGAAGATCAAACCAAAGACAATGGTGGTCCTCCTAAGAATGAGCACAAGCAAGTAGAAGACACTTGTTTTACTTGTAACAAACATGGACACATTGCAAGAAATTGTATAGAGGTAAAACCTTTTAATGGCTACTGTTATTCATGCAATAGATTTGGTCATAAAGCTATGAATTGCAAGAGTAGTAAGAAAAATAGGACTCAACAAGATCAAAGAAATCAGAATCAGACAAATGTTAGAAGTTCTCAGAATGTTACATGTTAGATATGTAACTATAATGGTTGCTCAGCCAGAACATGTTGAATGGTGACTCATGTCAATGCACCAAGGAATAATAGACCTTCAGTCATTTGTCACTCTTGTAATAAGGCTCGACATATCTCAAGGTTTTGTAGATCAATGACGTAAGGTCAGGAAAGCCCTAAAAAGATCGAAGAACTAGTTTTTGATCCTGAAGCAGAACTCAAGTTTTTGAAAGCCTTAGAGGATACGAGCTTGATTTGGTCAGAAGAAAAGATGAACAAAGTTGATGAGAATTTATTGGATGCATCCCAAGTGGATGCACCCTCTACATCCGCATGAATGGCCCTCAGGGTCATAGGGGGAGCTAATTTAGCTCTAGACCCCTGTGTGGTTGGTATACTCATCCTCAGAGTATGTGCCTTTTGACTTAAGCTTTTAGAGTGTATAAGAACCTTTGTGCAAGAGTGCACATGTTGATTGTTAGCAAAGCTCGAGTTTGAAATTTTGAAGTGACAGCTTGGTTTATGCGATGTGCATTAATGGTGGATATTTCACTTTAAAGTACACATAAGTCATTTTATTGCTCATTGCATTCAAATTTAGAGTGATAGAGAGAAGAAGGACCCTTGCAAGTTGGTGTGAATTGTTGTAGATTGAATCTATCATAGATTTGCTATAGTTATCAGTGCATTTGATCAGTTGTAGTAACCCTAGCTCATTGTGCTGGTTCGGAAGCCGTCAGATCATCTCTAAGTTTAGTTGGAAAGAGATTAACAGGTACGTCATGGCCACTCCCATAGTTTTTGATGTTGCAAAAAAGAAGAGATACATTTTCAAGAAGCACCCATTTAAATCAACCATAGATGATTTAGAGAGAGCATTCTCCTACACACCGATGGGCATCATGCATGTAGAAGACATAAGGGCTTACATCTATTGTAAGAAGGAACCTATTTGACTAGATAGGTTATGGGCGCACATGGAAACAATGTTGAAACCAGACAAAAAGTTCATTAATGAATACACCAAATGGAATGATCACCCTATTGTTCAGTATGCTACGACATATGAATTCTATGAGATAGAATGGATAAAGATCTTATTGAGAAGAATCCATGATGATTTTTTTTGGATTGGAGATGTTCCAGTTAGAATGACCTAATTCATGAGATGATAGGTCTTTCTAGGACAGGCGCCATCCTTCCAGTGGGCAAGGATGTCAGAAAAATGGTTGAACAAGTATGTAAATCCAAAAGTGATAGGCGTGGCATGACTATTGAGCCTATAGATCAAGAAGACATCAAATTGATGTCAATGATACTGGGTTACAAGTTTCATCACACTAGCAGGGTGAATAGTGTATCTGCGGGCATTATTCTAGCAGCTAGTAGAATTGTGCAAGAAGATGGAGAATTCAACTTGTGTGAGATCTTGTGCGCACAGTTGATAGATAACATCAAAGCTATCAAACATGACAAAACAAAGATATTTAGGTTTGGGTCCCTAATGATCTATATGTACCTTCATATAGTTGGTAAAGTGTCATACTTGTATCTAGACAAGTCCATTCCAACCATGCCACAAATATCAAACAAGGCATGCACTGAGAGCACCTTAAGAGACTATATAACCTTGGAATTTAAAACCTTCAGAGAAAAGATGTAGATGAGGTACAAGATTCCTGAGAATATTGTGGAGAAGTATAAAGACACAATATGCTTTATGATGGAGATAGACACTACATGTATGGAAGCCATTGATCCTAGAACTAAGTGGATTCATCCACTTGGGTATGAGGTAGAGGAACAAGTTCTTGAAGCCTATGCATAGGTATTGCTCTCAGCCCCTAAATATGATAATGAACCTAGGTGGGGAACCTATGAAGAAAAGACTAGAGAAGTTGATGCTAAGCTGAACAGTGCTACAACAAAAAGAAAGGTTTCAAAGGTCACATATGAAATCTTGAGAATACATGGTGTGTCTCAAGAAGACCTTGATAAAGCAAGGGATGAAAATATTTCCATAGAATTGAAAGGCACATCATTAGAGGAAGAACAAGATGATCCTAAGCTAAAAAAGATAAAAACTGAATTAGATGACAGTCAGAAGGGGAAAGAAGATAGTACTCCTTTTGCACCCAAAGATACTCCTCTGAAGTATAAGCCTTTATTCAAGAGGAAGAAAGAAGCTAGCACTAGTCATCCATCCTCACGAGCATTAAGGAGCAAGACAAAAACTCAAGAAACTCCTTAGGAAGGATTTAGACCTAGCCTTAAAGTTTTAAATGCAAGAATTGTTGATGAAGGCATAATTGATCAAGTAGAGAAATATTATGACACATACAGTGAGATTGACAAATCAGAAATACATAGTATGATTGTCAAACACATGATCAAGTTCAAGAAGGTAGTCCTTGAGCTGAAAATAGAAATTCCAGATAAAGTATGGGATAGTCTAGAAAACCTAAAGAGACAAGAAAATGAAGAAGATCTAAGGATTGGAGAAAAAGTAGTAGAAGATACTCCGCCTATATGTTCTAAAGAAGAAGTGACACTAATATTGAATTTAGTGAAACTACACCTAAGGACTAAGATGAGAACTCTTCACATCATGAACAAAGACTATGAGCTAATTACGAAAGAAACATAAAAGGCTTTTGAGAAGGCGTTATTGGAACAATAGATAAAACCACCTACTGTGCCCATCTCTCATGCACCCAATAAGGAAGATAAAGTGGTAGAGCCCACCAATGTACCAAAGATAGGTCCTCGGGACTCAACGCCCATAGCAAAAACTAAAACAGAGGCAAACAAGTCTACACCCATGATAGAATCACACAAAGACAACACTATTATCATAGATAATGTGGAAATAGCCATGGCAGCTACTAATAAGGAGTTGGACAAGTTTGAGGAAGCATTTGTCATCACTGAGGAAGCTAAAATATTATGCAGCAGTACACCTCCCATTCAGCAAGAAGTACTTATAGAAGATGTTTCTTATGAGAAAGAAGAAGAGAAGAAAGAAGGAGAAAATGAAGAAAGAAAAGATGAAACTGTTATTGAACTGGTCACAGTAAAACAAGAAGTGGTGATGGAAAGAACTCCCATCACTCCCTCCTTAGCATTTTTGTCAAGTTTGACACCTGACACAAGCAGTTTGGACTCTTGGAAAGAAGAAGACTTGATTAAGTTTAGTGTCCTGGCTATGGAGAAGGCAAAGGAGAAGCAAGTCATGAGAAATCCTCTCCTTGAGGAATCAGTGAATATTTTGAATAGTTTGTTGCCTGAAGATAAGAAAGTGAAAAATGTACATTCAGTTGATGATGTGAGCACAGTCATCTCATAGTTCAAAGTCAATTTTTCTAGCTTAGAAGAATCTGGGACCATAGTGGTAGAAGAGAAATACTTGAAGAAGAGACTCAATGAACTAATGAGAAAATTCGCACTTGACTTAAGTTCACTTTAGTCTGGTCAGGCACCCTTGAAGGAATTTTCAAATCAAGGAAAGAAATTCATTGTAGAATCCATGGATTAGGATAAGCTCACTGATGCCCATCTTAAGAAGATCAAAGATGTAGAGGTAATGATTGATAAGGTGAAGAATTCAGTGCTAGACACATCCACTAATGTGAACATGTGTAACAATGTCTATCAAGGTCAGTTGGACATAATTGAGAAGGCAAAGAAAGAAATGGAGAAGATAAGGTCTAGACAAACTCAATTGAGGAATGCTCTTGCACCCTCACTAGACATTCTCAGTTAGAACATAAAGGAGATTGATGCGACCATGATAACCTATGATCAAGGTCAAAGCATATAATTGGAGAAGATGGAGAAGCTTCAATATGCATTATGCACCCATCTACAAATAGTCAATTCTCTGATAACCTTTTGTAAGAAGGAGATCCAGAACCTCAAGATTGCATATCCAGATGTTTTTCCTCAATGAGTAAGTGTACATATAGTTTTTTGATACACCTTTGTCATTAATGTCAAAGGGGTAGTTGTGTATAGAATATGGAGTATATATATGTATAGAAGACAAAACTTTTTGTGTAAAGGTACAGTTAGAAACCTGGCCATATTCCTTTGTTGCCATCAATGACAAAGGGGGAGATTGTTGGCAAGTTGTCTATACTAAAGTATATGACTAGATATAGTGTTGTCATTATGGAAACAAAGTCATATAGCAGTTTGTAGATAACACACTTAGTGTATAGATTAGAATTTAGTTAAGTGTTGAAGATTGGATAGTATACTGAGTTAAAGTAGCTCAGAGCATCATCGCACATGTGTACATATGAACTATGGTATGTGCCCTGTAAGTTAAGGTTGTTAGACTATACTTATGCTTAGTCTAAGAGTGCATAAGTAGATATGAAAAGATGTGAAAGAGACAGTCAGTTGAAGTTGCACAACCAGTGTGTGCTAGTAGCGAACAGAGCATGGAGCCGATAGTTAGCTTTTTGGTTTGCGATTGTAATTTAATGTTGTAAAGGCCATGTGCCCATTGTATTTAGGTTTCCGACATATGTACATGTATAATTGTAAGCACGCTTAAGCCAATTCATTTGGAAGTGTTGTTTGTAATTAGTTATAGGGCCGACCTAATTGTTTTGTTTGTATAAGCACCTAAATATAAGGTGCGCTCATTATATTTGGTATGGAAGTTAAAATAGAGTTGTGATAAGTAGAGAAAAGGTATGCAAAGTGAGCATAAGATGTATTAGAGCTTTGCTAGAGGTCAAAGCATCAGCGCACCAAAGGAACTGATCTGACAAGCAGTGTCACAGTGAACAATTCACCTATAGATAAAGTGTGTATCTGAATTAGAAGGTTGTAGCCTTCATCATTTGAGTAGTCAGCTCTAGGATAGTGAGTCCACTCCCCTAACAGGGATCATTGTAAAAGACTCCTAACAGGGTCCAACCCTTAACAAGGTCTATTGTACTTAAAGCATTGTAAAGGTACTCCTAACAAGGTAAATGATCTTCTAACAAGGAGCACAAAACACTAGTGCAGAATATTAGTGGGTATCAAGTCCCACCAGTGTTTTTACCTATTTGGGTTTCCGCATAACCATATTGGTGTCATGTGTTGATTTCATGTTTCATGTTTATGTGAATGTTTAATTCAATTCTTAAGCATTTAAGTTCAACATAAAGATTAAAGTAAAAAGTTAAAATACAGTGAACATTGATTCACCCCCCCGCAATTCCCCCCCCTCAGTGTTCCCATTCCTAACACATATAACCTAGCTTTCCCCTTAGATACTCAAAAGTATCCTTGCACAAAGGTTTTTTGAATATGTCTTCTATCTGCTCCTTTATAGGCACATACATAATCTTTACTTCACCATCCAACACCTTCTCTCAAATAGAATGATATCTAATAGATATATGCTTTGTTCTACAATACTATATTAGATTCGTTAACATGCTTATAGTAATGGTATTATCACACATGATCAAAATTGGTTCTTCAAAAGTAACTCATATATCCTTCAAAGTCTATTTCATCCATAATACTTGAGTACACCACAAGGATCCTACAATGCATTCTGATTTAGTAGTTGATAAAGCTATAGAATCCTATTTCTTTCTTGACCAAGCAACTAATCGGGAGCCAACAAGGTAAGCCCTACCACTGGTACTTCTTTAGTTATCCAAACATCCTACCCAATCTGAATCGGTATAAATTGTCAACATGAAATATGGACCTTTTAGATACCACAAATCAAACTCTTCTGCTCCTTTTAAATATCTGAATATTCTTTTCACCACCATAACATGTTATTATTTTGGTTCTTGTTGAATTATGACTTCCAAGCATACTGCATACATGATACTAGTCTAGTAATAGTCATGTACAACAAACCACGAATCATTGATTTGTATTAACTTCCGTATACCTTCAGTGAATCATCTTCCTTAGTTAACATACAAGTCGAAACAATTGGAATACATACTAATTTGGAACTCTCCAACCCAAACTTCTTTAATAGTTCCTTAACATACATCGACTAAGAAATAAAAATGCTTCTTCTGCTCTAATTTACTTGCAATCTAAGAAATAAATTAAACTCTTCTATCATAGAAATCACAAATTCTTTTTGCATTTCCTCTAAAAACCTCATGCACAAGTCATTTTTTCCTTGAAAAATAATATCGTCAACATGGTTTTGCAAGATAAACCACATACTTACGTTCCAACCACAGATGTTTGTATCTAATGTGGCAAAAAGCCACATTTTTTCAAAATGCCGAAGGACACATGAAGGTGAACATGGACGTGTAGAATATACAAGGTGTATGTACACATAGGAGGCATTTGACGAGGGAGGAAGATGACCTGGACACGTAGGAAATTCAACATGGACAAGGGTCCACATAGATGTTCAAACCCTCCCTTAAGTTGATGCGACTAGATATTGGTGCGCACATTTCAAACTTGTCGGTTAATGCATAGAAGTTAGGGTTTGGGAAAGATTGGGTGCCAATGACTACCCAAAAACATCACAATATGAGCCACACATGCTGAGAATTCATTGCAAAGGCCAAGAGTAACACACAAATATGTCATAGAGGCTCAGATGTGACACATACCTACATAGCCAGAGATGTAAGATGCACAAACTTGACTCACAACTATATTTCGTCTATTTCAATAGCCTTCACCTTTGACAAAGTTGCATGATAGAGGCTTCAAACTATCTCAAAATTTCTCTAATACTATGTAGAATGCCAACATCAATTAGAGATAAAAATGAAGAATAATAATCGAATTGAGAGCCAAAATAAAAATAGATTGAGATGCAAATTGGAGGTATACAAATAGTTAGAGATGAGGGAACTAACATCCACAAAATGAAGAAGACATGTTAAAAGCAGCATTAAACAACTAGTAGACTATGTTAACCAACTAGACACCTCACCTAGAATAAGTCAAATAGGAACACCTAACTAGGACATCTAACTACGCTTAACAACACCATGTCGAAAATTAAAAGTACAAGCAATACATTTAAAAATAAAGGAGTTGTGATTTCTTCAACAAAGAAGGTTATGATTATCTTTTAACTTGACAAGTTAATCTCAAGTTATTGAACTTAAAAAATATATACTTTTCAAAAGAAATGATAAATTTGTTAAATATATAAATATAAAAAGAAATTAAAATAAAAATCTAGTTGAAATCCTTGACTTAATAAAGGTTCTTGTATATTAAATTACCAAAAATATTACTTATATGGTTGAAGAGCACGAGGAATAAAATGAATTAAACCTAGCCCAAAAGCATTTCAATTTCATAAATTAGATCATCCATAGTTAATAGCTAAAAAGATTAATGACCACAACATTTTATTTAGTTCCTAACATTAAACAGAAAAAAAAATGTTTATGCTTTTAGATTTATACCTGTGGAACCTAATAGAAAGTTTCATCTATGTATACATCTCGGTGATAAATTTTTGAAGACTTGGACATTGCTCTATGAAATGTCAAGAGTAGGAAACAAAAAACCATAAAAGAGTACAATATAAAAAATGCCTGCAAATAATGAATTAAAATAGATTGAAGCACACAAAAAGAAAGATGTATACCACAAAAATAAGAATCCTGTAATTTTTTTGAAATAGATGTATTTATCCTTATGTGTGTAGATGCTAATGGATTGATTGTAGATGTGAATGCTCTTTATGATCAAATTATAATGTGAGGATGATTTCGATCTCTAAATTACCCAAGGCTTTGTAATTTTATACAACACATAGAAACTTTCAACTCCACCTTGATTTCCCTCCATACAAGAATAGAAACAAAATTCTAATAATCTAGACAAGCCTACACAATTTGTAATAATAAATAACCATATGAAAATAAATATAAGTCCAATCATGGAAGATAAAACATATTTGGGTCAATTACATTTAAGAAAAAACTATTAACTTAGATGTCAAAAACAAACTTGGAGAATTTATGTTACATTAAAATAAACTTGTAGAATTTTTGTTTGAATGGAATATTCACTCTTGTTATGGTTGTAGGAACGTCTCTCCACTTAGTCAACTCAAATGCCAAAATAAGCTTGTATAATTTTTGTTTACATCTTGTAGGAATGCTTCAACATGTAATCAAGAAATTATTGTTAGCTTAGATGTCAAAATAAATTTGTAGAATTTTTGTTTATAGAATTTTTATTTACACAGAATATTTTTGTGGCTATGGAACACCTCTCCATGTAATAAACTTCTAGAATTTTTATTTACACAAAATATTCCTTTGTATTTTATTTGTATGAATGCCTCTTTTGTAACATAGTTTTGGCTTATGCTGGCCCTATCAATAACTGCACTGTCACCCAGGCGGAAGGATTGGCCCTTCTCTGGGGGATTAAATTTGCAAAACAAATGAATGTCAGACAGCTAGAAATCGAGGGGGATTCCAAAGTGGTTGTTGACGCTGTCAAAAGGGGTGCAAGTGCGGGATGGCGGGCTAAACCTATTATTTTGGAGATCGGTGAACTAATTAATAGCTTCCAGAGCACCACTATAGCCCACACGTATAGAGAAGAGAATTCGGTTGCTGACTCAATGATGACAATGGGCCTAAAACAAACTAAACTCAATAGTTGGAGGGTGGTTAGTGATTTACCCCTAGTGACTTAGCAAATAATTGGGGGAGAAATGAATATCAATATTTAAATGTGCCATGCCATCTTATTCATTGTGAATCCCTACTGGATCACATGCTAGCATGTTTCGATGATTTTTGTGATTATGGAAAGGAGAACCCAAATTCCCATAAAAAATCATAATTACTCCTTAAACGTGTGGAGTAGGCGTTGTCTGAATATGAGGGTTTACTTGGCAAACGAGGACAGCAAGTGTGTCCCTAGTATTATTACTATTTATGGCCTCTGGAGATTCGTTAGATCTGGCGGTACGGAGCCCGGTTTTCAAAACTTTTCACCAAGCCAACATTTTAAGTTTAAACCATTCTCGGAAAGGCTTTGCAAAATCGAAGGGTCTTTTAAGTTCTATAGAAACACTCGGCTCTTTGTTTTCCACGATATTCTGGTGTTGGAGGGTCTGAATTTTGAAATGGGCAGCAACACTCTCCGCATAGAACCTGATAAAATTGATGACGCCTTCACCTCTGATGCGCCGGTGACACATTATTGTAAGGAGAGCAGCATTTGGGGTTTTATGGAGAGAATGAAGGGGGGGCATGACGAATGAATTTTCAAACAATTCGTGTCGTCATGGAACAATAGGAGTGTCTCTGTTGGTGGCATCCACTTTTAGTTGAACGAGGAGGTCATAGCCAAGGCGACTAAGCTCTCTATGACGGAGAGAAAATACAAAAATACCAGTCCTACCCCTGACCCTACCAGCCTCAACCAGTTCTTCAAGGATGGTGAGCTGCTGGTGAAAAAGCAGGGGGGCTTCAACAAGGAGGAGTTGCCGGATTTCTAGCCAAAAATCTACCTCATTGTGATGAAATACTTCACGTTGGAAGGTAAGTTTACTATCTTTTATTACTACCACTTACCGTTCCTGAACCATGTTAGAAACAAAGATTTGATCTCCATCCCTTTCTATCTTCTGCACTCCTTAGAAAGTAACATTCTTGATATTAAGGATAACCTCGATAAGCCTATTCTCATCCTCCATCAAGGCCTCCTTCTCTGCATCTACCAATTCCACAAAGCTATCTGCCCGGCACCCAAACCCCCCCTGATTATCCAGGAAATACCCCAAGAGGATTCCTTGGCCAAAACTGAAAATCCCACCCAGTCCTCCTCCCAGTCCATCCGTGTCATCCAAGACCCTGAGCCGGGTGCCAAAGAAAGCAGGAACAGAAAAAAAATGTGTCAAAAACTTGTTTAATAAGAAGGACAACTAGGAGGTGTCCTATGTGTCTGAGCCTGAGGAAATTAAAAATAGGAAGGAGAATGATAGTACTTCGGAGACCGAATGTAGGCCCAAAAAAAGGAAAATGATGGAGAGCCAGGTTAGTCTGGAGGTGGATTTGAGTGGCTCAGGTCACAGGAGGTTTAATAGACTCGCCAAGGAGCAATGTAAAACCAGGCTGCTGGAAACGACATCTAAAGAATAGTCCATGACTGAGAAAGACTCCCAAACCACCGAGTCTATGAATGATTCCTCGGATGACCATTTGAGCCCCCCTAGCCCTAGTAACAACCCTGTTCCTAACCCCATGCAGGCCATGGAAACCCCCATTCCTACCTCACCCCTGAGTCCTGCTCAATACCCCTAGGATAAGCCCTCCTCTATTCACAATACCGAGGCCTCGAAGGACAGTCTCAAAGGTACTCTTAAAAGGAGGTTCACGAACCTGGACAGAGAGATTGGAGAAATCAAGAAAAACATGCAGGAGCTGATGAATCAATGTATGCTGACCAACAAATTCAGCTTGAAGGTTATGCACGCTTTGGCTACTACTCTCTGTCATGTGCAGGAGAAGCTGGTGGGTGGTGCTCTGGAAGCGAACAAGGACAACAAGGACTTGTTCCTATTTCTGCAGGAAGAATGGGCGAGGACCCTGCTGTCTAAGCAGTTGGGTGGGAAAAATTAGTTATGTTTCCCATGTGCTGGTGTTTTTTGTCTGGGACTGGCCCGAGGACCCCCTATTTTTTTGATGGGGTCAAGATTAATTTTTACAGCTTTTTGTTTAGTCCTGTGTGACTTTTAACTGATACTTTACTTGCTATTGTTCGGTCTAAATACTCTGTTTTAATTCGGTTAATTAGGATTATGGTTTATGTTTTTGATAAGGGCAGATTTAGACTGGTGATTGTATTGTTAAACTGTTTATCTGCTGTGACTGGTTACATTAATATGCTGTTAATGCGCTACTAGTCTTTTTTGTTCGGGCCAGCACCCTCTTGCTGCTTTTTCTTTCAAAAACATAGTTAAATGTTCCTCTCATCACATATTAACTCAAAAACAAATATACAAACACCCCTCCACGTATTATGTTTGGCCAAAAACTAATCGTCTTATCTTCGGAGAATCGGTTTCGTGCGTGGAGCCAGCATCCGTATATAAATTGTTCCATAGGAAACACATTTTATTTGGAGCGTTCACAGGAAGATAACGGGGAAACGACAGTCCCAAAAAGTTGCATTGAGTACCATAAAATGAAGGCTAATAAATGTAATAATTTGCCTGGAGTTACTCCGGTCTGCGCGTAAGTCAGTTATGACCATTCAAAAATAATTGGTCCATAAATGAGCTTTATATTTTTAAATAGCTCCGATAAATTCGGTACATGGTCCAGTTCTCCCTATAAATAGGCAGTGGCATAACACTAGTATCGGCAGGAAATAGGAACGAATTTGGAGTTGAGTATCAGGAGAAGATAAAGATGGAAAGTGTGTGCGTAACAGGAGCTGGAGGATTCATTGCCTCTTGGTTTGTCAAGATGCTCTTGAGCAGAGGCTACACTGTAAGAGGAACAGTCCGCGATCCTGGTAGGTATTGGTATTTAATTGCATTCACATGATTATTTTTTATCTGAGAATTTGAATTTTTAGGCTTTAGGCAGGGTACCCTGCAAATGAATTACTGAAATTACTGTTACAAGAGATGTATTAATTACATGTGCAGATGACAGAAAATATGCCCATCTGAAAGAGTTGGAAGGGGCGGAAGAGAGGCTTGAGCTTGTGAAGGCTGACATTCTGGACTATGACAGTTTGATAACGGCCATCAGAGGGTGTAAAGGAGTCTTTCACACGGCTTGCCCTATTATTGAAGATCCTGTATGTCCCTCGCTTGTAAAATTATTCAATTGATAAATGTATTAGATGTTGTTAAGTGGAGATTTAATACGTGGCCACTGGCACTTTTACAGGTACAAGTGGTGGAGGCCTCTGTGAATGGCATTCTCAATGTGTTGAAGGCTTGCAACGAATTGGGAGTGAAGCGTGTGATACTTACGTCCAGCATCGGCGCCATTTATCTCGACCCCAATAGAAATCCGCAAGCCATAGTCGATGAGGAATGCTCGAGTGACCTTGATTACTGTATTGAAACCAAGGTAAATTTATTTGTGCAGCTCAAAATTTCATCGAGAGATTTGTAAACTATCCATCCAACATTGTTGAATTTGTTCCGTTTCTCTTTGATGCTCAGAATTGGTATTGCTATGCAAAGACGGTGGCTGAAAAAGCAGCGTGTACGTATGCAGAGGAAGTGGGTATGGATTTGTGAATGCCCGCACGGCGCATGTTTACAAATATTTAACTGGTGAGCTAATCATAATACTATCCTAATTCCTTTATGCTTTCTGCTCTCCCATTGTTGAAAAGGAGATTAATTGTTTTGTTTTATTTCTTCTAGGGTCGGCGAAGACGTATGTTAATGCAACACAGGTTTACGTGGATGTGAGAGATGTGGCGAGAGCGCATATATTGCTCTACGAGACTCCCTCTGCCTCTGGTCGATATTTGTGTGCAGAGAGAAGTCTGCACAGAGGAGAGCTCGTGGATATGTTAGCACAAATGTTCCCGCAATACCCACTTCCTACCAAGTACGGATTAATTTATTATAGCTTACATCCTGTTAAATCTTAAGATTTATAACATGATTTGGGATTTCGCAACAGTTGAGTAAAGTTCATCTTAATTCCCTTCACTGTAGGTGCTCGGACGAGAAAAATCGAAGGAAAGTGGCATACGAATTCAGCAATCAAAAGCTGAGGGAATTGGGTTTCTCCTTTATGCCCATGAAAGAGTGTTTGGCTGAGACTGTAAGGAGCCTGAAGGAGAAGGGATTTCTTCCCTAATTGGAGACCGCAAAACCCAGAATGATATCAGTCTTCAAGGAAATTAGATATTGTTCCTGTGGCCACGATTCTCACTTTTAAGAGTTGGATTGACCATCACACATTAATATCCATATTGTAGCATCCGATTAGTAAAGTTTTGTATTAAATAATCCATATTATTGTAGTATTAAATGTACTATTAAATATATGATGTTAAAATCTTTATTTGCTTTTAAATTAAAATCTAGAATTTCTAGGGAACACCCCACAACACAACAGTAAGTTGTGAGCTTCTTATTTGGGAGGTCATGGGTTCAAGTCTTCTTGAGCCTCATGTTGATCTTAGCTTTGGCCTATTACCCATCAAAACAAAAAAAAAATGTAGAATTTCCAAGGAGAGGATAAGGTTGTACATCTGTCATAGGAGGGATGCAATGACTACATTGATAGATAATTATGTATAAGTTAACATGTTAAGAAAATACATTTTTCTATTGACAATATAATTTTATAATACAACTTTGAAATATATGTAATCTTATTTGTATCATTTATAATGTATTTGTTTCACATATTTTCTTATAGTGAATTGAATGAAAGATTTAGAACAATTTTAATTTTAACATTTTTTAATTGATAATTTTGTATGCTTGTATGAAATAAGCTTGGAAAATATTTTGGTGGTTTATATATTTATTCCTACATATTGACATAAGAAGTTAGTGGACTTATATCATAAATGCATGGTTGTACTTATGTAAAATGTATAACTAAAAGTATGTGTCAATCAAAGAATTACATGTGAGATAATATAATATTAATAACATGGAAAAGACATAGACCTATAAAACATGGACTAGTAAATATATTAGGTTTTAATTTATTTGCATTATTAATGCACTATAAAGATGGTAACAAAAAATAATAATTCAAAGTTTAGCTAAATAAAATTTCATTGAAAATTGTGTATCTATACTCGTATAATTAGAGTACTTGTAGTTGGGATGCTTCCTTTTTCTCAATAATTGTGTATGAATGTTTCCCATTCTTGGATATCAATCAAAAGAGAATGAGTTCTCTATTCAAGCTCACTTATTGATTTAACTCTAGTTATAGCTATACAAGTTAGACATGTCTTGATTTTGTACCTATATCAATTGTTTTGTTTTTTGAGTACCAGTACTTAGGTTTTTTGTGTAGTAATTTTTCATGTTATAAAGAGTGGTTTTTTTCTATGATTACCTATAGATATGGATTTTACAAGCATATATTTATTGGGTCATATTAGTTCCAAAGTCATTCATCATAATTATCAAATTATGCTAATGCATTAAAAAATGAATTAAGTGTTTAAGGGCCAACTATGCATGCAACATCGAGTACCTCTCCAAGTAACCCTAATTGAATCCATGATTTTGTTGTTAACATGATTTGTTGACCTCCATATAGCACAAATTCTTGGGGAAGTTGGCCAACATCATTATCCGCATTTGATTATATGTTTTTTCTATTGCAACACTAAGTGAAATAGGATATTTAGTAATTTAGGTATTTATGTTTGTACTTTAACTAAATCATTTATTAAAAAAATAACTACATTGACTAGTTATTTTTTTGCATTATTTTATAGTAAGGTTTTCATGTGATTCATTAGTAATTCCCAATCATATTTAATTGGCTCTATATTATGCATGTTTTCATAATGTTCAATGAGAAGAAAATTGGGTTTGAGTGCTACATTGTTGAGAGAAAATTATTTGTAATATAACAATTATAGTGAATTTTTTATATAGGAATTTGGCATTTGAGTGTAGTATAGGTTTAAATATTATAGGTGGTATTTGTTTTAATTCACCTACATGAACGATAAATGTCCCACCAAAGTATAGGTGTTGGTAGAAAAAAAGGATTCATGCAATTTAGTATAGATATTTATAATAGTAATGTCAATTTGGAGTTAGATTTTTATATTGTTCTTATTCAATTAAGGAGTCTCCTTTGTAATATCATTTCTAATTAATTTGGTAGTTTAATTATAATTATGAAACAAAAGAAGATTGTATTTTCCAAAAGACCTACAAATGAATAATTTTCATATTTCTCAAACTAATCCCACCTTACAAGACCACACTAAATGAGCTAGTAACCTAGAATAGAGATACATAGGAAAATCCCCTCTCATTAACGAATAATATTCCTATGGTCACATCTCCAACAATATTTCAATCAAATGAACTCCCTCCAAACATTTTCAAAATCAGCGTAATATTTATCAGGCTTCCAAGGAAAGAGCACAAACTGAAGAGGTTTTTGGTCTCTCAAATCTCACAAATCCAAATGGGGTAGATATGGTTGCTAGAAGCAGCATCATAGTAGGAGTCTACAATCGTCAAAATGATTTCTTAGATAAGTTTTGGATCTTATCATATTCTAAATCAGATCTACTCATTGGATAGGAGTCAACGAGATTTTCAAATTTGACAATGGGAATACCTATTTTCTGTGGTTTTTTTCTCTAAATTGGCCTATGATAAAACCCACAAATACAGGTGTCGCTTTATGGAAGATGCTGATTTCTTCGGTTAAATTTGGCCTCCAATTTTCTATCCTCATTCTTGATTAGTTAAATTCTTACATTTCAAGATTCATCTTCCCAGTCTTCCAATATTGTGGGCTGGCTCTAGTGGATGGTGGCATTAAGGCATTGTAATTGTATAATACATTACATTGACTGTTATTCAACGTATATGTTCAGTTATTTCTACTTGTCTATAATGCTTAACACCGGTCTATTCTATCAACTGTTGATTTTGGTAACTACTCTCTCTCCAACGGTATCTGAGATATTCTTTTACCTCTGTTTAGACGCATTAATGAAGCATTGAAACATATGATCTTCCTCTCACATATGTTATCAAATCAGGTGAGTAATAGCATAAAGGTTTAGTTTTTACGATGTGATGGGGTGATTCTTGTTTGTGTGAAGTTTGTCTAGGTTCCGCAAGTACAAACATTTCAACGAGACATTAGATCTTTTGGTTAGTATTTAAAATTAAATATAATAAAAGTAAATTAAATAAGAGCATCTTATTGCTTTCTATTTAAGGAGAGTATGATCTAAATGAATCTATTGTTCTCATATTTTAACCTATATCAGTGACCAAACAAGCTTAGAATGGAAGATTTAAACAATCTCAATGCAAATGTGCAACCTAAACATGATTTTAACTAAAGATTCATATGCAATTAGGAAAGATTAAGCTAGGAATACTCTAAACATGATTGATTAAGGTCTAGATGCAAAATGGTACCATGTAGCTAAGATGAATGAAAAACTAGATGAATTGAGCTTTGGGTGAGTTTCTTTTTATAGTTTTGAAATTGATTTGGATGGTTGAGATACCTCCTTGAGGGATGGTTAGCATTGATCCTAACTTAATTGATGTGAGCGATCAATGTGATTAGCCTTTGATTCGATAGATTCAATTGATTTGTCCTCTAGTGGTGAGATGGAAAATGGGAGATTTTAATTTAATTCATTTAATTAATTACTCTGGCCATGGGATTTAATTTTCTTGATTTAATTAATTGGGATAAGAACATTAATTAATAGATTGATCATGTTTCATAATGTTCAATGTTTGATCATTTGATTAATTGATTCTTCATTAGATATGCAGGTAAATTGATTAAATTCATTAGCACAATTAGGTGATTGATTTGATTTAGGGCAATTTTGATTGAACTTTTTATTTAGGCCTCCTGGTTAGACTAGCCCATTATTTGCCCCTCTTTGAATCTATGTGCGATCAATGCGTTGATTCAAAGAATGTTTGATGACTAATACAAAGAATAGTTTGATATGGATTTTGATCAAACTACCCCTGATTGATGTCCATAGGTAACCAATTTGATGTGAAGAGATGAAATTAATCACTGTCATAGAGATTGAAAACCCTAAGGTTGGTTTGAAAAAATAACTAGTTTGATGTGGTGTGATGAAATAGATTAATGTCAAAAAGATAATTAACTTGATATGGACCTTGATAAAGTTAATTATTTGATGGAGTCACTGCCAATTTGATGATATGAGATGAAATTGACATGCTCCCGTTGATTTACTGATTTTGATAAGACCAAGCAATTTGATATGATTTTTTATGAAATTACTCATTCCTTGATTGATGTTTTGATCGATTCGAGACCATCAACTTGATATGATGTGTGATGAAGTTGATGCCCCTAATAATGAAATTTATTTAGATTTTGTGATTAGCTCATTTTAATGATTGATGAAACAAGTTTTCATAAGATTCCTTGGTTTGACTGATGTGAATTTGATCAATTTTGATGTGATCATGCCTCCTCAAGAGTGAAATAAAAATGTAAAACTGCCAAATCTTTATTTCAAGTGATTAGATCAATTAGAGATTGACTTGGAACTTATTAGAATTGATGATACTCCAATTTGAAGTGATTTCATGTTGACTTTAACATATTTTTAGTAGTTTAACCTAATTTTTACTTGGTTTTGACTACTTTGACGTGATAGGAATGATGCAAAATTATTTTGTGTTGCTTTTATTGTGTTCTAGTGCACTGGTTGACCTTTATTGACCCAGTTGTGATCTTAGTTTGACCAAGTTTGACTTATTATTTAACTAGGCTAACTTGTAATTTGATTTGTTTATTTCAATTTTGGTTTTGACGATTTGTATAATTTTCCCCTAGTGGTGAATCTGAGCTGATAATTTGCAAAGTCGAAAGGTTGACTTAATTGACAAAAAAATGTAAATAAGTCAAAAAAATTACTTTTTACACTTCATTTTCACTTTGATTTCTACTAATTTATGAGATCTCAGATGAAGATGTTGATTCCTACCGATAAACACTGATTTGAGCGAATGAAATGACTCCAGAGACCAACTTAGTACTTGCCACTTATAAGTACTTGATTTTGATCTTTGTTTTTTTCAATTTTAATCCATTTTTTATCCATTTTAGGTCGAATCTATACATTAGTCCTATAAGTTATCATAAGTCATAGAAGGTCATGTTGTAGATCATATATAGTCATAGGTCAAATTTGTCAATGATATGACCACCTTTTGTTGTTTGTACCTAGTTTTCAAAGTTGTATACGCCCTATTCATCTGTCATACCTAGTTTTCTGAGTCGTATGCTATTTAGGACTAGGTACAATTTCCTATCCAAGATCATATATGGGAGATTTTATTGTGAAATCTATTTAGCTAATCAATTTGACTTTTCATCTGCCAATTTAGCTTGTTGTTATTCTGTACTTGATATTTATTCATAGCTTGATATTTTGATGTCAATTTATATGCTTTGATAATGATACTTTGATTTTGTTTACCCCTTTGAGTCATGTTTTGAGGTGGTTAACTTCTATGGGTAGTACCCACACACTATGTTGATGATTTGGGAATTGTCTGATGAGCACAAGAGCTATATTAGGTAGTGTGGATTCATGAGATTAGTGGATTTGTCTACCTTTCAGGCGAATAAAATTTTATTGAGGGCACTTGTTGATACATTTCATTTAGAGCATAACACCTTCCACTTGCTAACTACAGAGGTTATAGTTACACTAGAGAATGTCTACAAGATCCTTCAATTACCAATAAGTGGGCCTCAGGTTTATTATGATACACATCTAGTGTCGAGTGGGATAGTGTTGGTTAACAGATGTTGCCTTCTTTTCTTGACTAAATGAATTACTTTATTACCCTTTTTTGAAAACAAACAATCTCAAACCAATAGTTAGGTAAGTGTATACTTATTACTTCCCTATGAATTTTTAACTATGTACAACTCCCTCCATTAGTTATCCAATGAATAATCTATCCTAATATGGGGTGTACTTTTTACCAGAAAGCACATAAGGTTGGGCTATTCAATCTTGGATGAGGTGCACATTGTTATTTATATTCTAAGATGGCATAAACAAAAAATCAAAATTTTCTAGTATAGTTCACACAAGAAATTCAAGAAACTAACAATAGAGAATTGGAAGAATTTGCAAATAGCAAATATTGAACCAAGGATCTAGAGGTTGAAGAAAAGCACAAGAGAGAAAATATGAATGCAATAATGGATTGAATAGATCTAATGAATTCACCTTGAATGATTGATTGATGAATGAATAATAGGCCTCCTTATATAGGAAAGGCGATAAGAGAGAATGATAAGGAGCTGATAAGCTATCACCTATGCTAGGTGTAATCACATGTCCACCAAATGTGGATCATCCTCCATTATGAAATAAAGTATGTGCAATGGAATAGGATGATAATGTGATAAAAGCACGAAAGGTGGATCTCACACACAATGAGGTATGTGAAGACAACTATCACACCTAAAGTGGAATTTCTCCTACACCATGTGCTTAATAGAGTTGCACACTCCTAGGTGTCTCAATCAAAAACTATTATGCAATGCATTAACCTAAGTAAGATTAAGTAAAGTTTAATTAGAAATATTTAATTACACCAACACCCCCCCTTAAGTGAAACTTAGGGAAATGCACTTGATGGGTCCCAGCAACTAGGCCATGTTAGATACCCATGTACTAAATGTAATACATGAAATGCATAACTCTCATAAAGTGGAGAAAGAGGGAAAACCTCATGGGAAAAACCCTCCCCCAAAAAGAGAGAAGAAAACAAGATGCATGGATGGATGGAGTACTCAAGATCCCCCAAGAACTACATACATCATGTATATACAAAGAAGTATCCCCCCATAAGAAGGATAGTTGGAGACATGATATCCCCCCCATAATGTAGAAGCTTCCATGTTGATGAAGAGTACCTGCAAACCATAGATAAGCCAATGCTTACAAGAAAAATGTCTCCCCTTAGGAAGAAATAGATTCATCAAATGATGAAGAAGCCAATCCTTCTACAAATGGAATGAGGAAGAAGATGTAGGTCTCCATGATGGAATCTCTGAAGACTGAGTAGGAATCTCCAAGCTCAAAGAATCTATCACTTCATGTGACAAATCAAGTGAAGAAGGAGAAGAATCAAGTACACCAATCTCCAAAGAAGGTGAAGAAGTATCCCCATCTATGATGAAACTGTCATCAAGGGAAAGAGAAACCCCCTCATGTATGTCTTCCAAATCTGCATCATGAGAATCAACAAATGCTAAAGATGCATCACATTTTGCAATATCTGAAACACTATGATCATCTTGCTAAATAGTAGAGCCCATGTCTGAAGAAGTAGGAGGTGGAGGAGTAGGAAGATCAACACTTGTCTCAACAACAAAATGATTCAAGTGCCCAAAGCTCTCCTCATAATTATCCCTTGGCAAAGGGATGTGAACATCATGAATATCATCATCATTATCAACAAAATTTGAAAAAGAATACAAGCATGATGTATAATCAACAACTCCCATAGCTATGACATCTCTAGTCTCCATGTCCCTAATGTAGACATAATCAGGAATGAACTCAACAATTTTACCTTGTACCCCATGTGTAATCTGGTAAATCAAAAAGAGATTAGTGGTCAAGGATGGTACACAAAGAACATCATTAAATTTCCCCTCTCCCATAGGAATAGAACCTTTCCCACAAAATGTCATGAATGTGTTGTTACCCATCAAAATATTAGGAGAATTACAAGGCTCAATAGAAGAAAACATATCCATAGAAGATGCCATATGATGTGATGTACCTGAATCAAGAAGCCATTTACCTTGCTCAGGATGTGTGTAAGCCATGAGTGCTTGTCCTTTACCTTTATCTTTGGATGATGATGGAGATGTAGAAGCTACCAAATGTGTAGAAGAAGGAGTAGACACTGATGAAGGCAACTTAAGGTTGTGTTTCTGAATAATGTGAGTTAGCTCATCAATCTTCTTTTGAAAACACTTATGCTCATCATCTCCTAGCTTTTTACAATAAGCACATTTATCCCCTGTTCTTCAAGATGATTCCTCTCTTGAAGAGGACTTGGATTCAGTAGGATTGTGTGAAAGAGATTCATTACCTTTGTCATGAGGCTTAGGATCCTTATGTTGTTTCTTACCTTTTCCATTAGAAGCCTTTGAAGTGGACTCACTTGCGATCAATGTTTGATGTGTGGAAGGCTTCAATTGACCCATGTGTGCCAACTTTGCTTGTTCCCGTGTGAGCTGCACTACAAATTCATCAAGAGAGGGAAATTTGTATGCACTACCAAGAGCATCCATAGTAGCATAGAATGTAGAAACACAAATAGAATAATCAGGACCAAGCTTGGAAAGAATAGAAAAGATCAATTCTTCATCCCCTTTAACAATGCCACATGTAGAAAGCTCCAATCTAATAGAATTGAACTTAGAGAAAAAGTCTTGAATATTGTCAAAATCACTAGGATTAAGACCTATGAGATCATTCTCTAATCTGAATTTTCTCATCCTATCAATTTTACCAAAGAGTCCTTCCAATGTGACCCAAGCATCATGACGATGTGTGCAAGATGCAATATGAAAGTGCAAGTCATGAGAGATGGATGATCTAAGAGAGCCAAGTGCTTTATCCCTTTGATCAAACCATTTTCACCTTTTTGCAACACCTATTTGAGGTTCTTAATCTTGCCCAAGAGTCATTCTAAGCAATCCAATACTCAACAAATGATCACTTAAAGATACTTTCCATTCATGGTAGTTATATGGAGTGAGGATTTTAACCTTTTAATTATCCATATTAACACCAAATAATGACTGATAACTACTGATAACTCCTTCAAATGACTGATGCAAATTAGAAAATTGAAATCCAAGGATTAACCAACTACAATTATAGCCCCAAAATTACCTATTTCTTAAAGTGATATGTGTAGCCAAAACCACTCAAATCTAATTTGAGATCTGAAAAGTAGATGAAAAATCATGCACTTTCAAAAAAAAAATCACCCCAAAATGTTACCGTATGTGCCCAAACGAGGCCCTGGAAGTTGCAAAAATCAGGAACAGATAGGAACAGTCAACAAGATCTGTAATTTTTGACAAATGAGGCCACAAAAATGCAAAATAAATACCACCACTAGAGTCATGATGAAATTATACCGAATTTCAAAAAAAAATTGCACCCGATTTGGAGCCCAGATAACCAAGTTATGGCCTCCCAAAGTCGGACTGTCAAATAAAAATGCATATGGTGAAGGTAGAGTAATTTCCAAACCCTGATGATGTTAGAAAACTACTAGGTAAAATTTGATGGTCATACGACCGTCAAAAAGACCCAATTTGGCCCTGTTTTGATGGCTAAATGGCCATCAATTTTAAGCTCAATAAATGATGATGTTAGCTGAAAAATGACCCCACTAGCTGATTTGGTGGTTGACTGGGTGGTCTGTACTATCCGTATGCAATGCTAATGTTGTAGTCCATACCCTGATGTGGTATTGGCAACGTGGCACTGTCTGATTTGTCAGCGGGCTAGTGATGTGGCATGCGTTGAGTGGTCCGCGTGGCGGAGAGGTGGTCGGAGTTGGACTGTCACTGAGTGCTTATTGGGCACTGACAGAGTAGCCACGTGGACTTGCACACTGACTGGGTGCCTCCAAAAGGTGCTCACTTGGTAGTGTTTGCAGGGGTCCCGCTTGGTGGGGCCTTCCGTGTTGGTGGCACGACGTTTGTTGCGGTGGTTGTTTGGGCAGAGATTAGAGGGGAGTGGCACTACACTGGGGCCGATGGTGGTAGCTTTTAGTCCCACATTTGATGTGGGACGGGCTTCCAAGCCCTTTATCTATGCGAATTCCTGATTAAATAACAAAGAAGAAATCTTTGTGTGGGGTGTGCGCTCACCTTCAGGTGATGCCATGTGATGTCACTGCGCTGGCCATGGTATGAGGTGATGTTGTGTGTTATCAGAATATTCTCTATAGAATAATGAGATTCCAGGGCGCATACCAAGCCCAATGTTTTGTAGAAATTTTTTTTTTAAAATGACAGAATTTTAAAAATATAATTTTTTTTTTGCAAAGTCATACCGCAGAGGTGTAGATTGGGTCATACAGTCTGATTTGCAAAAACAAATTGGCTCAATTTTGACTTTCACCAAATATAGGCAAATTTATAGTCGATTTTAACTAAAATAGCCTCCGAGATGCAATGGTGAGGTCAGATCTACTCCAAGACACCTCTATCGTGCACTGGCTCCCAGATCTGATATTTGGACCTTCAAAGCTTGCATCAAGATCTCTTCAAATTGGCTTATCTAAACACTCCAATGGCTCTGATACCATGTAAGAATTTGCAAATAGCAAATATTGAACCAAGGATCTAGAGGTTGAAGAAAAGCACAAGAGAGAAAATATGAATGCAATGATGGATTGAACAGATCCAATGAATTTACCTTGAATGATTGATTGATGAATGAATAATAGGCCTCCTTATATAGGAAAGGCAATAAGAGAGAATGATAAGGAGTTGATAAGCTATCAACTATGCTATGTGTAATCACATGTCCACCAAATGTGGATCATCCTCCATTATGCAATAAAGTATGTGCAATGGATTAGGATGATAATGTGATAAGAGCATGAAAGGTGGATCTCACACACAATGAGGTATGTGAAGACAACTATCACACATAAAGTGGAATTTATCCTACACCATGTGCTTAATAGAGGTGCACACTCCTAGGTGTCTCAATCACAAACTACTATGCAATGCATTAACCTAAGTAAGATTAAGTAAAGTGTAATTAGAAATATTTAATTACACCAACAAGAATGAAAGTTCTCTATTAGATCTCCTTCTCCTAACTTCAAGAAATCATAGGTAGAAAATCAAAGTTTCCTAGATTAATCATTTCTCACATATTGAACTTAAAACCAAAGGAAAGATAATCTCTGGATAACATATCTTAATATTCTGAAAAAATGCAACATATATGTTCCAATGGAATCAATATTCATGCGCAGTGCTCAAACACCAATCATTGAAATCTCCAAACATCAATTAGTATATCTTTAATGCAACAAGGACAAAAATATTTTCCAATTTTCGTTCAATTTAAATCTACATCATACTAGAGTTTTCTTTCCAAATGTTAACTAACAGAATAAAAAATATCTAAACCTTTTCTAATTTTCAAACCCCTAACTATTCTTTTCTAAACTATTATATAGTAGTCTTTGTGAAAACCAAGGGAGGTCTCCCTGAAAACACAACCTCCCTAAAGATAGTTATCAAGTTTAACATTATTTTTGGAACATCTATCCCCAACAAATATTAAAACATGAAAATAATATATTAGAAGTTTAAGGACACCACCATCAAATTACATGCCATCCTCCTCATCAGACCCATACACATTCTGCCAAGTGACATAAGAGGCCAATAGTTCATGTGTCATATGTTTGTTTGGGTTCATACTAAGGATCTTGGTCTTGGCAGGTTCTTTCTCCCATCTCAGCTTCAGTTCGCTTTCAATGTGCTTGGAAAATTGGTCGACACTAAGGTATAACATTGAATCGACCTGTACAATTTGAGGAATATCTTCTTCCATGAGGTCCTCTTTGATCTTGTTTAACTCAATGTTATCCTTGAACACTTTTATGGCCTTGTACGTATCTGAACGAAAAATTCTAGATTCCCAGTCATGTGTTGGATTCACCCCCTATTACTATTCACTAGGTTATCCTGTATGTCTTTGAGCTCATAATCCCATCTTTCCATATGAACAACCATGGTCCTTAAATTGGACATCATCTAGCTAATAGTCTTCTTCATAAAAAATAATTGACTCTCATTAGTCATTAATTTGAGGGAGCACTCCACCAAGAACTAGGAGTTCCATACTTCTCCACCTCAACAATTTTTCTCAGGAGGGCTCCCCACTTATTCTCTTTTGTTTCCTAGCTCTAATTTTGGATTTGAGTTTCTTTGATGAGGATTTTTACATCAACAAATATATCTATGGAGTCTTGAATGTATTTAGTCATGTCCTTTATCACTTTCTCTATCCATTCATTAACTGCAGTCGTTAACGCTTTGCCACACTAAATTTGACTCAACAAATTTTTGTTATTAGGAGATGTGGGATCAAAAATTTATGGGGCCTATGCTATTGGTAGTGGACTGAAACAACTGAAAGTATCAATAAATTTGACCAAATATTTGACTATTAGATTCATTTCACATTTCTCTTTGTTGTCTTTCTCAGATTGGGCGAGCATTCTCTGGGAATATTGCTTGAAATGGTGGTTATTCACCTCTCAGACCATGCCTCCTAATTCCACTTTAGTGACTTTGAAATATTCAATAGTAGGTTCCCTGTCTTACCCCTTTGGCATGTAGGATGCAATTTCTCTTGTCCATCTACTGGTTCTAGTGTCTACAAAGAGCCTGGTCATAGTCTTGAGCTTCTTGGGCTTAGGTGTTTTGTTAGTATAGTTAATGACCATTTCTTTATTTGGAATGGATACTAGCTCACCATACTACACTTTCTATTGACAATAGTAGTAAATCATTTAGGAGTTGCACTAGGAGCAGATTTACCCTCTGTCCCTTTAGCCGGAGTACTCATGGAGTCTATGTTTGAGTCGATAAGCTGAAAAATATCAGTGTGTTGGAGATTTTCCATCAAGCCAGTGTTGACTGTATGTTTGTCATTGATTATAATATATGGAAAGAAACATGTGTGGAAGACTTATGCAGTAAGCTTTGAGTATATGTAGCATGCACATATTATCAACATGCTATCATGGACATAGAGGGTAGTTATTTATATAGACAGTTATGTAGCAGCTTGTGTCAACAGTGTTCCTAACAAAGTTACAGGCAGTGTTCTATGTGTGATTGTCCATACAGTTATCATGGAGCCTTGAATCTTTAGATATATGATGGAGACATGTTAGTGTTGCTCCATTCATGGACGTAGAGTCTGATATGAAGTAGAAGTAAAGTTATGTAGTTGCTATTCACTAGTTACAGTTTCCTGTGTTTATCCAAAAGAGCCAACAAAGATTATATTGGTACAAGAGTTGCACCTATTATTTTGGTATGTGTTTGGATTAGTGATAAGAGAAGAGTTAAGAAGGTTTGGTTAAGACCACATGAAGTAATTCATCTTGAGGAAAAAGTATCAGTTAACTTGGGAGAGCTGATAGTATGTAGCGTGCATCTACACTTATTAATTTGGACAGGTCCTAGGTTAGGTTGCGACCTTAGTAGGGCTGACAAAGATATTATTGGAGAGTGTTATTGTTTCTCTAATATGATTTCAAGGTGGTTCTAATAGGTCGAGTTGATTATATCATTTAGAGATAAGATATTTATAGGTAGTAATTTATGATTGCAAAGACATGGTTCAGAGTTGAAAGAGAAGAGCAGAGCAGAGACTATGAAGTGTTGAGCCATCAGCAAAAGGTCTATGTGACCAAGTAAAGAGTATATGCTATTCATTGGAATTGATCAAGATAGAAGGTCTACCTCGCAATTCACCAAGATCTAGATATAGTGTGTATCTATTATTCAGAAGGTTGCAACCTTCACCCCTTTGAGCAGTGAGCTCTCAGATAGTGCATCCTCACCCCTAACAGGGTCATTCATAAAAGAATCCTAATAGGGCCTAACCTTTGACTAGGTCACTGTACTTATTACATTGCAAATATCAACTCCTAATAGGGTAGTAAGATCTTCTAACAAGGATCATTATACACTAGTGTAGTTTATTAGTGGGTGTCAATTCCCACCAGGGTTTTTAGCTAGATTTGGTTTTCCCTGTAACCAAAATATTGGTGTTGTGATCAAGTGTTCTTTCATTATGTTTATGCTTAAAGTTTAAGTATACTTAATTGGATAAAGAATTGAAACTTGTAGATAACCGATTCAAACCCCCACCCCCCCCCCCTTTTAGTTATCTCTTGGGACTATTCCTAACAATTGGTATCAGAGCCAAGTGCCTCGGAGAGAAAGTTTAATAGCTTGAGGTTGATGAGATGGAATTATTTAGAAAAGACATTCCTAAGTTTGATGGAGAGAACTATCCTGATTGGAAGCACAAAATGGTGACACATTTGCAATGCATTTCTTTTGAAGTTTTTGAAGTGTCTATCAAAGAAATTAAGATCCCCACTCTAGAAGATCTTGCAAAGGATGATTCTACTAGCAAGAAAAATGATTCATTCCATCAGAATGCAATAGCCAAAGAAGCCCTTATCAGTGCCCTATCTGATAGTGATTTTTCAGAGTTAAAGAAAGTAGACATAGCCTACAAGATATGGAAGCACCTAGAAGAGATGTTTGAAGGAGATACACAAAGAAAAGAATGAACATAGAAAGACATGAAAGAAAAGATAAAATGTATTAGAGATGCTACCTGAAGAAAACATCAGAGCTTACAACCAAAGGATTAATGAAGTAATCACTGGAATCAGGAACAATGGTGGAGACATCTCTGAGGAAGACATTATGGATAAGTTGATGGCTACTCTTACAACAGAGTATGAAAAAAAGATCAACATCCTTGATGAGACCATGCAGCTTACAAATAATTTCAAGAGAGAGACCTTGATCAGAAAAATTTAAGCTTTCGAGATTTCAAGATTGAAGATAGAGCCTAAAAGTGAGATAGCCTTCAAAGCATCAGTACATGGTAAGAAATCTATAAACACTTCTGGTAATTTTGATGATGAAGATGAAGATAAAGAGATAGATGATATTATTGCTATGATTGCTAAGAAAAAAAGAAAAGGAAAAGGAAAGGAAAATGAAAGTATGAAGGTTAGTTACCATTCAATTGTTTCTCATGTAAGAAGATTGGTCACTTTGCATCTAAGTGTCCTACAAGAGTTAAGAAATTCAGTACTAAGTACAAGCATAAGTATACAAAGGAATGTTACTATGTTGGTGATGGAGTTTCTAATGATGATTTAGTTGAAGATGAAATTGGAATCATTGCTATTATGGAAAAGATGTATGATGAGATGGATCGTGAAGATGAGAAAAAGGAACAAGAGCTAGCATTGATTTCAAAAGAAGACATAAGCATAGATTGGATTATAGATAGCGGCTATTCACATCACATGACAGGTGATAAAAATAGATTTGTTCATCTGGACAAATACAATGGTGGCATGGTTAGATTTGGAGACAACACTCCTAAACCTATCATTGGTAGAGGAGTTATCACATTGGATGGAAAGAACAAGACTGATGATGTTCTTTATGTAGATGGTTTGCAGCATAAACTTCTTAGTGTTGGACAGTTCAGTGAAAAAGGTTATAGATTGGAGTTCAAAGACAATAAGTGCATCATTAACAACAAGGATGGTGTAATGAGTGCATCAGGTTCAAAGACTAAAGGTAATGTTTTTCAGCTCAATTCATAAGAAAGTTATTTTGTTGCTAACGTAGATGAGAGTTGGCTATGGCATAAAAGACTATGTCATATCAATTTTGATAACATAGTAAAGATAAGCAATGTAAAGAAAGTAAGAGATCTACCTAGCATAGAAAAGCCAATTGATACTATTTGCAGAGAATATGTGATGGCAAAGCATGTGAGGAATTCATTTAGAAGAAAGTATAATTCAGTAGAGAAAAGGTTGGATCTGATTAATACAGACCTATGTGGACCAACTCAAACAAGATAATACTATGGTGAAAGGTATTTCATTTTGTTTGTTGATGATTATTCTAGAATGATGTGGGTTGTGTTCTTGAAAGACAAGTCTGAAGCATTTGAGAACTTCAAAATATTCAAAGCTAAGGTTGATAATGAATCTAGACTAAAGATAACATGTCTAAGATTAGATAGAGGAGGAGAATTCACCTCTAATAGATCCTATGAGTACTGCGAAGAACATGGCATAAAGAGAGAGCTGAGTGCACCTAGAACCCCTCAGCAGAATGGGATTGTAGAAAGAAGGAATAGGATAATCCTTGATAAAACGTGCATCATCATGATTGAAGGAAAAGTTGCACACACCTATTGGAGAGATGCGGTCAATACAGCAGTCTATACCATCAATAGAATACAATTGAGGCCTGGCCTAGACAAAACACTTATGAGCTATGGTTTGGTAATGTTCCCACAGTGAAATACTTTAGAATCTTTGGAAGAAAGTGCTACATCAAGAGGGATGAAACAATAGGAAAGTTTGATGCAAGAAGCAATGAAGGTATTTTCCTTGGTTACTATACTAAAAGAAAAGCTTATAGATGTTTTAATTTGAGATTGAAGAAGATCATTGAAAGTGCTCATGTTAAGATTGATGAAAAGTTTATGGTTCAAGAAAGATATCATGATTATTCACCTATGATTGAAGAAGAACCCAATCCTTCCACTAGTGAGATAGTTGTTGAAGAGATGTTTGACAGTATTGATGTATTGTTTAATCACCCTGAAACAAGTGAAGAAGAAACTCAGAAGGCATGAGATAGTATCACCTAAAGTTCCAAAGTTTACATCTAGATATCACTCTAAAGATGACATCATTGGAAATCAGAGCACCAAAGTCACAACAACATCAAAAGCAAAGAGTTTCAACAAGAAATGAGGCGGTATGTTTACTATCTCATATTGAACCTTTAAGTGTTGTAATGTTTCATTTGGCATGATGCTATGAAAGAAGAACTAGATTAGATTATTAAGAATGATAGTTGGGAATTGGTCCCAAGACCTAGTGATAAGAATGTGATTGGAACAAAGTGGATATTCAGAAACAAGATGAATGAAGATGGTATAGTAGTAAGGAATAAAGAAAGGTTAGTATGTAAGGGATATGTGCAAAGAGAAGGTATTGATTATTCATACACATTTGCACCTGTGAGTAGATTAGAATCTATTAAATTGTTTCTATCTTATGCAACATTCAAAAACTTCAAAGTTTATCAGATGGATGTTATGTTAGCATTCTTGAGTGGAGAGTTAAAGGAACAAGTATGCATTGAGAATCTATAAGGATTCACCCTATCAAACAAGCTTGATATCGTATGCAGATTGAAGAAATCCCTCTATGGACTCAAGCAAGCCCCTAGAGCTTGGTATGAGAGACTTGATGGATATCTGACCAAAATTGGATTCAAGAAAGGAGCAGCAGATTGCAATCTATTTATCAGAGAGACATCTAAAGGTTTACTGCTTGTAGCTATATTTGTTGATGATATTATCTCTGGAGATAATGATAAACTTAGTGCCAAATTTTCTAAGGAGATGCAGAGTGAGTTTGAGATGAGCATGATTGGACCTATCAAATACTTTTGGGATTAAATGTGCAAAAGATAGAGAAAGATATTTTCATTAATCAGTCTAAATATGAGAAAGAGATATTGAAGAAGTTCAAGATGGATGATTGTAAGCTAGTGGGTACACCTATAATAATAGGATGTAAGCTTATAAAAGAAGATGACTCTCCAGTAGTAGATATAACATTGTACAAGTCTATGATTGGTAAACTCATATATCTTACTCAAACTAGACCTGATATTTCTAATGCAAATGGCATAGTTGGAAGATTTGTAGTAGATCCTAAACAAAGTCACCTCATGGCAGTAAAGAGAATATTGGGATATCTACAAGGTACTATAGATTATAGTCTATGGTATCCTAATTCATAGAATGTTGGCCTTCATGTATATATAGACGTAGATTCGACAGGATGTGTTGATGATGTAAAGAGTACATCATGAGGAGCAGTATTTTTTGGTGATAGACTTGTCACTTGGACAAGCAATAAGAAAAAGTGTATTTGTCAGTCAACAACAGAAGCAGAGTATGTTGCAGCAGCCTTGAATTGTTCCACAATTGTTTGGATCAAATAAATGATAAAGGATTTTGGAATCAGATTGATTATCCTATTTTTATTCATTGTGATAACACTAGCACTATCAACATGTCAAAGAATCATGTAATGCATGCAAAGAAAAAGCACATAGAGATTAAGTATCACTTCCTAAGAGAGAAAGTGCCAGAGAAAGAAGTAAAATTGGATTATGTTAGTACAAAGGAACAACTAGATGATATATTCACAAAGCCCTTACCAAAGGATACTTTTGAGTATCTCAGGGAGAAGCTGGGATTAATTCCCTTCCATGATTTTGTTTAGAAAAAGTGGAAAGAGCATCAGTCCTCAGGGACTGATGGATGGTTGACTACTCTACTTCAGGAGTAGTATCGATGCTTAAATGTTTGGTTCCCTTTTCCATTGATGTTAAAGGGGGAGTAGTATATATTCATGAAAAAAAAAATTAAAGGGGGAGTACATACAGAATTAAGAAGGAATAATATGTAGCAGTAAGAGGTAGTAGTATTCAGTCATGGAAGCAGTTTAGTTGAGGAAATGGAGAATATTAAAGAATATTGTAGCAGATGGAGGATTCATCCTTTGGGGAGTTTTTATGAGGAAATGGAGAATGTTATAAAATAATTGGTCATTTAGATTGGTGGTGTTTTTCTTTCCATATGTTTCCATCAATGCAAAAGGGGGAGATTGTTGGAGATTCGCCAGCAAGCCAGTGCTGACTGTATGTTTGCCATTGATGACAACATATGGCAAGAAGCATGTGTGGAATACTTATGTAGTAAGCTTTGAGTATATGTAGCATGGACATGTTATTAGCATGATATCATGGATGTAGAGGTTAATTGTTTATACAGACAATTATGTAGCAGCTTGTGTCAACAGTGTTCCTGACAGAGTTACATGAAGTGTTATGTGTGTGCTTGTTTGTACAGTTATCATGGAGCCTTGGACCTTTGGATATATGATGGAGACATGTTAGTGTTACTTGATTCATGGATGTAGAGATTTATATGAAGTAGAAGTAAATTTATCAGTCGCTATTCACCAGTTACAGTTTCCTATGTTTATCTAAAAGAGTCGACAGAGATTATATTGGTACAGGAGTTGCGCCTATCATTTCGGTATGCATGCTTGGATTAGTGATAAGAGATGAGTTAAGAAGGTTTTGTTAAGAGCACATGATGTAATTCATCTTGAGGAAAAATTATTAGTTAAATTAGTAGAGCCGACATTATGTAGTGTGCGTCTACACTTATTAATTTGGACAGGTCCTAGGTTGTGTTGCATGCATAGTAGAGCCAATAGAGATATTATTGGAGAGTGTTATTGTTTCTCTAATATGATTTCAAGTTGGTTCTAATAGGCTGACTTGATTATATCATTTAGAGAGAAGATATTTATAGGAAGTCATTTGTGATTGCTAAGACATGGTTCAGAGTTGAAAGAGAAGAGTAGAGCAGAGAGTGCAAAGTGTTGAGCCATCAGTAGAAGGTCTATGTGACCAAGTAAAGAGTATATGCTATTCATTGGAACTGATCAAGATAGAAGGTATACCTCAAAGTTCACCAAGATCCAGATATAGTGTGTATCTATTATTCATAAGGTTGCAGTCTTCACCCCTTTGAGTAGTGAGCTCTCCGATAGTGCGTCCTCACCCCTAATAGGGTCAATCATAAAAGACTCCTAACATGGTCTAATCTTTGACCATGTCACTATACTTATTACATTGTAAAGATCAACTCCTAATAGGGTTGTAAGATCTTCTAACAAGGATCATTATACACTAGGGTAGTTTATTAGTGGCTGTCAATTCCCATCGGGGTTTTTACCTATTTGGGTTTCCCCATAACCAAAATATTGGTGTTGTGTTCAAGTGTTCTTTCACTATGTTTATGCTTAAAGTTTAAGTGTACTTAATTAGATAAAGAATTGAAACTTGTAGATAACTAATTCACCCCCCCTCTCAGTTATCTCTTGGGACTATTCCTAAAATAGTGTCCATTTGTTCAGTGTCAAAAACCCATGGTTCGGATCTTACTTTCTTCTCTTCTTCTAAATCCACCAACACTGGTTTCTCAATGTCCTTTTTCTTCTAAGGTTTACTTTGGGATTTCCTCTGGGATCTTGTAAATATGGGTATAGGTTTGGTTAGAACCGGATCAAAAGAATGTTTAGGAGAAGGCTTTATTCATTTATCTACATCATTAATGGTACCAAAAAAGTAAAAAACATTCCTTGATGGACTCGAAGAGACTTTCTGAGTTTTAACACCAATGTTTCCTTGAAGCTTCATTTCCTTTTTCTTCTTTATCCAACTCTTTGTAAGTTTTATAACTCTCCTAGTTATGTGATAAATATTATCTTCCTCATCTTTATCCTAGTCAATGGTTGGTACCGCTAATTCATTAGATTGTTGGTAGCCTGGTTCAAAAAGATCAACATTATCTTCTTCTAAACCCTCAATGTTTACTTTTATCTGAAGGAATACAATCTAGGAAAGCATCATTCTAGTATGTCCTCTTTTTATCACCTCAATATCATCACAAAAATCCTCCCAAAAGTCCTCTAGGTGTGGAATAGGAAGGTAGTTTTTCAAATCCTAGCTCGTATGTGCAAAACCTTTGTTGTCATATCCTTTTCTCTCAGTATCATATTAGAAATTGAATCTCCTTAAGTATCTTCTGATGCTTATTACATCTGACATTGAACCACATTATAGAATACCTTGTTTAATAGGGAAATGTTCCTCCCACTTATCTTTTGGTAAGAATTTCTTGGCTACTATTGAAAGTTATCTACAGATCTCTGCCATGAAAAAATAGTCAAAACATTTTCTTAGAAGTTTAATACATTCTTCCTCAAAGCTACCAATTCAGATATAGCTGAAATGGGGAAACTAGATATAAAAGCTTCCATATTTCTTGATTAACTCTTGGGAACCCTTATAAATTCTTTTGTTCTTTAAACCAGCTAACTCAAAATAGAGGTTTCCCAAAAACACATCATGAACTCTTCTGAAGTCTAGCAGAGCCTTATCCTTTTGAAGAATAGTATAGTACTCATATACTAACATAGCTTCAATAGGAAGTTCATGTGGTATTTTGTTAATTTCTTGGGTATAGACTAGACAATAGATTAGGTAAGAGGACATGAATAATTTTTTTCTAGAAATCTGAGCCATATTGAGTGAATCTCTCATTGAATCTTCTATAAACTCACTCTAGTCAAAGTGTTGTTATCCCTCAAGACTAATTTGAACATAAAAATACATCCAATCTCCAAATGCATGTGCTTCGGCTGAAACTCTGGCTCTATGTAGTAACAACATGATTTCAAGGACATATGACTTCATGTGATTTTTATTGGGATGCTTGGGCAATCTAGAACCTCATTTCTAAGGTTTCAGTAGCCAATTTTTAGCCGTATTATTCTAATGCCTCTCTTTATCCTCATTGAACCTTACAATAGCTTGGGCAGGAGAAAAATTGACAAAGCTTTCTTTGGGAATTTTGAAAATGATGCAATGGTCTCTCTATTCTTTTCAAGGAGGGTTTCACCATTTCCCTTTTTGATAGATTCAGAGGTAAAATAATATCTTTCTATACATTCTCTCACCAAACTAGGACAAGGGGTAGAGGGTGGAAAAGCTACTCCTTCTAATAGTCCACTAATCTAGATCTCAAGAATGTAAGTTTCACCTACATTACTAGCCAACATCTCTTTCATCTCACCAAGCTCTACCTATTTTAAATTAGCATCGTTAATAATTGGTTCATCACATGCAAGGCTAAAAACATTTATAAAAGTGTGGAGAGTATACTTCATAATTTCCTTAGCTAAAATTTTTACAAGTCCAAAGAAACCAGTGGAAACTCACAGCTTCATAAACTAAAACACAAAGTGGGAGGGAAATTGGACTAACCTTATGTTTGCAAAGAAAAATTTCCCAGAGCTGGGACTTGCTACGCTTCTCCAATTATTTTGAAAAATATGCAAACAAGGTTAAAATGATTACCATTTTCCCTTTTAATGATGAGAGGATAAAACAACATTTAATAAGGTGCTAACTTCCATGACGTGACCTAATGTGGATTTGACATTCACACATAGATGTTAATTGTATGAAAACACCACTTTTGAGGTCCTTAACTTATCATGATTACTTTTCTCATTTGGTGGCTCGCCCATGTCACTTCCCAATACATCAAAATGTTTAGAGGATCAATTATTTAATAACCATCACATCATGTAATTTTTGAATAGACGATAATGCATTTGAACTCTCCCAAACCTCTTTGAATGTATTTCACCATGATTCAAATGGTTCATAGAATATTCTTGAAAGATACTATTCTAGAATTGACTGCCCTGTCTGATCATCTTTTGAACACCCTTGAACTAATTTCAAAGTGGTTCAACGCATTTGGATGAGTTAAAACCTTTAGTTCCTTTTGGATCATGTCTCACGAAAGCTACAAAACACTTAGAAAGGCATTAGTTATATAAAAATGATCCACATGACTTGACTTGAACCTCTCGAACCTACTTGAATACCCTTAAAATAATTTCAAAGTGGTTAAATGGGTTCAAGGACATGAGGAAAACAAGGCAAAAAAATGATAAGGCATTGATACAACTTCAAGGACTTGGTCGATTTGTTGGATCAAGGACTTCTAACTAATGCAAAGGCAAAAATGATGAACTATAGATATTTAGGAAAAGTTTAGAAAAACTCATCATAAAGAATGAATGGTGGGCTAACAAATAGCCTATCTATGGAAAGTCTTCTAGGATCCTTCTATTGATTCCATATAACTTACTTGGGAGTAGATGGAGTCTCGATATGTCACCCTTCCATTGTAGTGTGTACTTTATGGTCTAATCAGAGGCATAATGATGTCAAACATGAGTGTGCAAGGATTCCTTTGTGGCTAGGGTAGGATTCTTGAGGAGTTATTACAAAGACCTCACTAATTTTCCTAGGGAAAATTATTGCTAGATCACTTATATAATGAGCTTCATGAGGTTGTGTATCCGAGTAGCTACAATGTATCAACAAGTGTTCCTCTACTGCACATGTGGGCATGGGAACACATCTCAATTACTAGGCCTATTAGGGAGAGAGCTTGATGTCCTCATTATCATTACTTTGATATGTATAGTGGTTACATTTGGTAACCGCATTTGGGCAAGTTGGAGTACTGACATTGATTCCTTTATGATAGTGTGATGATTATTTGACAACCATACCTTGATTGTGAGTGTTGGCATTTAGATGGTTGAGAGATCCCTTTATGTTTTATGAATAGATATCTCATTGGTTGCTCACATGTTGTGATAGACCATGCTTCATTAATACATGAGTGATGAGGAAAATTGGGTATTTCCAAGATGCTCCTTGAGACCTTGCTACTTATGCCTAAGTTCATGATGAGGAGGCTGATTGGGGACCTCAGATATCTTATCATGTTGCAATATAGGAGTTCTAGGGTATTTATCATGTTCCCTAGGATTACCTTCCAACAATTATTGATGTCGATATGAAAGATGCCTATAGACAGATCCTAGAGAAAAATCCCTTCCCCTTGATGATTGCGCCAAAGAAGTTTTCTCCATGGATTGAGGATCTTGGGGACTTACTAGATGATGTTGTAGGAGGAGGTTGTTGGGGAGGATGCAAAAGAGGCACCAAGAGAGATGTTGGTTGTGCTAGAAATATAGATAGGGGTCTTAATAGAGGTTAGGGAGGTGGATCAGGTGTAGTTGGATGATTTGGAGGTGGAGGTAGTGATGATGATGCTAGTGGTGGTGATAGTGGTGGGGATGATGGTAGGAGGATTAGAAACAAATTTATTCCTTCGAGGAGAGATCCCAAAAAAATTCTTCCTCATGATCAGTTATGGAGAGAGGCTCGATGTGGTGATGGTTAGGATGAGCCACCATAGGATCCAGTAGGTGATCAGAGAAGTATTGGTGATGCATTGACATGATGTTGATATGATCATAGATCGATGAGAGCCCAAGTTACCACATTGGAGTCATAGGTAGATGAGAGAGACTGAAAGATTGCTGATAGATATTGCCACATAGCTTAGATCACTACTAAGAGAGACTAGTCACAACATATACTTGCATATCAAGATGCTAGATCAACATATTATTATGGACTGTATATTGAAATTATATCAACTACTAAAAGACCTCTTTCATATTCTACCTTTTCTATGTAGTCAAAGGGTTCCATTCCTCCCCCTCATCTTACCAAACATGATTTTCCTCCACTTCCCCCTCATCTTCATGTTGAGGGCTAGAGTGAGACTAGAGCTGACTTGCTATTTTTTTGTACATATAGATCTACTAATACTCTGATGTATATTGATCCTCTAATAATCACTCAATGTACTCTAATAGAGTGATATTTTGATACCTTGATCACTGATCTAATATTGATATTGATCTCATTGTACCTCCTTCACTGAAATATTTATTATATATGAGATATGCATATTTTGAGCTCTATATGATGTGTTATTATGGATATGTTATAGATGCATTTTTTTTTCTTCTACATTCTATGTATGTATGAATCTTTATGGATGCACATGATGATGCAAAATGTATGCAATGAAATATCTATCTTTGTATTCTTTTTATCTTTTCCTATATGTAATGTAATTTAACATGATAATACAATGGATACCCATGAATGTATACATAATGGATGTATGATGACATGGTGAATAAAATAATGTGATATTAGTAATATGCAATGCAGGTCTTTGAGATACCAGTGATGGAGATACTCAATCAGAATCCTCATTCAGAGGATGATGTTACTAGACTGGCTATTGATTCAGATTTGATTCTAGATTGATATATATTTTGTCCCTCAAAAAAGAATGATCTCATGTATAATGGTTCACTCAAAGGAACATTATGCATGTAACATTAAAAATGAATGCAACTAACTATGACCAATATGCCAATCACTGATTATTTAGATAGGATTTTTTTCATCATTGAGAGATTTTGTAAAACATTGAGGCTAGCATAATTCTCATTGATTTATTTGGAAATCATGATAATATAAATACTATGTTTATCAGATTAAATGTTGAAAGTGAACAAAACCATCAGGACACACCAAAATGAGATGACATGGGCATTACTTTCATTTTGATTTTGCAAGTCAACACAAGCATCAAGGTATAAAGAACCAAGATGACCTAAGTGTTTCTTTGCATGACCTAAACAAATATGAGATCCTTCCAATCATGTGCAATATATTATGTCTGCAATGACCCTTTATTGTTCATATCACTAGGCATAGTTCTTCAAATTTTTCACTTTGCTAAGAAATAACTCTAGAAAATAGATAAGAAGATAGATCTAACCTTACCTTAGAATTCAAATAAAATAGGTTGAGGTATGTATGGTGTACCACATGAAATGGAGGCTCTTATCATAGACTTCCAATTTATTTGATGCTTCAAGATCATCCGAACAATCAACCCCAAGCAGAAATCAAAGAAAACATCATGCCTCATGTCCTTTCTTCTCTAGTCTGTAAATATCCTTGAGTTGCTAGGAAGGCATAATAGTGAAAATTAAATGATAATAGACAACATACAAATAAAATTTCATATCTTCTTTCATATTTCTCTAGTCTGTGGACATCCTTTAAATGTTCAAAAAGACATGATTAGCATAGTTCAAGCATGTTTCTATCTAGTTATTGTTTTGTTTTGATGTTTGTTTGTGGTGTTTGTTTGTTATTGGTGTTGAGAAATACCACTTGTTGGATGTATTTGATTTTATATTTGTTTTTATTTTGATGTGTTAATAAACACTATTTTTGGAGTTTATGGGTGTTGAGAGGCACCATTTTTTAGGGATGTTAGTGTTATGAAATACTTTTGTTTATTGTAATAATACCTCATAGCTGGGTTCTAACTATCTGACCAAGACAATTGGTACCAACCCGGGATGATAAATTGATGGAAAATATAGGAACTTTCCCCTTGTTAGATATGATTTTCCTAGGACTAAAATAAAAACTGATTCCAAGCCATGATTCTATGATTCTGAACCAACTGTACTCTATAGGATCAAGAAAGTAATTGAAGGTATATACAAGTTGAAGCCAAAGTAGGAAAGATAGCCAAGCAATACATTGATAAATGAAATGTTGATTACAAGTAGCACCTATTTACTAGGTTTTCACCTCTTGGAATAATTTTCTATTTTTTTTATCGAGGTGCATGTTTACTAGGTTTTCACCAAGGCACTTTTCTTGTTTTTTTATTTTTTGTACTTTTTCTCTGTTTTAGTTTTTTTAATTTTTTAATTTTTTACATTTTTAATTCATCAAGGTGCCTTTTTGCCAAGTTTTCACTAGGATGATCATTTTTGGATGATTTTTTCTACCTTTTCTATATTTTTTAGGAATGCATGATACTATTTTTGGATTTTTTCTAGAACACTTTATACTATATATGATATGCTTCTCTAAGAATGTTAGGTATATAATTTATTAAATGGAGCATGTTGATTGGATCTAAACTTAGATCTCCTTCTAGTGTAGAGAATTGATAGGCTCCATAGCCATATGTTGTTGTGATGAAAAAGTGTCCTAACTAGTTTGGTTCAAAATTTCCCTTTTCTTCTCTATTTTTATAATTTTTAGGATTCTCTCTTAATACAAGATCTCAAAATTAAAATTCTCTATGATGTACTTTCTTATTGTATTCTCTTGACATTCACTTTTGATAAACTCTGAGATGATCAAACACCTATTGTCTATGCTCATTTCTATATTCTAGCCCTCAAATTCTTATTATTAGATATTCCTCATTAGTTAACAGTCTTGTAAATGATACTCTTAGAAATGGTATCTCTACCTCAATGCATAATACTTCTTCTGAGCCATACAAAATAGAAAAAGGTGTTTTCCCTATTGATATTTTGATACTATTTCTATAGGCCCATAGTTATAGATTTAATTGCAAATGCCAATCTTTATCTAATTTATTCACCATTCTGTGTAAGAATTTCAATATTTTTTTTTGGATGCCTCATCCTATCCATTCTCTTGTGGGTAGTATATAGAGGAACATTGCTATTTAATTATGAACCTTTCACTTAATTCATAGATATCCTTGTTTTTAAATTTCTACCCATTGTCTATGAAAATTGAAGAGGGAATACCATACCTAAAGATGATGTAGTTAAGGATGAACATAGAAACTTTATTTTCTGTCGTGTTGATCAAAGGAAAAACTTCAACCCACTCTGTGAAGTACTCAGTGACTGTGATAATAAACTTATGTTCATTTTATGGTGAAGGATAAATTTTCTAACTAAGATAGAAGGCCCACTATTCAAATGGACATTATGTAATTAATGGTAACAACTCTCTTGCTGGAGTGTGAATCTGGTTACTATGCAGTTGAAATTTCTTGCAAGACTTAGCACATTGGATTACTTCTTTCTCTATATTAGGCCAGTAGTATCCAACCCTCATAATTTTATTAGCTAATAAAAGACCATTCAAATGAGATCCATAAATACCTTCATGGACTTATTCTAATGCATGGTTAGATTCAAGCCAAAAAGTCTAGGTACAAAAAATTTGAAATGTTATATACTTAGGTACAAAATGTTTTAATATTCTATACCTAGGATTTTGATCCCAAATTTGAACTAGGTGTCAGGATGGTGGAAACTATTAGAATAATTGAGAGGAGGGTTGAATCAATTATCCAATGTCCCAATTCAAAATGTATAATCCAAAAAAAATTCTTCAACTTCTTCTACTCGGTAAATATAAAATACTTTCACTGTTTGTGTTATTACCGATTATCAGTCTAAGACTTATAGTAGTTACCGATCAAATCTAACATGTAATATGAAAAGTATGATAACAAAAAAATATCACAATCAACACATAACACAAGAGATTTAACATGGAAACCCTGTGAAGGGAAAAACCACCTGGGATCGGCAACCCAAAATTGTTCACTCTTCTGAAGTAAGGTTGGTGAAGACCAAACCCTGTTAAATGTTACAAACACACTGTTAGGTGTGACCTTGTTAGAGGATTTCAGACCAGAAGTTATCGTCCGACCAGCAGTCACTCTGGGGTTGACAAGATAACAATGTTCACTCTATGAATGAAACATCAAAAGACTTTCATAGTCCACTTAGTTAAGAGATTTGACTATGTAGAATGGTTAAATATGTAATAGTAGATGATCTACCTTGAAACAACTTCAATTGTAGTTTACAGATCAATGTTCAACTCATTCAAATCTTTCTGATCAATATTCCACTTCAGATTCAATACTATATCAACTTACTATGCGTCGGTAATTACTCTTTGTAGCTCAATAATTGTTCTACAGCTCAGTTCTTATTAACTAGTATGATCAGAATGTAGTATCTTCTTCTTCCTCTGGTTGTGTTTCAATAATGAAACCAATGTCTCTTATATAGATGAGTAAATAATTTTCTTTTCCTCCATTAGATTTTGTTTCTTAATCATATTCATAGATTTTTCCGCTTCAAGCTTCCTCAGCTGATGTGTCAGTAACACATTTCAATCTACTCCATTAGATCCTTTTGATTTATGTTAGCCGTCGATCTTCATAACAAACCTTATCTGTTACCTCAATTTCATACACTTTATAGCTCATCACTTTATCGGCTAAACTAATCATTTAATTCCTTTTCTATTCTACTCAGTTAACAAAGAAATACGTCAGTGAACACAAGCTCAGTTAACACTGCACTTGGTATACGCTACATTCTGTCGGTGTATACTAAAATGCTTTATTTACTGACAATACTGCTTTGTGTCTTTCAGCTCTATTCTTCATCATAGATGAATGCAACATAATAAAGTCAATTTCATCAAGTCATAGACTCATCAACAAGTTACTCAATGTATTCCTTATACTCAGCTGACATATACATCTTCCTCATGTAGATATTTATGTTCTTCATAAGTGTTGTCAAGCTAGTTGACATCAATGACAACATAACACTGATTTAATCATCTTGCATACCTAATCATCAACTCCTTTAGTAATCTTGAATTAAAAATTCTTCTTTCAGTGTCTAAATCAGTTGTAGTTCATCAGAAATGATGTAGGAAAAGAGGAATTAGGTTGTCACGATTAAGCATAAAAGATATTGGATCTTAAAATTATTAAAATGGGGCCTAATAAAGCGTTCAGTTATGGGTGATAACTTTTTAGGATGGTACATTTAGCACATAATTTAGTAGGAGTATGATATAAAATCATCCTCATGGTAAAATAAATCAATGTATAATAATAATAATAAATTATCAAGGTCAATGAGACAAAGAAACACCAAGTGACCAAGTGACTTAAGTATTCATCAAATACAAGACCAAGATAAAAGAAGCATCATGAGAGAGAGAGAGAGAGAGAGAGAGAGAGAGAGAGAGAGAGAGAGAGAGAGAGAGAGAGAGAGAGAGAGAGAGAGAGAGAGAGAGAGAGAGAGAGAGAGAGAGAGAGAGAGAGAGAGAGAGATAGATTATTTCCTTACTTTGGATCATGCAAACAGAAAGTGTTACTATGAAATATGAGATTAATAGTCTAGCAAGTTGTATTATGCTAATGAATGCATCAAAAAGAATGTATTGGTCCTTAAAGAAAGCATTTTCTCCATTAAGTGATCCTAAAAAGGTGATCATTCCTAAGGAAATAACTATCCCCAAAGAGGCATTTAGAGATCTACAAAAAGGAGGATTAGTCTTTAAAGTAAACATTTCCTCCATTAAGGGATCTGTTGAATAATGCATATGGGCATGATAATGAAAAGATGAATGTAAGGACAACATCATATCATTATCCATCTACATAAGAGAGATTTCATGAATAATTGTGTGTGGGTGTGCAAAATGTGAAAAAAAGTGCAGAGGATATGCCCCCAACTTAAATCGATTGCAAATTCCTTAATGGGAGTAATAGATTTAATGGAGCATAAATGCTCTAACAAGAGAAGTTTCCTCTATGAGATGCCCCTGAGAAAATAAAAATTAGGGGAAATGAACACATGAAAAGAGAGAGAAAGAAAGGAATCTAGTAACTAACAGGTTAGTATGATCATAAGATAAGCCATGTATATCAGAGTTACATCAAAATAAATTTTCATCATTCGCTAAAGGAAAAAAAATAATAAAACAATGGAAGAATGTCACATAAGAGTTACTATTATACACTAAGTTTTCACCCTTGTCTCAAGCTCTCATAGTCTTGATAACCTAGTATAACATGGGATTCATCTCCAGGTGTGGGACCTATGCTAACTGAGATGAAACCTCCAGATTCTAGGCTGGTTCCTCTTGGATAATCACCCTAATTTGCTTCTTGACATGAAAAGTAAAGTTCTTTGGAGGGAAAGGGATATCAAGAGTACTTGAAAGTAAAAATTCTTGAAAGAAAACTACCTACTAGGTGATACATCGAAACTAGGGTATGAATTGTAGCACAGAGGAATGAAGCCAATGAAGAACTTAGGTCTAGGAGATCACAACTTCTTAAATAGGCTTGCATAAGTGTTTCATAGAGGGGTCTGAACATAAGACATAAACTATGACTTGCAAGCAGACATTCACCTCTGCAACTAGGTGTAGGAATGAGACAAGATTGTTACGGGGCTGAAGTATACCCACAAGAGCATTCACATCAAATCATACACAAAAACACACAAAATTGCAGAAAAGAAGAGGGATCAAGAACCCTAAATTGTCACTGAACATGCATAAACTTCAATTCAATAAGAGATACTTCAAACAATTAAAGGATAGGGACAGAGAAAATGTCACAAATACCTTGGAGTTGTTTAAATCATCAATGGGAGATTACAAGAGTAGAAGACCAGAGGGTAGAAGAAATACCACGAATAGCCTTCTAAGAAAGGATTCTTTCTTTTTAAAATTCCAACCTCTTTTGCACTAAGGCTCCAAAAAAGAACAATATACCTTTCACTACATGTAGGCAAGAGTCAAAAACTAACCTAACTAGGGTTACATGGGATTTACAACAATATCAAACCCTAAAGGTACACTGATTACCATCATCAAAAACTCTGAGAACACTAGAAATTAGATCAAATGTTTCTTGTGTGCATCCATCCAGTACTGAACTCACCTACAGACACATCAACCTTGACTCAACTACCCACCTGCAACTCGACCTTTCCATGAAGGCTCCAAATCTGATCTTGAAGATATTTGTATTTTCAATAATAACACTGGCAAAAGGTGGGGCAAATCCATTTAGCACCTTCAACATGACATGGTACCCTGTAAAATCTACGACACTGAGGATCAGATCATCGATCATCATCCTCTCAACCACAACTATCCTGAAGCATTCAATCCCAGCTACCAAACTTGTCGTGCATGGCCGCAAAAATGTGAACCCTAGTAGAAAACCTTCACGGATAAATTTGAATTGAAATAAGCAATGGCAAGTAGGTCTGAAATTAAAACACAACCGTCGATGCATAATTTCCCAAGTAGAAAAATGACCATGATACGCTGAGAAAACAACTTCAAAACCCTTCTAACAATTCAAAGCCACCATGGAAGTCAGTAGCCAATCGGAAGCGAGAAAATCAGCACCTCTGACAAACATGGACCCATGACCCTAAGAACACCATTGAACGGCTATCGCATGACCTTATAACTCTGATAGATCCCTTCAAATCATCAGACAGTTGTAGATCTTCCTTTTAAGAACTTTGGACCCACCTGGGACTAGATTTGAATCTAATGATGGGTGTATGATCTAATAGCCCCCAAAGATTCCATCAAATTATCACATAGTCATAGATCTTCATTCCCTATTGACGTCCCTGTAGACCTTCTGACAACGGTGCCACTGACACATCCTAGTCATCACCTCACCAACCAATCAAACGTGAGCATGTTAGACAATGAGGACCCACCTGACAAAGCTCTGACAAAAAGTAAGATCGACAACTGTCGTATGATCTTATAACCTGAGAATATTCCTTCAGATTATAAGATAGTCATTGGATCGTAGGTTTATCACCGCTTGCAAAAGCCAACCCCACTCTAATTTCATGAATCAGCGACCAAAGGCCCTTTTAAAAGTGCACATGCAAATAGGAGATTTAAGTGGCTGATAAAGTAAACTACAAATTAGAATAGGGCCTTAGGGATTTTTAAGGCTTTACACATAACAGCTAGATTTTTGAATATTAGACCTGCAGAATAGGGAGGTTTAAGAAATTGCAGAGACCAGAGAATAGGGCAGAAAACCATGAAATTTTTTGGGGTGTTTGGCAAGATAACATTGCAGACATTGGAATAGGATTTAGCCAAATTTGTGTAAAATAAGAAAATTTGGGTAACATTTTGGCAATTTCTGTTGGATGTCAGCCTGCTAGACATTGAAACTAGTGGCCTTGACATAATCTATTGGGCATGGGCTCATCTCAGGAACACAAAACTTCAATAGGGAGATGAGACTAAAACTAGAAAGGAAAACCTATGCATGAGCACTTCTTGGAAAGAAGGAAATTTAACCTAGAAAATAGGGAAAGAAAAAACAAGGAACATATTTACAAGAATTTACAGAGAGGGATTAACCTCAAAGGAGGGCTTCAAATGGAATCCATTGACTGATATAGGCAAGGCATCTCCTCTGAGAGTTAATAGCTGAAAAGCATTAGGCCCCCTGCATTTTGTTATAACAAATGGTCCACCCCAAAATGAATCAATTTTTTTATGTTTGCCAGGCCTGGCTCTTAATTCATCCCATTTGAGAACTACATCTCCAACCTTGAAGTTTCTGACCCTGGCTCTTTTATCAAAAATTTTCTTTGTCTGAATCTAATGGAACTCCATATCCTTCATGGATTTTTCTCTAAGTTCTTCTAACTCCATGAGCTGATCATACCTGATCTGTAAAGGATCTCCTTCTTCAAACAGGGCATATTGAGTGGCTAAGTCCATAGCTGGTAATTCAGTTGAAATGGACAACTTAGCCTCTCTTCCATATACTAACACATAAGGAGAATTACCAATGATTTTCTTTGGGGTAATTCTATCTAACCACAAGCCAGACTTCAACTTGGTATGCCAACCTCTCTGATTATCCTGCAGGTTCTTCTTGATTATCCTAATAAAGTTCTTATTAGTTGATTCTGCTAAACCATTGCCTTGAGGGTAATAATTGGAACTAGTATTTAGATAGATGCCATTCTTGACTGCCCATTCAGATACTTTAAGGCTTGTGAATGCTAATGCATTATCTGATATGATGGAATCAGGACTGCCAAACCTATGAACTAAATCATCATAAAAACTTAAGACAACACTCTCATTGGCTTCTTTTAGTGCAATTGCTTTTGTCCATCTAGTGAAGTAATCAGTTGTAGTGATTATCCATTTATGGCCTACACTAGATGGAGGATTGATCATTCCAACGAAATCTATACCCCATTTCATGAAGGGTTGATCTATTCTGATTGGTTGGAGGGGAAGAGCAGCAAGTTTTTCTTTTCCTACAAACATGGTACACTTGATGCATTTTCTAACATAATCATGACTATCCTTAAAAATAGATGGCCAATAGTACCCAGCCCTCATGATCTTAAAAGTAGTAGTCCTAGGAGAAAAATGACCACCAACAGGTCCATCATGAAACTCAAATAGGACATCACCTATCTTTTCTGAATCTTTGCATCTTAAAAGGACACCATTGCGATCCTTTTTAGAAAGAACATCATCAATCAGCACAAAAGGAATAGATTGTAACGTATAATACCTTCTTTTTGCTGAATCTAGGCCTGCAGGACATTGTCCTATCTTCAAATAATTGATCATATTAGGCAACCAGCTTGTTGCCTTAGCTTGTTCTTCTATAGAATGCACCACTAGAGATGCATCTATTTTCTCTGATTTCTTTGAACTTTCATCCTCTGCCAAATGTTCACAAAGACCTCTTCCTCTAACCAGCTTGGTAGTTTGAATATCAATGTCATATTCCATTACCTTGGTAATCCAACAGGCTCTTTTTTCATTTAGGTCCTTGGAAAGCAAAAATTATTTGACACTTGGATGAATAACTTTGAAGTGTACCCTGCTATGGGTTAATAGATATCTCAACTTTTTAAGGCTCTTTACCACAGCAAGCACATGTTTTTCTACAAAAGAGTATCTCTGTTCATACTCCTCTAAACCTTTGCTAAAGAAAGCAATGGGTTGCTCCAATCCTTCTGAATTTTCTTGAGTTAACATTGCAGATATGGCATCCTGACCTCCATAAGCATAAAGGATAAAATCCTTATTGAAATTTGGGTTTAAGAGAGTAGGAGCCTCTGTTAAGGCTTCGTTGATAGTATAGAAATTGACTTTCCCTTCTTTGGTACAAATAAAATTTGAATTCTTCTTTAACATGGCTATCAAGGGTTTGAGTAAATCTGCAATATTAGGCAAGAACCTCCTAACAAAATTTATCCTTCCTATGAAAGATTGAAGGCCTTTCTTGTGATGTGGTAGGGGTAGCTCTAGGATAGCTGCAATTCTTTTAGGATCCACTATAATTCCTTTGTTGGATACTACATATCCTAACAATTTTCCTTCATGAACTACAAACACACATTTCTTAGGATTGAGAGGTATCCAAAATTCTCTACACCTTTCAAAAATCTTCCTCAAATGTTTGATATGGTCTGTTGCATGCTTTGAATAGATAGTTATGTCATCTATGTAGACCAGCACAAACTTGTACATGAGGATTTTAAAGGCCATATCCATTGCCTTTTGAAATGTAGCACCTGCATTTAACAAACCAAAGGGCATCTTTTGATAAGCCATGGTTCCCCACTTGGTTGTAAATGTAGTCATGTATTGGTCCTCTTCACTAACTAGGATCTGATTGTATCCTAAATAGCCATCCAATAATGAAAATCTCTCGGATCCAGAGACACATTGTAAGATTTATTCCATGGAGGGTAGTGGATGGCGGTCTTTTAAAGAAGCCCTATTAAGATCCCTAAAGTCAACACATAACCTCAGCTCCCCATTCTTCTTCCTGATAGGAACAAGGTTGGAAACCCAACTAGTATGCTTGATGGGGTAGATGATACCACTTTCCATCAATTTGAGGATTTCCTTATGCATAAGTGGCTCAAGCTTGGGATTAATAGGCCTTTGCTTTTGCCTTACTGGTTTGGTGTTCAGTTCTAATTCAATAGTGTGTTGGGCAAGGGCTGGATCAAAACCTTTGAGGTCTTCATATTGCCATGCAAAAAAATCACTAAATTCCTTGAATAACTGTGTGTAATCTTGCTTTTCCAAATCAGTATTCACTTTTCCAAATTGTAAGCTCTTACCTAGTTCCAACTCTAATTCAACACAATGTTCTTGTTGGACTACTAGGCCAGCTTTGTTCTTCTTGACTTCATCATCCTTGTTGAAGACAACTTCTAAGGTGACAAGACCTCTAGGCATCTTTTTGGACTTAAGTTGTATCACTTGATCACCATAGTTTTGTGATATCCTATCTTGATTATACTCTGAGAAAACATCTTCTTCAAACAAGAATTGTAGAATTTGTTCATCATTGTCAAACACTTGCCAATTAACATCATTATCAGGAATAGAGGGTCTAAAAATCAATTTGATATGTTGTTGATCTATTTCTTTTGAAATTCTATTTGGAATATCATATTGAGACCTAATAACAACTAATCTATCTACATTTTGATTTAGCTTCCTAGGGATAGCAAAAATATTGAAAGCACAAAAGTCTTCAATTGCATCCCAAACTCTATGTTTGTATGCTTTCAAGGTGTCATTTTTAGTTGCACTTATCACTCTCACTTGGCTGGCTACTAACTCAATATCACCATAAACTTTGAAGCCTTTAAGCCCTCTTTTTCTAGCCCACTCCAGTCCATTCACTAGGCTTTCATATTCAGCAGTGTTGCTAGTGTAGGAGAAACTGAATCTAAAGGTAGTATAATACCTTTCTCCTTTTGGGGACACTAACATAGCACCACCACCAGAACCATATCTACTTCTAGCACCATCAAAGAATAGTTCCCAAACCTGATTACTTTGATCCTTTGAATCATTACTCTCCTTGAGAAGGTTTGGTTCTATGACATCATTTTCTTGTATCAAATAACTTCCCAAACTAGCATTCCAAATAATATTTTCTTGAACCTCTGAAGCTCTTTCATCTAGTAAAATATCAGGGATATTTCCTATCTTAGTGCTTGCTTCACTAATGGTTTGGAAGTCATTGCTATCAAATATAGGGCAATCTATATTGATCATATTGGATACATATGGTTCTATATGGTGAGCTGCTAGTTTCTCAGATTTAATGGTAACCTTGGTACCATATCTTGTGTGGAAGAGCATGTGAGACCAATCAGAAGAGAGATAGCCATCTATCTTGGCTGTGAACTCCCTTGATAAATATATGACAAATAAAGAAAGGACATCTATGATATATATATATCAAGTGAGATGGAAAAATGAGGACTTGCATGGAGAAATAGACTGGTATCCTTGGCCGCACCTATAGTATTGATTGAGGATCCATCAAGTTGTGTAACCTTCTTTTGAAAGGGTTCATATTTAAGTCCTAGCTGGTCAGCCACTTTCTTGGGCATTACAGTGCTAGTAGCCCCACTATCTACCATACAATTATGTACTAAATATTTTCTAATAATTAGAGATACATAAAAGGGAGGTGGCTTTGAGTTCCTACCTTGCATGATATTGCCTTTGGAGTTGGAACTTGGAGCCTCCTTTTTTTGATCAGTGTTAACCAACACTAGCTTTGCAATTTCTTTTGTAGGCTGAGGAGTTGTCACTTTAGTCATGGCTTTCTTCAAAATCTCAGGTTGTCCTGGAAGAGCCAAAGAGTCCCACATGGACATGGTAACATTCACCTTCTTCATGTTGTCTACAATGTTGAAGGGTGCCACAGTGTGTATTCTTTGTTGTGTCTTTGGCATGATGGGCTCCACTTCCTTGAGAGTCTGGCTCTCTTTGCTTGTAATGATAGGAGCCTTCTTGGGTATGGCAGGAGCAACCTGTTGCAGTGGTTCTGCAGATGTAGTAGCTTTGATTCCATATTCTACTCGCTCCATGTCTTGAGCTCTTCTTTTTTCCCTTGTGTTGGCAGCGGAAGCAAACTCATCATTGACTCCACTAAAGTATTGTTTCTCCCAATTAAAGAGAGTAGTCTCACTCTTTTGGGATTCTTGTTGAGGGACTGATCCACTGGATGAAACCTCTGATTGAGTATATGAGGCATTTTGAGCGATTAGAGCTTGATTCATCCATCCATTTGAACATGTAGCTTGATTATGGGGCTAATTATAAGGGAAATGTCTTTCATCCATAGCCACATTATTTTGACTAGGAACCATATCCTTGACTGGATTTTTAGAATTAAGAGGTGTAGGGTTATATGGTTGGAATGGCCTTTGATTGAAATTTTGCCTTTGTCCTTGATAGCCTCCTTGGTATGGTGGCCTATTTTGCTGGTAAGGTTGTCCTTGATTTTGATATTGCTGATTAGGACCTTGGCCTTGTGATTGGAAGGGTGGCTTGATGCCTTGTCCTTGCCTCTTGAGGTTTGTGACCTCTTTGGTTAGAGTCTACAACAAATTTATCATTTCTTGTTCACTGATTTGTTGACTACTCTTTATTTCTTGCAAATCTTGGGAGAAGATTTCCCTTAACTCTTGACCACTAGTACTAGGTTGGGGTGCCAGTATGGTGGGAATAGGGGTGAATGGGGGTACTTGTGTAGGTGTAATGGGATGAAGGCTAGGAAAAATAGGCATAGGTGGTCTTCTTGATATCATGCTTGCTTGGATCAAACAATTTTCAGCTTTGACAACTATGTCAAAAGCTTGGGGTAAAGAGGTACCACCCATTGACTGGATCATGACAAAAATTTGCCCATTCAAGCTCTGCAAGAAATAAAGGAAGGCATGATCAACAAATGGCCTCACTGAGACTAGAATTCTATTCCATGTCTTGAGGAATCTATTGTTATAATCTATCATCTGCTCTTGGGGATCTCTTTTAATGGTTGTCAATTGCTCAACCAAAGACAAGTTGTCTGATTTATCTTCAAAATGTTTGCTCAATCCATCTCCTAATTCATCCCATGAAGTAATGGAACCAATAGCTAGGGTCCTAAACCATTCAAGAGCCTTACCCTTGAGGGAAGCTGCTAATAACTTGGTGGCCACATCTTCTTGAGTTATGTTGTGTATGTTGTAGATGGTGGTCACATCTCTAATGTGCTCAAAGGCAGTAGTTTGTCCTTCACCTATGAAATTAGGTAAAATCTTTAGTGCCACCAAGGGCACATCATGATGTTGAGCAAAAGCCAAGGGACTACCTTGGTTGAAAGGTGCAAAATCAAACTGCCTAGCCATTGTAGGAGCTGAGATTTGAAGATTAACAACTATATGAGCTGTATCTAGTGCTAGATTTGAATCTTCTTCTAGGTCTCTAGTTAGAGATCTTCCTCCTCTTCTGAGATGAAAGGGAAAGGGTCTCATGTCTGAGGTATCAGGAGGTGTAGACTATACTCTCCTTGCAAGAGATTTTCTTTTGGTTGACCTACCTTTGTAGCCTCTCTTTAAGGGTAACTCTGAAAATTCGGTAGGCTTTGAGCTTCTAGTCTCAATCCTTCTCATAAACCTTAAACAAGGTTGGCCTAGATTTGTGAAAGTAGTGGAGTCGCCAGATATACTTGATGGAACAACTTCTTAAAGTTTATATTATGCTATCCATATATCACAGATAAAATTATTTGAAAATAAACAGTCCTTTCTTAGTAGTCCCACTGGGCATCCAGAATTGTTATACACTAAGTTTGCACCCTTATCTCAAGCTCTCATAGTCTTGATAACCTAGTATAACATGGGATTCATCTCCAGGTGTGGGACCTATGTTAGCTGAGATGAAACCTCTAGATTCTAAGCTAGTTCCTCTTGGATAATAACCCTAATTTTCTTCTTGACATGAAAAGTAAAGTTCTTTGGAGGGAAAGGGATAGAAAGAGTACTTGAAAGTAAAAATGCTTGAAAGAAAACTACCTACTAGGTGATATACCGAAATTAGGGTATGAATTGCAGCATAGAGGAATGAAGCCAATGAAGAACTTAGGTCTAGGAGATCACAACTTCTTAAATAGGCTTGCATAAGTGTTTCATAGAGGGGTCTGAAAATAAGACACAAACTATGACCTACAAGCAGACATTCACCTCTGCAACTAGGTGTAGGAATGAGACAAGATTGTTAGGGGACTGAAGTATACCCACAAGAGCATTCACATCAAATCATAAACAACACATAGAATTTCAGAAAAGAAGAGGGACCAGGAACCCTAAATTGTCACTGAACATGCATCAACTTCAATTCAATAAGAGACACTTCAAACAATGAAAGGATAGGGACAGAGATAAGGTCACAAATACCTTGGAGTTGTTTAAATCATCAATGGTAGATTACAAGAGTAGAAGACTAGAGGGTAGAAGAAATACCATAGATAGCCTTCTGAGAAAGGATTCTTTCCTTTTACAATTCCAACCTCTTTTGCACTAAGGCTCCAAAAAAGAACTATATACCTCTCACTGCACGCAGGTAGGAGTAAAAAAATAATGTAACTAGGGTTACATGGGATTTACAACAATATCAAACCCTAAAGGTATACTGATTACCATCATTAGAAACTCTGCGAACACTGACAATCAGATCAAATCTTCCTTGTGTGCATCCATCCGGTACTAAGCTCACTTGCAGGCACATCAACCTCAACTCAACTACCCACCTACAACTCGGCTTTGCCATGAAGGCTCCAAATCTAATCTTGAAGATATTTGTATTTTCAATAATAACACTGGCAAAAGGTGGCGCCAATCCATTTAGCACCTTCAACATGACATGGTACCATGTAAAATCTACAGCGCCGATGATCAGATCGTCCATCATCATCCTCTCAACCACAACTATCCTAAAGCATTCAATCCCAGCTACCAAACTTGTCGTGCATGGCTGCAAAAATGTGAACCCTAGCAGAAAACCTTTGTGGAGAAATTTGAATTTAAATAAGCAAGGACAAGAAGGTCAAAAATTAAAACACAACCATCAATGCATAATTTCCCCGATAGATGAATAGCCATGATACGCTGAGAAAACAACTTCAAAACCCTTCCGACAAGTCAAAGCCACCATGGAAGTTAGCAGCCAATCAGAAGTGAGAAGATCAGCACCTCTAACAAACATGGACCACGACCCTAAGAACACCATCGAATAGTTGTCGCATGACCTTATAACTCTGATAGATCCCTTCAGATCATCAGATAGCCATAGATCTTCCTTTTAAGAACTTTGGTCCCACCCAGGACTAGATTCAAATCTAATGGTGGGTGTATGATCTGATAGCCCCTGAAGATTCCATAAGATTATCAGACAACTGTAGATCTTCATTCCTTGTTGACATCCCTGCAGACCTTCTGGCAATGGTCTCACTAACACATCCCAGTCATCACCTCACTGGCCAATCAAATGCAAGCACGTCAGACAATGAGGACCGATCTAACAAAGCTCTAACAAAAAGCAAGATCGACGACTGTTGTATGATCTTATAACCTCAGAATATTCCTTCAAATTATAAGACAGCTATTGGATCACAAGTTTACCGCCACTTGTAGAAGCCAAGCCCACTCTAATTTCGTGAATCAGCAACCAAAGGCCTTTTTAAAAGCACACATGCAAATAGGAGAATTAAGTGACCGATAAAGTAAACTACAAATTAGAATAGGGCCTTAGGGTTTTTTATGGCTTTACACATAACAACTAGTTTTTTGAGTATTAGACCTATAGACTAGGGAGCCTTAAGAGATTGTAGAGACCAGAGAACAGGGCAAAAAACCATGAAATTTTTTGAGGTGCTCGTCAAGATAACATTGTAGACTTTGGAATAGGATTTAGCCAAATTTGTGTAAAATAGGAAATTTTGGGTAACAGTTACATGAAGAAGAATTTATTTGACCAAACATCACAAAGACCAAAAATAATAGGTAGTTATTATTTTTTATCATTCTTAACTAGATAACACAAACGTACATTTACAAAAATGTAACATGCATGAAATAACATGTAATAACATATAGTAGAAATGAAATACAAATAGAGGAATGTTACAATAGGTTAATTATTTTATCACCTTGTACCAACAAATAAATAAGAGTCATAGAAAGAAATGTAAAAAAATATATAACAATAAACACATCATGGGAGAAGCACATTACACTAAGAAAACAAAAAGAATCCACCGTACAAGACAAGCTAGTCAAGCATATTGCTTGTCCCCAATCTCAGTCTTTAGTAGTTAAGGAAGATGGAAAAAAAGAAAGATGAGAAACATATAGCATGGCAAATCAAACAATAGATAGTTTAAACAAAGACCATATTGTAAAGAACGGTCATTTTGTCCATCACTAGGACTAAGAGATAATTATTTTGAAAGTATAGCTAGTAAATCATGATTAACATCATTAATTTCATACATATCATTAGAATCAATAGCATGTCACTTTTTCCTTACCTTGGAGAGTCTGGTCTTCTGTGGTCAAATTTTTTCTTGCGAATGTTGTATATATTGATGTACTTGTTCTTTTAGTTGGTAGCTCTTAGTACAACAACTTGATGAAGGTTCAAAGAACTTAGAAGTCTAGATTTATATTACTTAATTAGGCATGCATCCTAGAATGTATTCCTGCATGTTGCTAGCCAATCACATGTAAATTCATGAATCTATGTTAATGCAAAGATCAGATATTGTATGTTTCAATTCATTTTTGTTCCTTCTATTGATAGCTTTCACCACGTTACTTGGGCTACATAGTTTGGATTGATCTATTTGAGGTCCCTTCATCTGTAACTATTTTGTATGGTATTAGAGTGAGGTTTTTCTCCCATATTAGTAAATTATTTTTCCCGAGCTTGCAAATACATAGACGTGCTTATTGTGGAGTATCAGAGTGTGGATATAGCCCATAATTATAGAGGATATTAGCAAGATGGATTAGAAAGAAGTTTTTTATTTTTGTCAACCTTGAACGAGGTTTTGAGGAATCCTCTAGGTGAACAAATCGCTGAATCAAGGCAATTTGTTCGTATGTTCAATAGATTTCTAAGAGAGAGGCAATTAAAATATTGTAGTCAGATGATTAAGCTAAGGCAATTTCACCTAAGGAGGGGAGAGAGGCCACTAAGAAGGATGAACCCTAGAAGGATAGAGAAAATGGTGGAAGACTTCAAGAATGAAGTGAAAAATGAGATCTGAAATGCATTAGTTAGTTTGCGAAGAAATCCAAACATAGAGGATGAATATGACGAAGCCACTGAAGAGTTGGATGATGAATGGGAAGAAGGACCAACAAATGAGAGAGAAGAGATATTTCCAAGTGCAATGTCACAAGTAAATAAAATCCATAGACAAGAGGTTTCTAAATTTTCTAGCTCATTCCATTGAGAAGATTTGATAGATTGGATAGGAGAATTGGAAGACTACTTTGAGCTTGAGGATATTAGAGATTTATAGAGGGTTAGGTTAGCAAAAAATAAGTTGAAAGATCATGTTTCTTTATGGTGGAGATATTTGTATAAGGAAAAAGAGGAAAATGGTTAAATGAAGATTACTCGATGGAGGCGGATGGTTTCAAGATTAAAGGATAAATTCATTCCAAAAGATTATGAGTTGTAATTGTTCTAGAAGTTGTATTAATTGAAGTAGAAGGACATGATTTTGAAGAAATAAATTGGGGATTTTTAAAAGATGACAATCATATCTGTTCACCGAGAGGTAACTAGGGAGAAGGTGGCTAGATATAAAAAAAAAATGGTCTTATATTTAACATACAAGATGAGATGAGTATGGTGAGAATTCTATAGTGTAATATGCTTATCAATATGCTCTTAAGATAGAAGATAAAGTGAAGAGAAGGTAGTAGAATAATCCTAAAGGAAAATAAGAGAAAATGATCAAGGAGAGGCAAGAAAATGAAGAAGAGACAAAACCTAAGTGGAATAAAGAACCAAATCATAGGACAAAAAGAAGAGGAAATGGTAGTATGGAATTCCAGGGTACATGTTTCAAGTGTGGAGAAACTAGAGATACATCTTATGAATGTTCTAAAGGATCTAGTAAAGACATTGGCAAAAATAATTGTATAGCACATGAGGAGTGGGTAGTTAGAGCACTAGATGAGATTATAGTTGAATCAGAGATGGGAGAATCTCTTATGAATATGAGAGTTACGATGGAGTAGAGAAGAGAGGAGACTGAAATTACATAGAGGAGGAATCTTTTCTAAATTGTATACAAATCAAGAGGTAAGTGTTGTAAGGTTATTGTAGATAGTGGAAGTAATGATAACTTAGTTTTTTAAGAGATGATAGAGAAACTTAGTATGAAGAGTCTTCAACATCCTTTTCCTTACAATATAGGTTAGTTTCCAGATGATCATGTAGTAGAGGTGAAAGAGAAGTTCTTGGTGAACTTTAATATAGGCCATTTCAGAAATGAGGTCATGTGCGGTGTCTTGACTATGAGTTCTTGTAATCATTTTTTGGGTAGACCTTGGAAATTTGATAGAGGAGATATGTATGATTGTAGAAGGAACATGGTTACTATAGAGAAGGATGGGAAAAAATTTACTTTGGCTTCCTTGAAGGAGGAAGATAAGGGCACGAAGAACTTGAGTCTTGTGAAGATTTGTTATACTAAGGAGCAGAATGTAGAGAATATATAAAAATATGGAGTGGATTTGAAGAAGGATCTTATGGGTAGATCTTAGAGAAAGATATTACTAGATGGAAACAAAGGAAAATTCTAGTTGCAAATAAGATGAGATCTTGCAGCAGAGTTAATTTAGATATACTAAGGAAAGGAAGTTGTGATAAATGTACCTAACTATCATATGCAGATGTGTGGCAAGAAAAAGGTGTAGATAAGAAGAAGTTGAAGGATTTGGAAAAATAAAGAAGAGAAGTAGCAAGAAATAAATTTATAGATGAGGAAGACACTTGGATCAGGAAAAAGAATGGGATTTACATCCTAGATCATTTTATGAGTTCCTCGTAGGGAACATATTTTCTTACTAGGGGTGTCTGATGCAGGAGCATCCTTCATTTTTGGCAATCTTACATCAACCAAAAATATTTCCTTTGTAAATTTTTCTTATTTCTCTATTTTTTGTATATCGTTCCTATGATTTGTCTTTGTTTCTCTTTCAAATATTGTGGTATGTTCCTAGCATTGTTCATGATCTTTTTCTAGGTTTGCATCACGATCCATTTTTTCTTTGTGGAGATCTCTTTTATTTTGCTTTGTACCTATTTTTTTCTTCATGTGTCAAGGCCTAATGGAGTTTCCTGATCTTTTGAACCATTTCCTTAGTTTATGAATCTTTTTGGATCATCATGTGATATTATTAACCTCTTGGGCAACCTCCCTATGAATTCACACTTCATTTAAGATCTTTCTAGAGGTGTTTTGATGATTTGGGTCATGACCTATCTCTGTACATTGTATTTTCCTTAACTCAGAGAGTGTGCTATTTCATGGCCAACTTTTTTCTTGCAAATATTGTATATTCTCATGTACAAGTGTTATTTTAGTTGGTATCTCTCGGTCAAACAATCTGATGGATATTCAATGGACTTAGGAGTCTAGATTTCTATTTTTAATTAGGTATATAAGTTTAGAATGTAAGCTTGCATTTTTATGGCTAATTACCTGTAAATTCATGAATCCATGTTTATGCAAAGACTTTATATTGTATGTTTCAGTACATTTTTATCCCTATCATTGATAGTTTCTACTGCGTGACTTTGGCTTCATGGTTTGGACCGATCTCTTTGAGGTCCGTTCATTTGTGGTTGTATTACTATGATCTTCAAAAATAAAATACTATCTATGATATATTCCTTTCTTCATGGAAAGAGATAAGACTCCATAGAGGTGAAAACCTCAAAAAAATTTAACCCTAACTAGTAGCACATAATTGTCCAATATTATCATAATCTAATTGAAAACTAACATATTCTAATTGACATAGCTTAACATACATTGATACTTAGAAAAAAAAAATGATTCTATGTTTTAATAATCTTGATAATTAATGCTAAGAATCCATGTAGAGGGTCACTTAGATTAGAGGGAATTATAATTTTAGTCTATCTTTCTAGCAAGTTGACATTCAAGTTTACAAAGAATATTTTTCTTAATGAAATTTACTAAATATAAGTACACTGGTAGTTTTCTTATATGTTTAAGGATTGTTGCATGGTCAAAATTTGGGTGGTCTTCTTATAATCAAATGACTCATTTTGAATAATGTCTTTAAAAGTATGCACTCATCTTCAAAGTGTGCAACTGATTTGTTAAAGAGGAATAAATAAATTTGAAAATAAAGTAGTCATGATCTATTTGACAAAAAGGTTATTATTTTTAACATACAAGTGTCAATACATTAAATTTAAATTTGAATTTTAAAAAAATGTGAAGATAAATCTCATCCTAAGTTATTGAACTTTAAAAAAACATATTCATTTAAAAAAAATGAAACTTAGATTGGCTACATGAGAATAAATCAAGTTAAAGAAATAATTATGTTAAATTTTTTATTTTGAAATTTGCAATGAAATTGACACCTATATGATAAATCATCATCAAGTTTATACAAAATAACTAAAATAATTAAATTCTTAAAATAAAAAATTTAATTGAAATAGGCTCCCATTTATTAAATTACCAAAAATGTTAATCATATTGCAAAAGACCATCAAGCCTAAAACAAATTAAAGTCAACCTATTCATAATGTCATTTGATTGCAAAGAGTGTGAGATTCAATAAATTAGGTCATCCATAGTTAATGATAAAGCAAATAATGACCATAACATTTAATGCAATCACTAATGTTAAACCAAACAAATGTTTATGCTTACAAATTTATACCTATCGAATCTAATAAAAAATTTCATCTATACATGCATCCTGGTGGCAAAATTTGGAAGACATGGACACTGCTACGTGAATTGTCAAGAGTATTAAAGAGAATGGGAAAAACAATAGAAAAGATCACAATGTAAACAATAGGATCACAAAGCCACTGAGGATCTTCATCACCTGGAATCAAGGATTAATCAAATGGAAGATAAGATTAAAAGCCTTGAGGACTCCCTCAAAGGTATAGTAGTGCCAAACTTCAATATCCTTAAAGCCTCCAACAAGCACATCAAATTGCTCATAGACAAAATGGAAGAAAAGATGGGTGGCAAGGATGTGCGGATTATCAAAGAGGAAAAAAGGGAGAAGCCCAATGAAGGTCTAGGTAAGAGAACTAGGGTCAGGTGAAAGAGAAATATGGACAAAGAAGACTCCAACGACATTTAGAAGATCAAGGAGGCGATAGAGAAGATGAAGCTTCTCAAAACAAACATTGTCGTGATGCTCAGGAACCTCTCCTAACCTTTCCTCCAGGTCCCTTTTTCCTTGTCCCTTTTTTGCTCTGTTTTGACTGTTCCATCTCTATGGAAGTTTGTCTCTCGGCCTGCTTGTGGCCTGTTTCATCGTTAGTTTTTGTTTCCTCAATATTTGATTTCTATTATGCTATATTTTAAGATGTTGTGGGTTTTAGGAACCCTATAAAACCTATTTTACTTAATCAAAAACAATATTGACAAATAAAGGATAAAAATAGATCGAAGCACATGAAAAGGAAGTTATGTATCATAGAAAGAAGAACCTAATGAAAATTTTGAAGTTGATATATTTATTCTTATGCGTGATGGAATGATTCTAGATGTGAATGCTCTTTACGATCAAAGTGTAATGTGATGATGATGATCAATCTCTAAATCACCTCCGACTTTGTCATTTTATACAACACATAGAAACTTCCATGTCTGTTATGATTCCCCCATCCAAAATTAGAAACAAATTTCCAATAACCTAAGAGGCGTATACAATTTGTAAAAACAAATAGTTGATTGAATGCATATAAGCGCAGTCATAGAAGCTAAAACACCTTTAGATTACTTACAAGGAAAAACTATTAGTTCAGGTGTCCAAAAAAAAATTGCAGTGAATTATTGTTACGTCAAAATTAACTGGTAGCAGTTTTGTTTACATGGAATCTTCCCATGTGATGTGGTTGTAAGAACACCTCTCCACATAATCAAGAAACAACTATCAGCTTACACAAAATATTCCCTCGTGCTTTGACTTAGAAAGCCCCTTCACTTCACGCAAAAAAACATTTTCATGCAATATATGTGGCGAAATTATGTTTGGCCAAAAGTAATCGTCTTATCTTAGAATCGGTTTCATGCGTGTAGCCAGCATCCGTATATAAATTGTTCCATGGGAAACGCATTGTATTTGGAGCGTTCACATGAAGATAACCAGGAAACGACAGTCGCAAAAAGTGGCATTAAGTACCATCTAATGAAGGCTAATAAATGTAATAATTTGCCTCGACTTACTCCGGTCTGCGAGTAAGTCAGTTGTGACCATTAAAAAATAAATGGGTCCATAAATGAGTTTTGCAGTTTTTAAACATCCTCCGAAAACTTCGGTACATGGTCCAATTCTCTCTATAAATAGGCAGTGGGACAATACAAGACTATCGGCAGGAAATAGGAACCGAGTATCAGCAGGAAATAGGAATTGACGAGCAGGAGAAGATAGAAATGGAGAGTGTGTGCGTAACAGGAGCAGGAGGGTTCATTGCCTCCTGGCTTGTGAAGATTCTCTTGAGCAGAGGCTACACTGTAAGAGGAACAGTCCGCGACCCTGGAAAGTAATTGTATTAGTATTACTGTTTGTATTGAATTCACATATTTCCTTCTTATCTGGGAATTTGATCTTTTAGGCTTTAGGCAGGGTACCTCATCCCCTGCGTTTTCATTCTTGAAGTTACCGTTTCACATTTCAAAATATGCGCAGATGATGTAAAGTATGTTCATCTGAAAGAGTTGGAAGGGGCGGAAAAAAGGCTTGAGCTTGTGAAGGCTGATATTCTGGACTACGAAAGTTTGATAACGGCCATCAGAGGGTGTAAAGGAGTCTTTCACACGGCTTGCCCTATTATTGAAGATCCGGTATGTCCCTTGCTTGTAAAATTATTGAATTGATAGACGTATTAAAATGTTGTTAAGCGGAGATTTAATGTGTGGGTAGTGGCACTTTTACAGGTACAAGTGGTGGAGGCTTCTGTGAACGGTACTCTGAATGTGTTGAAGGCTTGCAACGAATTGGGAGTGAAGCGTGTGATACTTACGTCCACAATCGGCGCCATTTACCTCGACCCCAATTGAAATCGGGAAGTCATAGTCGATGAAGACTGCTGGAGTGACCTTGATTACTGTATTGAAACAAAGGTAAACTTATTTGTATGCTTCGAAATTTCATCGAGAGATTTGTAAACTATCCATCCAACATTGTTGAATTTGTTCTGTTTCTCTTTGATGCTCAGAATTGGTATTGCTATGCAAAGACGGTGGCTGAGAAAGCGGCGTGTACGTATGCAGAGGAGGTGGGTTTGGATTTGATAAGGATTAATCCCTGTATTGTGTTGGGTCCTCTACTCCAGCCCACTGCGAATGCCAGTACTGCTCATGTTTACAAATATTTGACTGGTGAGCTAACCTTAATACTATCCTAATTCCTTTCTGCTTTCCCATTGATGAAAATCAGATTAATTGTTTTGTTTTATTTCTTCTAGGGTCGGCGAAGACGTATGTTAATGCAACGCAGGTTTACGTGGATGTGAGAGATGTGGCGAGAGCGCATATATTGCTCTACGAGACTCCCTCTGCCTATGATCGATATCTGTTTGCGGAGAGAAGCCTGCACAGAGGAGAACTTGTGGACATGTTAGCACAGATGTTCCCGCAATACCCACTTCCTACCAAGTATGGATATTTTTTATTATAGCTTACATCCTATGAATTCTGAAGATTTATAACATAATTTGGGATTTCGCAATAATTGAGTAACGTTCATCTTAATTTCCTTCACTGTAGGTGCTCGGACGAGAAAAATCCAAGGAAAGTGGCATACAAATTCAGCAATCAAAAGCTGAGGGAATTGGGTCTCTCTTTTACGCCCATGAAAGAGTGTTTGGCTGAGACTGTAAGGAGTCTGAGGGACAAGGGATTTCGCAATAATTGAGTAACGTTCATCTTAATTTCCTTCACTGTAGGTGCTCGGACGAGAAAAATCCAAGGAAAGTGGCATACAAATTCAGCAATCAAAAGCTGAGGGAATTGGGTCTCTCTTTTACGCCCATGAAAGAGTGTTTGGCTGAGACTGTAAGGAGTCTGAGGGACAAGGGATTTCTTTCATAATTGGAGACCGCAAGACCCAGAATGAGATCAGCGTTCAAGGAAATCGGATATTGTTCCTGTGGCCACGATTCTCACTTTTACGAGTTGGATTCAACATCACACATTAATATCCATACTGTAGCATCCGACAAGTAAAGTTTTGTTTAAATAATTTATATTATTGTTGTATCAAATATAATATTAAAAAAATGATGTTAAAATCTTAATTTCTTTTTAAAATGTTGTACATTTATCAGAACAAAACTGTAATGATTATGTCTATAGAGAACTATCTGTTAAAGGAAGTACATTTTCTATTAGCTATATAATTTTGCAATACAACTTTAAAATACATATATTCTTGTTTGCAACATTTATAAAATATTGGTTTAACATATTTTCGTATAGTAAACTAAATGAAAGAATTGTAACAATTTCAGTTTTGAAGATTTTGTAAGTGATGTTTTTTTGTGTGTTTCTATAAAATAAGCTTGGAAAAGGTATTTTAGTTGTTTATGGGTTTATTCTTAGACATGAAATAAGAACTTAGTGGACTTATATCATAAATGCACTGTTGGTCTTATGTAAAAGCTATAAATTATCAAAAACTAAACATATGTGTTAAGCAAAGGAATTAGAGGTGAGAGAATAAAATATTGGTAACATGAAAATATCATAGACCTTTACAACATGAAGTAGTGCATATATTAGGTTTTTATTTATTTCCATAAATAATATTATGTGAAGATGGTAGCAAAAAGAATAAATTGAAAGTTTATCTAAAGAAAGTTATAGTGAAAATTGTGTACCTAGACTTCTATAGTCAAAGTACATGTAGTTCAGACTCTTCTTTTTTCTTGATAATTGTGTATGAATGTTTCTCACTCTTGAATATCGATTAAAAGAGTGCAATGGTTCTATTCAAGACCATTTCATGAATTCACTCTACATATAGCCAATAAAAAGTTAAGCCTTATCTTTATTTTGTACCTATATCAATTATTTATGTTTTGAGTGTTAGTACTTCAGATTTTTGTATACTAATTTAGCATGTCAAAGAGTAGTCATTTTCTATGATTGGCTAGAGATATGGGTGTTATAGGTATATATTGATTGGTTCACATTGGTTCCCATTCATCATTCATTAAAACTATTAAATTGCAACAATAACTACAAACGTAGATGAAGTGTTTAAGGGCAACTACATAAACAACGTCTAGCACATCTCCAAGAAACCCATTCACTAGCCATATTTGAATCAACAATTTTATTATTAACATGACTTGTTGACCTGTATATAGAATGGACTCTTGGGGAAATTGGTTAACATCATTATCCATGTATGATTAATGTTTTTATTTATTGCAACACTAAGTTCAATAGGAATATTAACTAATTTGAGCATTTATGTGTGTAGTTTAAATAAATTATTGCTTAAAAAAAAGTTGCATTTACAAAATCTACAAAATATTCATCAAGATGTTGGGGGAAAGAATACAAACATATAAGGTTTTCAATATTTGCAATAGTGAAGGTGACAAAAAAGGTAGGTGGGTCCAATGGTCAAATCATGGCAAACACATTCTTCTTCAGACATTGCAAATAGTCTAATGAATTTCTAATCTTTTTGAAGCCTATATATCCAATCTCTAATTGGAAAAGTTCTTCAAAGTTTTCTTTATACTTTACATATTTTGTGATTAGTGTTCTAACTTTAACATTTCCCTTTCAAATTCTTATCCATATTGTAGAGAAGACTTGGATGATTAGTATTTTCATAGTTTTGGAACACAAGTTAGTGGTAGGATACACAAATGACCAATTTAAAGTTTTTTATTCCCATTGGGAAATTTTTTGATATGAAAGCCTTTTTACAATTTCTTTATCACGTGGTTCCGCAAAGAAAAGTGTGGGGAAGTTCATCTCTTTTGCATATTTATCTTGCAAGATTCCTTGGGGTTGGTTTCCTTCAGCTGGTGAAATTTTTATTACTTTTTCTTGAAAGGAATGTATAGTTCTTGGCTCATTAAATCCATGTATTAATGTATCTATTTCAATCTTTTCAACCTTGCGACTACCATTTTCATTGTCAATTCATGAGGTAGCAATGTCATCACCATCTAATGAGGAGTTCCTACTAGACTCATGTTCTTTCATAGAGCACATATGTTTGTGCCAATTATTGTTCACTTTTACATCCTGGCTGCTAGCAAGAAGTTTAGTGCACTTTTTAGCCAAAAAGTGGAACTATTTTTACTATTTTTTCAAATTTATCCCACATGGTCTAAAAATTTGATGAACTTAGAGATTGAATATGAAAAATGTCAATACAACAAGAAATATTGTGCTTGTAGCCTAATTTCCAAACATGTAATTTATTCAAATACCTAGATGAATGTGTTTTTTTAGGACCATACCATGTCCATGTGTGTCAAGCATAGTTTGACCTAAATGAATGTGTTTTTTTTAATTCTTTTTGTAAAAAAGGTTGTAACACAGTCAATATTGATGACAATATTTTTTTTGTAATCTTTCTTCTTATTTTTTTTAATTAATTTCTTATTCAGTGTAAATATTGTTTATAAAAGCCATCATACACGATAAACATAATTTGACCTATACTTAGCATTTTTTGAATATTTTATTTCATAATAATTTTTTGAATATTTTATTTCATAATAAGTAGAATGTATCTAGTTTGATTCCATATCATTTTTAAAAGAAATGAATAATTATAAAAGTTATTAGAATAATATGAAAACATATTATTTTAGATTTATTAAATTATTTTAGTAAAAGGTAATTGAAAAATAGATAAGTTAATCCATTTTTTAAAAAAATATTTGGATTCTACATAGTCTAATCTATAATTGGTTTTTATTTTGTCAAAATATACCACTGAAAACATCCTTAGATATATGTCTAAAGTCCCTATTTTGGATGGACACTAGTAGGGATTTCAAGTTGGAGGTCAAACCATGTCCAAGGCTATGGTTTGGCTTCGTAAGAATATTTCCAAACCAACTCAAAAAGTGGTTTTGAAATTCAAATTTTTAGAAATGAGGTCCTATTTAGAAAACACAAACCTGTTTGCCTTTTTAAAAAATTATAACGAATAAATGACTCAATGAAAGGTTTTCTTTAAAAATTAATATTTTTTCAAAATGAGATTGTATTTTTCTCAAAAAGAGATCATGTTTCATTTTAAACAAGATCCCATTTCTAAAATTTTAGGATTTAGCTCCCAAAGCTAAACGATGTTTCGCATTCATTCGAAGCGGGGACCCATTTTGTTGACCATGATTTCATGAATTAGGCTAGGTATGAAATTTCCCCCATAAGTGGACTCAACTTCTTGCACTTACCATTTTGCATTTTATAGAGTGTTGTTTTTCATAACTCATTGAGTTAATTCATGATAATATTTAGTCGCGCTCTATATTTTTTAATATGTATTTGTGTGTTGCAAGAATCTTTTCAATGTAGTAACTACTATCCATGTTTCATATGGTGATAAGATTAGCACTATTTTTATGTCTATCGGGACATTAAAAATAGTCCCACTTAGGTCTACTTGAGATTTCTTATGTCCTAGATACCAAATTTGTGCAAATGTTATTCAAAGTGGTACTAGTCTTTGTTCAAGTTTGAAAAGTGTAGTTGTGTGTCATAATGGCTTGTTTGTAGTGATATATTCTGGTGTTGCATACAATATGTTTTTATTTTGTTGCAAATGCTACTTAAAAAACTTGCACACCTTGGCACCAAGAAAATGTTATCTCTTTGACGATAGTCACTAGTACATTTGACATCATTTTTCTATGAAAATTATTGACCATTAATTAAAAAGGTTTAGGTTGGTCGTTATAGAAGGAAAAATTTGGTTTTTAAAAAAAATCCATGCCTGTGTTGGTCGAAATTTCAACCAACACGGCCAAACCTAAAAAAAAACATTTCAACTCATTTCATTTTTATGGACAAATTAGGATTTCATTTTAGGGTTGTAGCGTGCAAAGAGATATATGAACAGAGTGAAGGGATATAGGAACAGAGCGAAGGGATTTCAAATTGTGTAGACCACAGATTGTAGGAGACAGAGTTCCAGAGATTTGGTGGTCCATGAGATTGACCACACATCATATCCAGCACTCAACACTCAAGGTAGATTGTGACTCCCTATCTATGGCAAAGTAGATTGTTAGATTGATAGTTCTGAAATTCATTCTTATTCAATACTGAGCATGTTTTGTTTCTAATTCATGTTTTGGCAAGTTACGACTAGAGAGAGTTGAACATCTCTGTGGATTGACTTGTATTTCATTTAGGGTTTTTGAATTCATGTAATAAGTCTTTAACATTTCATAAAAGCTCAGGATTGTACTCGCAAGAATTAAATCCCCTTGACAGTCTGACTTGGATACCCTATAGTCGGCCCTGTCATGGGCATTTAGTCTTGACCTGCATTTCTTCCATTGAAACTCGATGTCGATGGATGAAAAGCAGGGAAAGACCATTTGTTTCATTTTCTCAAACACTCAATGGTGGATGAGATCACACTGCTTATAGATTTGATGGTTCTTAATCTTCATATGGGCCTCTTGTAGTGTGGACCTGTACACATGTAGATGGATGGTTCACCCTCTTTACTCCTTTTCAAAGATGACTTATTATAAAGACTAGTGAACGGTTTGTTGTTAAGCCGTTTCAATATATATATATATATATATATATATATATTATATATATATATATATATATATATATATATATATATGTATATATATGTATATATATATATATGTATATATATATATATATGTGTGTGTGTATATATATATATATATATATATATATATATACTATATATATATATATATATATATATATATATATATATATATATATATATGTATATATATATATTCAAGAACAAGATTTAGCCTTTGACTCCACTTCTCTATCACATAAATTCATTCCAACATCCCATTCAAAAATCAAATAAAATAGAGCACTGTCTTCATTCTAAACTAGAATGTCTAAAGCACAAACCCGCAACAAATTTGAAGTTAAAATGCATACAATCCCACCATACTATTATGAACCTTCCTTTGTTATCGAGACTAGTTACAAACTAATTTCAATAACTATTAAACTTTTTCTATAATACTTGATACATAAGCCGCCGATAGTTCTTGATTATCACTATCAAAAACCCATTCATCAATAAAATATACTCCCTTAATAATGCTTTCTCAAAATTGGGTTTCATCCAGAAATTAATATATATCTTTGAAACCGAACTACATAAAAAATAACATTTTTAATACAACATAAATCCAACCTTAATCCATCTTACATCTACGCAATCATTTAGATAATTTAAAACAAAGAATCACAAACATCGAAGAACCAAAACTCTATATAGAGAATTCGGTCCTTCATTCCATTATGCAATTTCCTATTACATCTTTCTTTTCCTTCTTTGATACCCAACATTCTATTCTTGGAGTGATCTGATTGAATGTGTTTGTAACTGGAATTTTTTGATTGGTTGAAGACAACTAGGTGTCACTTCAACATCTTTATCTTGTAGACTTGATCGATCTTTTGGTGAAGGAAAAATATCTCTTGATACTCAACATTTTCAAGCTCTCCAATGTGATGGCATATTCCCAAATTGCTTCATCTTCTCGAAACTTCTTCATCTTCTTTCCTAGAAATTTTCTCATTGCTATGACTTGAATCACTCGCATCTTCATGAACTCGGTCTTCATTTTGCCTTGAATTTGTACTTTGATAATCTTGATGTTGAATTTTCCTTCTCACTTGAAGTCCTCAAGCTTGAAATCTTGAGCTTAACTTCACCATCATTTCCTTGCCTTCCTAGCTTCTCCTAGCTTCTCCTCCAATTCACCTTGCAAAACAAAGGAGACAAAAGCATTAAGTTTCATAAAAATTGACAAGTATAAAAAAATGAATAGAGTTTCAAATAGTCATCAAATTGCAAAGAACATTAAAGTTTTATTGTCTTTTCATTCACCAAAACATACACCAGTCTGTTCTCACTGTTTTGTAACAGAGACTTCCTATGACCATTCATAACATAACCATTCCAACTAACAGGGAACATAAAAATCCCATAACTTCCTAACATAACCATTCCAATCAACTATCATCGTTCCCTCAGTGTTACATCTCAGTGAACGACAATAAGGTTCCTAATGCATCTCCACTAGGAATCTATTGTTCCTAATGTACCTTGAAACATATGAATCATTCCTGTTTGTGCATCCTCATTGTCTATGTCATATTAATGTGTAGTTGATTTAAACAACAGAGAAAGTTACCACCACACATCAAACATAAGGTGCATTTGATTGAAAGATTGGTCATTGTCCCTATAATGACTGTCCCAGAATGACAGCATTTTGGTGAGTTAATTTGTTTGTGTAGAAGTATGAATGGATTGGAATGGATATGGGCAGAGTATAGAAGAGTTTAGAATGATGTTAGAGAATCATAGGTGTGCATGTATGTGATGTTCCCTTCCTAAAATAGAAATTAATAATAAATAATTAAATAAACATATTAATATCAATCAAATGAATAATTGAATAAATATATTAATCATTATAAGAAAAGAATAATAATCACCAGCGTTGAATATTGAAGACTAACCATCAGCAAAAGTGATATTATTGATGAAGCCAGTTATGTTACTTCAATCGCATAAGATGGACTCAATCAAAAAAAAATAGATATCTATTGATAATCTATGAAACAGTTAAAATGACTGTTAATATTAATAGTAATATATGCTACACAATGATTCATTATAATATGCATAACAATTTGTAGCACTTTATATACGTAGTAATAGTACGTAAGAAGATAACTGACCAGTAATTGGTAATCATGTGAAGAACAATAATTAATGACAGTCGAAGGTAAACTATTGAAATTATTTATATTCTTTAGAACTAATTCAAATTGGCTAACAATGATTGTTCTAAGTAACAAGCATTACCTGATCATTAGATGATTGACAATTATATGATGATTAAATTATGAAGGGCATAGTAATAATCAGTGAGAATAAATTAATTTGGAAAAGATGCAATATCAAGAGACACATCTTCCTAATAACACCCCTTTCTCTCAGGCATAGTATATATATGAAATGAATCATATTATTGGGAAGATGAATAAAATAGAATAATATAAGAAAGAAATCAGGCATTCATAAAAGGAAATAATACCATATGTATATCTCTTATTCAATAGAGATTACAGAATATAATTGGTGTTCATCACAAGGATGATGGAAGAAAAATTATTATTTATAAAGGGTATTCAGAAAGAATACATATCAATGTTCTTATAAAAAGAGAATTGATATTATATTATTTGGCTGGCAAGTATCACATGTCAACAAATTGATATAACTTGTCTATGTCCTCAATGTTGAAATACAAAATAAATTATCAAATAGATCATTGAATAAATTATCAACTGTAGTATTTAAGACATTCAAACAATTTATCTTACGAAGATCAATCATATATCCATCTTTCAATCATGAAGTCGTCAATCAAACAATTCACACTGGCTTAAAATCATTTAGGGAATTCATTAAAACTATCAATCTCCATTATGAAATCTATCAATGGATCAACAAGTTGTCATTGTGTATTATTCAATCATCAAACACAAATCAATTGCCAATCCATAAAATAATCAATCACCCAACATTAAATATTAATCAATCATACATTCACCAATCTGATTAGCAAATAACCAATTAAAATTGAACATTCACTCATCAATCACTTGTAGCATTCAATATATATGCACTTATCAATTTATCCTCCAACTCTTGGTTGTATTGATGAGATATCTTAACTCAAACTTGCAAATTGAACAAAATTATGTATTACACCATTGTTCTAAGGATTGATTGAGATTAAGATAATAATATAGATCTACGAAATGTAATGAAAACTTGAATTTCTTGAGGACAAGCAATTTTGGGGAGGGAAGGACTGTGATGACCCCTTCCTGAATTAGAAATTAATCGATAAATTTATAATAAATTAAGTAAAGTATCGACAAGGGACATTACTATGAAAGATTGGTCATTTTACCTATAATGACTGTCCCAGAATGACAACATTTTGGTGAGTTAATTTGTTTGTGTAGAAGTATGAATGGATTGGCCAGATCAATGGATTGGAATGGATATGGGCAGAGTATAGAAGAGTTTAGAATGATGTTAGAATGATGTTAGAGAATCATAGGTGTGCATGTATAGTTTTTTTAGATAGTAAAAATTGACATTCAAATAAAAAGATATATTGATTTGATGAGTACTTGGCAAGCTGATTTTTTACTTACACTTGCATTTGGATTTGGTTTTGGTTAAAAGAATTAGCCAGTAACTTGGCATTTTAAAAAAATACTGAATCAAAAATTTGATTTAAAGCTATTTTCTATTTCTTTTCCATTGTATTCTTTATTTAAAGTGCTCAATATCTTTGACAATACTAAACATGAATATGAGATAGACAATGAGTATGCCATGATAAAATTGTTTGTGCATCCTCATTGTTTGTCTCATATTCATGTGTAGTTGATTTAAACAATAGATTCATCACTACAATGAGAAATTTACCACCACATGTCAAACATAAGGTGCATTTGATTGAAAGATTGGTCATTGTTTACAAGACAAAGGATCCACAAATAGTTGAAGGATCCTATGCCACAACTATTCAGCTTACTGAGAGAAATATGAGGGATTCTCTAGTTGGGACAGTCATCACACTATTCCCCTAAGCATTATGGCTTTGCCTTCTCATCCACAAGAAACTCTAACATCATTCTAAACTCTTCTATACTCTGCCCATATCCATTCCAATCCATTGATCCAATCCATTCATACTTTTCTCAGTGACCTTTCCATCATCCATCATTACCAAACTTTTCATTTTCTAGTACTGTCCTTTGCATAATGCTGCCTTGGATGAATTTCCTTTAGTGGACTATCACCTTATCCTCTAGACTGTTAGTGAGTCATGCTACTAAGCCTCTAAAATATTTCATGTACTTCTTGCAAAAACTTGACTTGCTATCTACTCTCCTTTTATCTTCCATCAAGAACTACTGCATGCTCATTTTTGTTTGGCATGACTGTCATGGGATGATTGTCCTCATTGTGATGTTTCTTGTGGCCATACTTGGATTGTTGGTTGTCTTTAGCCATTTTCAAAATTTTACCTTCACGGTTAACTAAAAATCCTTTGAGATCAACGTTCTTTTGACACCAACTTGTTTAACATTGACTATTATACCTATTAGTTCATCATTCCCTTGGCCTAGTTTGATTTTTCCAACTCCAACAACATTTGTGATTGTCGCATGACCATTTAGATTGTCTTCCATTTTAGCCTTTTAAATTCTTCATAGGACTGATTGTTCTATGGTTTTCCTTTTCTGTTTCTATATGGAAACCATTATCAACATGCCATCCAACATTTTCAAAGGCCATTGTTGTCTTGCTTGTAAGCTTTTATAGACTGTTTCTACACAACCTTTATGTTTGGACTTACAAATGTCCAGTATTTTCTTAGGCAAGACTATCACTTCAACATGAAGGCTGCGATAATTTTGTTTTAGCACTATCCACTGATATTTATGGGACTTGAATTTCCATCTATTGGACTGTCATTTTTGTTCACCATCTTTTTATAGATTGAATTTCTCTAAAATAATGGCAAATGCCAAGGCAAAAAGGTAGTAAATAATATAAGCTCCTCAAGCATGAGTTGGATGATGTGGATACATTAGTTCTTATATCTACATAATCCACATCATCCAACTCATGCTTGTGGACCAAGATTGGATGTAGATCATATTTACTGTCTCATAATGACTTACTAGGATAGGTACCAATCTTACTATTATGAGACAATAAATAATATAAGCTCCTCAAGCATGAGTTGGATGATGTGGATACATTAGTTCTTATATCTACACAATCCACACCATCCAACTCATGCTTGAGGAGCTTATATAATAATCAACTGATTAATGTTTTTGGTTTTGATGTAGTCCTCTCCAACTCATGCTTGAGGAGCTTATATAATAATCAACTGATTAATGATTTGAGGGACGTTTTAATTGCCTGTTCTAATCACTGATTTGAGGAACATTGACAGTGACTATGAATGAAGATTGTATTCTTATTTTTTTGAAATTTTATGGGGGTTTTATGTAATCTTAGGTTGGAATCAAATCCATTGTTTGATTATGGGAAGAAGCACTGTTGTAAACCAATAGAGAACTGCCAGGGACAGTGAACTCCACACTTGGAGACTTGAAATATCTGCTAATTAGTGAATGTTGACATTACATATAATGCGGAAAACAATGTAGTAAATCTTATTGAGAAACCTAAACCTATTCCAAAACCTAGGCTTGCAAGGTTAAAATGACCTTTTTTTCATCCCTCCTTGAATAGACCCTTACCGTCTTGCACTTGTGCAATGATAGGACACCAATGTTGCTAATTAAGGTTGGCGAGATGATTACACCTATCCTAAAAAAAGACTATCAAATCATTATGCTTTCAAATCAATTACCTATCAACGTATCCCTTGCGAGGGAGAGAAGCCAAACACATAAAGAACATGCACATAAACATGACAACTGAAAAACTTAAATGGAATGCACCAAGAAGTACCAAATGATGAATGCTCAATTTTTGTAATGGCAAAGCAATATCAGAACTGTCCATTTATAGTCCTAATGATTTTGGAAATTGTTGACAAAGAGTGTTTCTTTTTTTTATTATAGTACAAATGATTTTTCTATAGTCGTAATGATTTTTCTTATTTCTTGTCTTTTATCTCTTTTTGATTTCTTATGTCTATGCTTCATGATAGGATTTTGTCACCTTCTTTTGATGGTATATTTCATTCACTCTATGTGGAATACTATTTTGTTCACTATTTTATTTCAGCTTCATATTTCTTTCATTTTTCATATACACACAGACTACACATGTTGATAAAAAAATGAGCTATTTGATTTAGGTTTACTTTTCATTATTGTAAATGGTTAATATTTATGATGGTACTCCTTGGTGTATTTGGACTATAAAAATAATCATATAAAAATAATAAATGTAGTAACGATGGTGCGGTGCATTATTGATATAGGTTTGATGACTCTTGTCAATGTGCGAAACTATCAATGTGGTGGTGGGAAGTGTGTGTTGAAGACTTCACGGACATTGAACAACCCTAGATGACAATTTTGGTGCTGCCCTAATCAAAAAAAGGTTCCTAATGTGTATATATTTAAAGTTTCTAATGTAAATACTATTCATTATAATATAAGAACTAATGTAGACTAGGTATCACAGGGAACTAATGGTTGTAGATACTTTAGTTGGGTCGATGACAACTCATCTGCATCTACATGCCCATCTCCACTTATCCACAATGAAGGATTTGAGTGCAAAACATGTCAAGCTAGGGAAAATTTTGAAAAATTTTTTTACGATGCCTTCTTTGTATTGTAATCGCATATCTAATTTGTTGCAATATGCAGAGATGAACTCGAGAATTAGTTAGTTTAGTATTTTCATATTGTAACTAATATTTTAATAATTCTTAATGTTTATGGCTCATGGGAGCCCTAATCTGCTATTAGTCACATGATTTAACATATAGTGTTTTCTTGGTTGTTCCATTTGTTCCTTGACCTTGACTATGGATTGACTATCTCTTTTGTGTGTTTTCAAGAGTTTTCCCACCAATACAAGCGTAAATAATGCATTGAAAGTAATCTATAGACGCTGTGTGGTATGAAGTCTCACTAAAGTTTGAGTGCAACATGGTATCAAGTCTCACTGAAGAAGAGTACTGCAGAGAGAAGGCCTACCGTACCAAGGAAGTTTGACAAGAACAAGGAATATGGCTTAAAAAAAATGGGAAGATGTCTTTCTAGCCTAGGCTTGGATCCTTCGACAATTAGCTTGATAATAAATGAAGCAAATGAGAGCTCAGTAATTAGCTTCCCAAGAAAAATCTTGTAAATGAGCTGTGTGTACCCCAATTCCTGTGCCTTCTGCGCATACCTAAATGATATATTTGAAACAACAAGGGTAAATTTAGCCTTACCCTTGTTGTTTAAAATATATTATTTGGGTACGCACAGAGGGCACATTAAGTAGGGTACATATAGTTCATTTATGGGCTTTTTCTTGGATAGCTAATTGCTCATCTATCATCTACAATTATTATTAAGCTAATTGCCAAAGGATCTAGGCTCAGGCTAGAAAGATGTCTTCCCAAACACAAAAAACATACACATAAACATGACAACTAAGAAACATAAATGTAGATTTCACAATAGCTGAGAAACATAATTGTAGGCATCATGGTGACAATTTTTTGGAGACAACATAATTGAATTGTATACCCAAACGATGGAGAGAAACCTCTGTTCCTCTGATTCCAAGTTGACATTGCGGGATCCAAAGACCATAGATAAGGAATAAATTGAGAGAGCGGAGGAGGGCCATAATGACCAAAATAATACAAGATGAACCTTAAGTTAAATGAGGCAACTGTAAACATTTTAATAAAATTCTATTGAAATATTTGCAGTTGCCTCATTTAAGTTGAGGTTTGTCCTATATTATTTTTGTCATTATGGCCCTCCTCCACTCTCTCAATTTATTCCTTATCTATGGTCTTGGGATCCCACGTTGTCAACTTGGAATCGGAGGAGCAGAAGTTGATCTTCATCATCTACATATACCACTCAATTATGTTGTCTCCAATAAGATGTGATCATGATGCCTACAATTATGTTTCTTAGCTATTGTGTCCCAAGACCCCTTATGACCCTTTACGACCATTTATGACCTCTAAGAATACATCTTAGAGGTCTTAAAATATCGTAAAGGGTCATAAGAGGCTCCTAGGAGGGGCCAAATGAGCTTCCACCTTCACGTGGTTAGCCCTGTTAAGTAGAGAATGTTAATTAAACTATTCTTGAAACATAATTGTAGGCATCATGGTCACATCGGGGATGAAACTATTCCAAGTTGACACTGTGGGATGGAGAACAACTTGGAACCAGAGGTGCAAAAGTTTCTCTCCATCATTTGGGTATACCATTCAATTACATCATCTCCAAAAAAATGTGACCATGATGCCTACAATTATGTTTCTCAGAGAATGTTAAACTATTCTCAAAACAAAGAGAAGCTCAAAGAGAAGCTGGCAACAACCAACAGAATGAGTGTGGACACCTGAAGATAAATATCAAATAGGGGAAAAGCACCTGCAACAATAGAGGCAATAGCTATAGATACAGATGAGGATATAATAAAAATCCCTAATTTAGTGTTTCAAAGAAGAAACAATGGACTGCGAATTAGGCATTTTTGTGATATCATCATCTAAATATATGATTTACATTGGAATGTAGCTTTCAGATATTGATACTGCACCGGTTGAGCATGATGGAGGCATCGATTCTAATGTGAATTGTAGTAATCAAGGTATACATTTTCTATTTGAATTTTGATTAATGAATATTTAATACAAGAAAACATATTCAATTGTTTAAGGTGGATTAGTTGTGATGATGAGATTCACCATTTAGATGTTAACTGTGATAGTCTCTTGGTTTCAAGCAATGCAGAAGGAGAAGCCTAGTTCAATATGCAATCTCAATTCATATTTTGCTTGTGTTGCACGCGCATTCTCAATTCAGAGCGGGAAAAATCTTATTTTCGATGTGAGGGAGAGAAGCCAAACACAAAGAACATGCAAATAAACATGACAGCTACAAAACATAAATGTAGGTATCACAACAGCTAAGAAACATAAATGTAGGCATCATGGTCCCAATTGTTTGGAGACACAACATAATTGAGTGGTATACCGATAAAATGCAACACAACCACTACTCCTTCAGTTCTAAGTTGACACTGTGGATCCAAAAACCATATATAGATTCCTTATCTTTGGTTTTTGATCCCGCAGTGTCAACTTAGAAGTACATGAGTAGTGGTTGCATTGCATCATCTAGGTATACCACTCAATTATGTTGTGTTTCCAAAACATTGTGACCATGATGCCTACATTTATGATTCTCAACTATTGTGTCCTAGGACCCCTTATGACCATTTACGACCATTTATGACCTCTAAGAATACATCTTAGAGGTCTTAAAATGTCATAAAGGGTCATAAGAGGCTCCTAGGAGGGGCCAGATGAGCTTCCACCTTCACGTGGTTGGCCCTGTTAAGTAGAGAATGTTAATTAAACTATTCTTGAAACATAATTGTAAGCATCATGGTCACATTTTTTTCGAGACAACATAATTGAGTTTTATACCTACATTGAGAGCAATTTCTGCACCTCTGATTCCAAGTTGACACTATGGGATGGATAACAACTTGGATCCAGAGGTGCAGAAGTTGCTCTCCATCATCTAGGTATACCAATCAATTACATTGTCTCCAAAAAAATGTGACCATGATGCCTACAATTATGTTTCTCAGAGAATGTTAAACTACTCTCGAAACAAAGAGAAGCTCAAAGAGAAGCTGGCAACAACCAATAGAATGAGTGTGGACACCTGAAGATAAATATCAAATAGGGGAAAAGCACCTGGAACAACAGAGGCAATAGCTGTAGATACAGATGAGGATATCATAGAAATCCCTAATTTAGTGTTTTAGAGAACAAATGATGGACTGTGAATTAGGCATTTCTGTTATATCATCATCTAAATCTATTATTACATTGGAATGCAACCTGCGAATATTGATACTACACCGGCCAAGCACGATGGAGGCATTCATTCTAATGTGAATTGTAGTACTCAAGGTATACATTTTCTATTCAAATTTTGATTAATGAATATTTAATACAAGCAAACATATTCAATTGTTTAAGGTAGATTAGTTGTGATGATGAGACATGCCATTTAGATGTTAACTGTGGTAGTCTCTTGGTTTCAGGCAATGAAGAAGGAGAAGCCTAGTTCAATATGCAATCTCAATTCATATACATAGGATATCAAGTGGATTTGAAAAACACAACAGGGTTGCATTTGTGATAGAGGTCTTTAATTGTGTATTTTAAGTTATAGACCATCGTGAAAATGTAAATGTGTTGTGTTTTTTCAACTCAACTTGCTATTCGTGCATATTCTACTTGTGTTGCACATGTAGTCTCAATTCAGAGTGGGAAAAATCTTATTTTCGATGCGAGGGAGAGAAGCCAAACACAAAGAACATGCAAATAAACATGACAGCTACAAAACATAAATGTAGGTATCACAATAGCTGAGAAACATAAATGTAGGCATCATGGTCCCAATTGTTTGGAGACACAACATAATTGAATGCTATACCTAGAAAATGCAACACAACCACTACTCCTACAGTTCTAAGTTGACACTGTGGATCCAAAAACCATATATAGATTCCTTAGCTTTGGTTTTTGGATCTCGCAGTGTCAACTTAGAACTATAGGAGTAGTGGTTGCATTGCATCATTTGGGTATACCACTCAATTATGTTGTGTTTCCAAAACATTGTGACCATGATGCCTACATTTATGTTTCTCAACTGTTGTGTCCTAGGACCCCTTAATTATGACCCTTTACAATCATTTTTGACCTCTAAGAATACATCTTAGAGGTCTTAAAATGTCATAAAGTGTCATAAGAGGCTACTAGGAGGGGCCAGATGAGCATCCACCTTCATGTGGTTGGCCCTGTTAAGTAGAGAATGTTAATTAAACTATTCTTGAAACATAATTGTAGGCATCATGGTCACATTTTTTTGGAGACAACATAATTGAGTTGTATACCTACACGGAGAGCAATTTTTGCACCTCTAATTCCATGTTGACACTGTGGGATGGATAACAACTTGGATTCAGAGGTGCAAAATTTGCTCTCCATCATCCGGGTATACCACTCAATTACATTGTCTCCAAAAAAATGTGACCATGGTGCCTACAATTATGTTTCTCGAAGAATGTTAAACTATTCTTGAAATAAAGAGAAGCTCAAAGAGAAGCTAGCAAAAACCAACAAAATGAGTGTGGACACCTAAAGATAAATATCAAATAGGGGAAAAGCACCTGCAACAACAGAGGCAATAGTTGTAGATACAGATGAGTATATCATAGAAATCCCTAATTTAGTGTTTCAGAGAACAAACAATGGACTGTGAATTAGGTTTTTCTTTGATATCGTCATCTAAATCTATTATTTACATTGGAATGCAGCCTGTGGATATTGATACTGCACCGGTTGAGCATGATCGAGGCATCGATTCTGATGTGAATTGTAGTACTCAAGGTATACATTTTCGATTCAAATTTTTAATTATGAATATTTAATACAAGAAAAAATATTCAATTGTTTAAGGTGGATTAGTTGTGATGATGAGATGCGCCATTTAGATGTTAACTGTGACAGTCTCTTGGTTTCAAGCAATGCAGAAAGAGAAGCCTAGTTCAATATGCAATCTCAATTCATATACATAGGATATTAGGTGGAGTTGAAAAACACTACAGGGTTGCATTTTTGATAGAGGTCTTTAATTGCATATTTTAAGTTATAGACCATCATGAAAATGTAAACATGTTGTGTTTTTTTAACTCCACCTACTATCTGTCAAAACATTTAAATAGTCTTTTAAACTGCTATTAAAAATATAATATTTAATCAATATTTACTTACAGGTTTGTGTGCTTGTCTGAGTTTGATACACAGATTTGCATATCAAACTCAGACAAGCACACAAATCTATAGGCTATGAATATACAGTACAATGAAAATACTTTGTTCAATCTAATTGTGCTAAATAGAAGAAAATAGCTAAATCAAAGCTTCATAGATTCATATATGCATATTAATTGTAGACAAGCAATATATTCAACTAAAAGTAGGAATATATTGAAAATGGTGTCACATTTTTTTAAAAACAAAAGTTAGTATTGGTCAAAATTTCATCCTTTACATAGCACTAAATTCAACCAAGATGCTATACCTTTGATGATCCTTTTGATGAATTTTGGTGGATAATTCGACAAAAAAATGAACTAGATTTGACTAGGATGCAATATATTCGACGCTTAATTCATCAAAAAGGTGTAGATAATTCGACGACATAATGGTCTCAATTTCAACCATTGCACCAATCAATGGACTAGTTATTCTTCCAGTTCCAATGGATTGTTGCAATCGATAATTCGACCAGTTTTGGGGTCAAAATTTTGACTATTATATACCATGTAGAAAATACGACGAAAAAAGATCGACGACAATTTTAGTCACCTATTCGACCAATTGTGGTAGAAAATTTGACAAATTCTCATCGAAATTTAAGGTAAAATTTACTAGTGAGTAATTGATATTTTCACATTGCTTTCTTTGTAAGCTTTCTCATGGTTTCCTTAAATTGAAGCCATACATAAATTGTATGCACATGTTTTTGTATGTCTGGTATCCTTTCTAGGTAAGTCTCTATTAGAATGTGATGTTGATGCTATTCTTCTTGTTTTCATTAATGTTCATCATTGATGTCATGATATCTGATGTATAGATGTTGTTCATTTATGATTTTGTTATTTTTCTATATTAGTCGATGTGTTTATCAATATCTTTGGTGTATCGATAAGTGGCATTGGTGTTTCAGTAGAATTTTTCATTGAAGGATGTGTTTTAAAGGATATTCCTTATCCATTTTGATGATGGTCCTTTTTACTATACAATATATGATGGAACGTTAATTTTGGTTCGGTCATATCTTGGACATGTTCATTGACTTTTAGTCCTAGTGATTACTATGTAATACATTGTTCATATCCATTGGTACTAAAAGTATTAGTGAATGTATAGCATATTGTTATGCACAAGGCATGTTATATTGAGCAAGTTATCCACATTTCATTCCTTACCACCTTGGGAATGCTTCAATGTGACCTATTTCAAATTGGTTTAAGATGACTTTGCTTTTAGCATCAAGATGTATAAGCAGAGCGATAGTCTCAATAGTTCATGGTGTGATGCTTGTATGTGAGTATATGTGAACTTAATGTAAATTCAATAAGAAAATATTTATGTTTAAATGTTCATGTAAGCTAGTTCAATTAGTAACATATTGTTATATCTATTCTCTATTTTTGTGTATCGGTGACAATGACTTCAATGGGAGCTTCAAATATAATTTATTATATTCTAGTAGTGAGCCTCATTATATTGGTAGTTAGCCACTTTTTTATGGTAGTTACCCCGACTAACACTAAGGTACCCACAGTAAAAAAAATTAACTATGAGACCTTGTAAAAATAACCTTAGCCAGTGGTTTTTCCTACTTTGGGTTTTCACGTAAATTCTAGTGTTCATTGTGTTAATGAATTTGCACCTTCATGTTCATAACTATTATAAGTTTCTAATAACTTTAAGTATTTACTAGTTTAGTAAAAGTTTTGAAAAGTTTTTGTGAATAATTGATTCGCCCCCTCTTAATTATTTAGCCTATTCAACAATTGGTATCAGAACTTGGTTATTCGGTATAGAGATTAATCACTTGAGGCAGATCTAATGGAGCACAAATTGAACATTCCCATGTTTGATGGATTTGATTATAGTTTATGGAAAGATAAGATGAGAGTATATATGATTTGGATGAATAAAACTAATTGAAAGCATGTGGATAAGAAGTATGTGATTCCTCAGAATGGCCTTACCATTTAGGATGAAATCACAGGCTATAAGGAGAAAGAGAAATCAAGGTATGCAATTTTTAGTGATTTATCAAAAGATGAATTAGCTAAAGTTATTTCAGTGAAGACTTCTTATGAAGTTTAGGAAAAGATAAAATAAATTTATGAGGGCAGTGATAGAGTTCAGTTATCTAAGAAGATAACAGCTAAACATCACTATGATAATTTGAGAATGGAAGAAGGTGAAGAAATTACGAGCTATTTTTTAAGATTTGACAATGGAGTGAATGAAGTAAACAATCAAGGAGGAAATATTAGTGATAAGTAGGAAATATTTTTTGAAAAATCTTGCATCACCAAAAACATTTCATGTTCCTATACCTATTTGTTGTTTCTCTTGTGGCTGTTGCTGCTATTGGTTTCTTCCTTTGTGAAGTTAATGCAGTGTTAAGGACCCATTCTTGGACATTCTCCTAAATGCACACATCCTAATTCATTTGGATCTGGGAGTTATCTTCATTTTCCTTGGGTATCAATTTTCTGCTAGTTTCGCATGAAATGTGGAGTGTTTCACCTTGCACGGTTCCTTATGAGGGAATTGGATATTGTGAAGTTTGGGATATGTTCTTGGATCATGTGTGGACCTAAATATATCTCTACATCATGTTTTGTTATTTCTTTCTTTGGTTTTGGTTCCTCTCCCTAGGTTGGACCTATAATGTAAATAATGTCTGACTGGCCGACTTGTGGCTTAGGTGGTTATATATTGGGAGCTTGGCTTGATGTAAGGGTAGTAGCATAGATGAAGACTAGCAGAGAAAGAGTTAGGATAGATCAACTACAATCATAATTGGATCCTGTGAGATCTTGAAGATCAGATTGTTTATCTGATATTGTAATAGCAGAGCTAGTGGTTTACATGCTTAGGGACAAGGAGATTTCTTAGAGGCTTGCGAGCTCAATTTTAGATTTGTCTTAGTGTTTCCATCAGTTACTAATATGTTTTAGAGCTGGAATAGCTAGGAGATTGTTGAAATACTTTTATAATTTCATTGTATAAGGTAAAAACCTAGAAGGCCTCACAGTCAGGCATGTTGAATGAAATTCTATTTTGAAGCATTATATTGATGTATTCTGCTATGCTTTTTTTTGTTGTAAGTGCTAGTGTAGGTTTGGACTATCCATTATTGGATCCTCCATCCCTTCCCTACATTAGGTGGTATCAGAGCTTGAAGATTCTGAGTGTGTGGATAGATCGCTGAAGGTGAGGTAGTTTACACAAGGACCTTGGATTAAAGATGCCTCTGAGGAGAGCTCATGACATCTTAGAGGAAGAACCTATTGGGGAATTCAATCTTGATGATTTTAGGGCTTTGTAGAAACAAGTCCAAGATCTATAAGAGGAATTGAGAAAGAAGAATACATCAGAAGAAGATAGTGAAGATGAGTCTGAGGAAGAAGATCATTTTGAAGAAGTTATAGAAGAAGTCAAGGATCCAGAAGAGAGTAGAATCCTAAAGGCTATGTCTAAAATTGGGAAAAGACCTAAGATCAAAGTTTCTATATTTGTTGGAATCCTTAGGCCAGAAGAGTTGATTTTTTGGATTAATGAGATAGATGAGTACTTTGAGTATGAAGAAATATAAGATCTTGATAGAGTTTGATTTGAAAATACTAATCTAAAGGGTCATGCAAATATATGGTGGAAAGAAGTTCAATTAGAAAGAAGTAGGAGAGGAAAAGAAAAGATCACTAGATGGAACCGAATGGTTGAAAATTTGAAAAAGGAATTCATTCTGGTGGATTATGAGTTAGAGATGTTTAAGAAGATGTGAGCCTTGAAGCAGACCAACAAATCAGTGCAAGAGTGTAATGAGGATTTTCATAGAATCCTAATTAGGATTGGTCATTCTAAAGATGATAAGGAGAAGGTTTCTAGGTATTTTTATGGCTTGAGACGTAGTATTCAAAAAGATTTACTTACTATTCAAATGACAACTATAGGAGATTCATATAAGAGGGCATTGAAGATTGAGGAGAAGCTGAAAAAGAGGTTCGAAGGAAGATAAAATAATAGGAATCGAGATGGTAAGACCAGTGAAATAATTGTTGGAAGTAATGTGATAGAGAATCCTTAGAAAACTGATGAAGGCTCTGGCATTGGTCAAGCCACTAATAACTATAATAATGGATGGAGAGGGAGATGGAGAAATGAGTTCACAGGTACTTTTTTTCAGTGTGGTGAGAAGGGTCATAGAAGTTTTCAATGTCCTAGAAAAAGAGTTGTACTAACTACTGAAGAATACATAGAGAATGTTGTAGAAAAAGGTGAATTTCTTATGACTAGGAGGTTGGCTACATATGTTAAGGAATTGGTGTAAATAGGAAATTTGTTTAGAACAAGATGTAAGTGCAAGAATAAGGTATGTAATATTATAGTTGATGGTGGCAGTTCTAAAAACTTTGTTTAGAAGACATGGTTAGTAAATTGAATTTGGAAAGGAAGAAACACCCTAACCCTTATTAGATTAGTTGGATAAAAGATGTGTCTAAGGTTAGGATTGAAGAGAAATGTCTGGTTAATTTTCAGATTCGATCTTATCATGATGAAATATTATGTGATGTATTGCCTATGGATGCTTGTCATCTTTTGCTTGGGAGACCTTGGTAATTTGATAGAAAAGTTATGTTTGATGGTCATCCAAATACATATGTCGTAATGCATGGTGGATCTAGGCATAAGTTATTACCTTTGCAAGAAGTAGGGACTAGGGGATGGGGAGCTATCAGGTGTTGTCCTTGTGATAGTGACAAACATCAGGAGTAGAGGTTTGATGAACCTATTCCTATGGATGAAAGGGAGCTGAGTTTGAAAGGAAAAGAGAATGATATAGTTGAGGAATTTATAGAGATTAAAAGGAAAATGGTATTTCTAACAAGGATAGTGAAGCAAATGATGGCACTAGTGACACAGGGAGATGCTGATGGTATCAAGTTGATTAGTAAGTCTGGAGTAGATATGATTCACTGAAGTGTTGGTGTAATCAACCATGGAAAAGATGGTCAGAATCAATTTCTATCAGTTGCAGCTATGAAAGATGAGAAAAGTGTAGGACAAGATAATTTGTTGAGTGTGACAAATGATAAAGTGAAGACAACATGAAATGAAGGACAAGGGGAGCTATGGGTTAAGAATAGATATGGTATACCTATCCTGATTCCCTTAAGACATTCATGAGAACTTTTTATTTACCTGGGGTGTTTGATGCAGGAGCATCTTGGGTCTAGAGAAATCTTGCATCGCCAAAAACATTTCATGTTCCTGTACCTTTATGTTGTTTGTTTTATAGCCATTGTTGTTATTGGTTTCTTTCTTTGTGAAGTTAATGGAGTGTTGAGGACCTATTCTTGGACATTCTCCTAAGAGCACAAATCCTAATTCTTCTTGATCTGGGAGTTATCTTCATTTTCCTTAGGTATCAATTTTTTGCCAGTTTCAGATGAAACATGGAGTGTTTCACCTTGCGTGGTTCCTTATGAGGAAATTTGATCTTGTGAAGTTTAGGATATTTTCTTAGATCATGTGTGGACCTAAATATATCTTCATGTTGTGTTTTGTTATTTCCTTCTTTGGATTTGGTTTCTCTCCCTAGGTTGGACCTATTATGTAATTAATGCCTGACTAGTCTACTTGTGGCTTAGATGGTTATATATTGGGACCTTGGGTTGATGTAAGGGTAGTAGAGTAGAGGAAGAATAATAGAGGAAGAGTCAGGATAGATCGACTGCATTCATAATTGGATCCTACGAGATCTTGAAGATCAAATTGTTTATCTAATATTCTAATATCAAAGCTAGTGGTTTGCATGCTTAGGGAGAAGGAGATTACTTGGAGGCTTGTGAGCTCAATTTTAGATCTTCCTTAGTGTTTCCATTAGTTTCTGATGAGTTTTAGATCTGGAAAATCTAGGAGATTGTTGAAATACTTTTTTTTAGGAATGGGAACACTGAGAGCGGGGGGTTGACTCAGTGTTCACTATATTTTATCTTTTTTCTTATTCTTTAAACTAAACTTAAATGCTTAAGTATTGAAATGAACATCCACATAAACATGAAACATGAAATCAACACATAACACCAATATGGCTATGGGGAAACCCAAATAGGTAAAAACTCTAGTGGGAATTGACACCAACTAATATTCTGTACTAGTGTTTTATGATCCTTGTTAGAAGATCTTTAACCCTGTTAGGAGTTTCTTTACAATGCATTAAGTAAAGTAGACCTTGTCAAGGGTCAGACCCTATTACGATTCTTTTACAATAATCCTTGTTAGGGGAGTGGACACATTATCCTAGAGATCACTGCTCAAGTGGTGAAGGCTACAACCTTCTGATCTCAAATACACACTATATCTGTTGGATGAGCTGTCACTGTGACACTTCTTGTCAGATTAGTTCCTTTGATGTGTTGATGCTTTGACCTCTTGAAAAGTTCTAATACATCTTATAGTCTCTTCTCACACTTATGATCTACTTATCACAACTCTCTATCAACCTCCATACTAATCACAATGGGCGCATCTCATATTTATATGCGCATATAAAATAAACAACTAGGTTGGCCCTTAAACCTATTACATAAAATGCTTCCAATTTAATTGGCTCAAGCATGTTTACAAACAAATATATATACATTTAGGCAACCTAATTACAATAGGTGCATAGCCTTTACATCATTAGAATATAACTGCAACTCAAAATTCTAACATTCGGTTGCTTACTCTATTCTTCTCTGGCACACACTAGTTGTGTAACTTCAACTATATGTATCTTTCTCATACTTGCATATTTGATCATGCACTCATAGATTAAGAATGAATATAGTCTAATCAAATTATCTTCTAGGGTGCATACCATAACTCTATCGTATGCACATGCACTGATGCTCTGAGCTTCAGGAACTCTATATACTATCCGATCTTCAACACTTAGCTGATTTATGATCTTCCCATCAAGTGCGCTGACTCCAAACTACTATATGACTTTGTTTCCATAATAAAAACACTATACTAAGTCAGATACATCAGTATATCCAACTTTCCAATAATCTCCCCCTTTGTCATTGATGGCAACAAAGGAATATGGCCAAGTTGCTAACTATCCTTAACACAAAAAACTTTTGACTTATATCTCCCTATACATATCTATAGTCCATATTCTACACATACTCCCCCTTTGACATTAATGACAAAGGTGTGTCAAAACTAAATCTACAAAAACTTACTATGATAGAACATCCAGATATGCAATTTGCAAATTTTGGATCTCCTTCCAAAATGTGATTATTGAATTTACAACTTGTAGATGGGTGCATAAAGTATACTGTAGCTTCTCCATCTTCTCCAGATCAGTGCTAGGACCTTGATCATATGTCACCATGGTGGAATTAGTCTCCTTGATATTTTGATTTAGTATGTCTAATGAGGGTGCAAGAGCATTCCTTAGCTGAGTCTACCTAGCCCTTATCTTGATCATCTCTTTTTCTGCCTTTTCAATCTTGTCTAATTGTCCTTGGTAGACATTTTTACACATGTTCACATCAATAGATGGATCTTCTACTAATTTCCTTATGCTGTCTATCATGACTTCTGCCTCTTGTACCTTTTTGTACAGATCACTAGTTAACTTTTCTTGGTTCATACATGTAGCAATGATCATTCTTCCCTTTGCTACAAACTCCTTCAAGGATGCTTGACCAACATTTAGTGAGCTCAGGTCAAGTGTATAGTTTCTAACCAATTCACTTAATATCTTCTTCAAGTACTTCTCCTCTACAACTAAGGATGTAGATTCTTCTAGGCTAGAGAAATTGTTTTTGAATTGTGAAATGACTGCACTTACATCATCAACAGAGTGTACCTTGGACACTTTCTTGTCTGTAGTTAAAAAATTGTTTAGTATGTTCACTAACTCTACAAGGAGAGGATTCCTCATCACTTGTTTCTCCTTGGCCTTCTCCATAGCTAAGATGCTAAACTTAATCGGGTCTTCTTCTCCTTGTTAGTCTAGAACAGTTGTTTCAGGTGTCAAACTTGACAAAAATGCTGCTGAGGGAGTGATGGGAGTACTATCCATCACTTCTTGTTTTACCTTGATTGGTTCAACTGATGTTTCATCATTTTGTTCACTTCCTTTTACCTCTTCTTCTTCTTTTGGTTTTTCAGCTTCTTTTTCTTTTTCTCCTTTCTTTTCTTCCATCTTTTCTTCTTCTTTCTCATTTGTTATATCCTCAATCGATATTTCTTCTTGATGAGTAGGAGTGTTGCTGCATAAGATTTCAACTTCTTGTGTTCTTAAAAAAGATTCTTCAAAATTTTCCAACTTAGTGTCTATGGCCACCATGGCTATCTCTACATTATCAATGATAATGGTGTTGTCTTTTACTGACTCTATCATGGGCACAGACTTATCTACCTCTGTTTGTGTTTCAACTATAGGAGATGAGTCCTAAGGACCTGTCACTGATGCATTAGTGGGCTCTACCACCTAGACTTCCTTTAAGGGTACTTGTGTTGTGGGCATAGTCGCTGGATACATGTGCCTCTTCATAAAGACCTTCTAAATGGCTTTCTTTGTTTCCTTAGCCAACAGATCATAGTTTTTTCCATTATATGAAAAGTCCTTGACTTTGTTATGAGATGTGGCTTCACCAGATCTAACAATAGAGATTTCTCTTCTAAGGAACATACTGGAAGAGTGTCATCTACAATCTTTTCCCTTATCCTTAAATCCTCTTCAATGGCTTGTCTCTTTTGGAATTCTAGGATGTTTCATACATTGTCAGGGATCATAGTCTTAAGTTCCAAGATTGTCCTCTTTAACTTCAACATGTGTTTGAATATCATTACATGTATCTCAAATTCATCTATCTCACTATATTTTTCACAAAACTTTCCTATTTGATCAATTCTTCCCTCATCAATTATTCTTGCACTTACCACACTAAGACTAGGTTTGAAACTACTTCAGGAGGTGCTTGTGAGTTCTTTTTGTTCCTTATTACTCTTGAGGATGGATGACCAATGCTAATCTCTTTCTTCTTCTCTGACATTTTCTTATACTCAGGAGGAGTACTAAAGTCAATGGTTTCTTTGGGCACAGAAGGAGTAACATCATTTTTCCCCTTTTATTCGTCAAAGTTTTCAATATTTACTTTCTTCAACTTAGGATCATATGATTTTGCCTTTGTTGCATATGCGCTTTCTAATTCCAAAGCAATCTTTTCTTCCCTTTCTTTGTCTAGGTCCGCTTGAGACACTCCATATATTCTCAAGATCTCAGAGGTAACTTTGGCAACCTTCCTCTTTGTTGCTACGTTATTCAGTTTAGCATCTATCTCTCTTGTCTTCTCCTCATAGGTTCCCCATCTTGGCTCATTGGGGTCTTTAGGTGCTGCTAATAGAACTTCAGCATAAGCCTCTAGGATAGGCTCTTCCACTTCATATCCTAGTGGATGAATCCAATTTGTTCTTGGTTCAACTGCCTCCATGCATGTTGTGTATGTCTTAACCATGAAACACATAGTATCCTTGTATTTCTCAACAATGTTCTCTGGTATCCTGTACCTCATCTACATTTTGACCTTGAATGTCTTCAAATCTAGTGTCATGTAGTCTCTTAGAGTGCTCTTTGTAGATGCCTTGAAAGATATCTAAGGCATGGTAGGAATAGTCTTTTCTAGGTATGAATCTGACACCTTTCCAACAAAATGGAAGTACATATAGATAATTAGTGACCCAAACTTGAATATCTTGGTTTTATCATACCTGATTGCCCAAGGATGTTATCAATTAGGTGTGCATGCAAGATCTCACATAGGTTGAACTCTCCATTCTCATTTACAATTCTTATGGCTGCAAGAATTATGGCCGCGGACACACTGTTTACCCTACTGGTGTGTTGAAACCTGTATCCAAGTATCATAGACATCAATTTGATGTCATCTTGCTCAATAGGTTTGATAGTCATACCGTGCCTATCACTTCTTGATTTGCAAGTTTGTTCAAAAATCTTCCTCACATCTTTTCCCATTGGAAGGATGGTGCCTGTCCTTGAGAGGCCTGTCATCTCATGAATTAAGTCACTGGTAATTCTGACTGGCACTTCACCTATCCAAAATAGGTCATCATGAATTTTTCTCATATAATCTTGAGCCATTCTGATTCATAGAACTCATATGCCATAGCATACTCCACTATGGGGTGATTATCCCACCGCGCATACTCATCTATGAATGTTTTGTCTAGTTTTAACATAGTTTCCAAGTGCACCATTAATCTATACAATCCTACTAGTTCTTTCTTATAGTAGATGTATGCCCTAATGTCCTCAACATGCATAACACCCATAGGCATGTGGGAGAATGCCCCTTCTAGGTCATCAAGTGTAGATTTAAATGGATGCCTCTTAAAGACATAACTTTTCTTCTCTTCAACATCAAATACTATAGGAGTATCCATCACTTGTGTATTTCTTTCACAAAGGTTTCCAAGAGATTTTGAAACAATGCGACAAACTAGGGTTTTTGCAACTGATCAACTTCCAAGGCTTTTCTTCTTCAATCTCTCTTAATTTGAATGCAATGAGAGATCTTCTAACTTCTATGTACTTTAAAGTAGAATTTCTGCCATTAATGCTTGTCACGTAAACTAGGTTGTCACTTGGAAATATCTATCTTTCATTCTACAAACAATTAGCTACTGTGCTCTTGCACAAAGGTTCCCTTAGTCTCCAAAAGCTTAAGTCCAAAGGCACATACTCTAAGAGTGAGTATACCAGCCACACAAGGGTCTAGAGATAAATTAGCTCCCCCTATGACCCTAAGGGTCATTCATCTTGATGTAGAGGGTGCATCCACTATGGATGCATCCTATACATACTCATCAACCTTATTTTTCTTTGCTTCTGACCAAATCATGCTCGCATCCTCTGAGGCTTTCACAAACTTGACTTCTCCTTCGGGATCCAATACTGGTTCTTCAGTCTTTTTAGGGATTTCTTGAACTTGCGTCCTTGATCTACAAAACTTTGAGATGTGTCTAGCCTTGTTACAAGAGTGACGAATGACTGGAGGCCTTATATTCCCCGGTGCATTGACACGAGTCACCATCTTACATTGTTTAGCTGAGTGACCATTATAGTTACATATCTGACATGTAACATTTTGAGAACTTCCTACATTTGACCGATTCTAATTTCTTTGATTATGATTCCTATTCTTTTGACTTGTCATGCAATTCATAGCTCTATGACCAGATTTATTGCATTAATAATATTAACCATTGAAAGGTCTTACCTCTGTACAGTTCCTTGCTATGTATTGATGCTTGTTACATGCATAACAAGTGCGGTCTACTGGTTTGCATTCATTTTTAGGAAGTTCAATATGATCCTTAGTCTAACTTCTAGTCTCATTAGCATCTGAGGTGCCTTCTAGTGCTTTCATTCTTGCTCCCATGTTGTCAATCTGATTTTGTGTTTCATTGTATCCAATGCAGCTAGTATCTCCTTTAGTTCTTCTTGCATACAACTGAGATTCAATCAAATCAAAAGTGGTGTGTAATTTTTCAATGTGATTCTTTGCATCTTTCAATTTAGACTCCAAGCTTTCTTTGTTGCTTCTTAGCTCTAAGATTTCCATGTTTGCCTACCTCAATTCTTCATTTAGTTGAAGGTTCTCTTTGACTTGTTCATCATAGTCTTCCTGATTGTTAGTCAGCTTATCATCAAATTCTTCAAGTTGTTATTTTAAGGATGTATTTTCTTCATTGAACTTTTTGACCATTGTCCCTAGATCACTGGTAGAGCATTCTTTCAAATCCTTCCTTAGCCTTTTGATGACTATTTGAGCATCACTGAGTTTTTCCCTTAAGTCTTTAGTTTCTCTTTCAGATTTGTCCAGGTCTTCAAGAGAAGCTTCAAGATTTATTTTTAGATGTTTCATTTCTTCTTTGTCCATGATCTCCTCAAGTGGTTAAACTTCTTTGTTGAGGACCAGAGCTTTGATACCAATTGTTAGGAATGAGAACATTGAGAGGGGGGGGTGAATCAGTGTTCACTATATTTTATCTTTTTTCTTATTCTTTAAATTGAACTTAAATACTTAAGTACTGAAATGAACATCAACATAAACATGAAAAATGAAATCAACACATAACACCAATATGGTTACAGGGAAACCAAAATAGGTAAAAACCCTAGTGGGAATTGACACCCACTAATATTTTGAAGTAGTGTTTTAAGATCCTTGTTAGAAGATCCTTAACCCTGTTAGGAGTTTCTTTACAATGCATTAAGTATAGTAGACCTTGTCAAGAGTAAGACCCTGTTAGGAGTCTTTTACAATAATCCCTATTACGGAAGTGCACGCACTATCCTAGAGCCTACTGCTCAAGTGGTGAAGGCTACAACCTTTTGATTTCAGATACACACTATATCTGCTAGCTGAACTGTCACTATGACATTGCTTGTCAGATCAATCCCTTTAATGCTTTGACATCTTTCAAAGCTCTAATACATCTTATAGTCTCTTCACATGCTTCTTCTCTTCTTATCACAATTCTCTATTTACTTTCATGCTAATTACAATGGGCACATCTCATATTTTTATGTGCATACAAAATTAACAACTAGGTCAGCCCTTAAACCTATTACATACAATGCTTCCAATTGAATTGGCTCAAGCATTTTTACAAACAAACATATATACATCTCAGAAACCTAATTAGAATAGCCATATAGCCTTTACATAATTAGAATATAACCGCAACTCAAAATGCTAACAGTTAGTTGCTTACTCTATTCTTCTCTGGCACATACTGGCTGTGTAACTTCAACTATTCGTATCTTTCTCATACTTTTGTATTTGATCATGTGCTCATAGACTAAGCATTAATATAGTCTAACCAACTTATCTTCTAGGGTTCATACCATAACATGGTCGTATGCATGTGCGCTGATGCTCTGAGCTTCAGGAACTCTATACACTGTCCAATCTTCAACACTTAGCTGATTTATGATCTTCCCATAAAGTGTGCTGACTGAAAACTGCTATGTGACTTTGTTTCCATAATGAAAACACTATACTATGTCATATACATCAGTATAGCCAACTTGCCAACACTTTTATAATTTCATTGTATAAGGCTGAAACCCGAAAGGGCTCAGAGCTGGGCATGTTGAATGAAATTCTATTTTAAAAGCATTATATTGTTGTATTCCACTATGGTTGTTGTTGTTGTAAGTGCTGGTGTAGGTTTGGAATATCTATTATTGAATCCTCCATCCCTTCCCTATGTCAGGATGTTATGCAGAATATCTTGATTTCATTACCGAATAGCTACAGTGACAAGATCTAGATGATTGAGGACATATATGATCCTAATAATTTTACTAGAGAATATTTGTTTGGTACCTAGGTTGCATTGGCATTGAGAAAGTTTAGAAAAGACAAGAGAGCATCTAAGACAACAAGATTAGAAGAAGATCTAAATGGTGATGCAGATTCAGATGAGTTTGAAGAAAAATTTAGAAGGAAACTAACAAAAGGTATTGACAAATACAATGGTATGTTACCTCTTAAATGTTTTAGATGTGGAAAGATTGATCATTTGGCAACTAGGAATCTAGAGAAAGGTCCTAAAAGAAATTTAAGAAGTTCAATAAGAAGGATTACTATGTAAATAAAGATGCTAGTATTAGGGATGATGTGTTGGAAATAGAAGATTGTTTGTTTTATGTTGAAGTAGATGAAAACCCTATAATTGATATTTTTAACATTTTGTCAAAAGTTTTTTATTACGTAAAACAAGTTTTACAGGGTTCCTGAAACCCAATATATTTAAAAATATAGCATTAAAAGTTCAAGTCATAAGACAAAATTAATAGAAAAATGAAATAGGCCACTGTTAGGGCCGAGAGAACTATCACGACAGAGACATAACTAACAAAAAAAAGAGGTAGGCAAAAAACACTAGAAAAAAGGTCAAGAGAGATTCCTGAGCATAGTTGCTGCATTAGACTCAAGAAGCTCCATCTTCTCATAAGCCTCCTTGATCTTTTGGATGTCAATGGAGTCTTCTTCTTCCTCATTCTTCTTGCATCTGGCCCTTGTTCTGATTTCAATGGAGTCTTCTTCTTCCTCATTCTTCTTGCATGTGGCCCTTGTTCTCTTTCTTATTCCTTCATTCAACTCTTTCTTTTTTTGCTCTTTTATTATCTACACTTCTTTCCATCCAGGTTTTTCTTCCATTTTATCTATGAGAAACTTGATGTGCTCATTAGAAGCCTTCAGGATATTGAATCTCTACTCTTCTATGTATTTGAGGGTATCCTCAAGGCTCTTCATTTTTTCCTCCATCTTGTTAACCCTAGAATCTAGTCATTGGTACTCCTTGGTAGCTTTATTATCCTTGTTGTTGTCAGTTTCATGCATTTTGTCCTTGAGGTCCCCCAGTTTCTGATAGAACCATTTAATAGACCTTTAATAGTCTAGCATACTGTTCTTGGCATTATTTAGAAGGTTAAGCTCCATTTATCTATGATGCAGGGGCATTCTTGGGTAATCAGAAAATCTACATGGTGGTGTGTTGAAGTAGTTCTTTGTTTCTTGGTTGTAGCTTTAACCGATGATCTCGGTTATTTAAGAAGCTCAATTGCTAAAGGAACTTAGTAAAATCCCTAGTGCTCGGTGATGCCTAGTGAGCTAAATTGTTTTACTCGTGCTTAGTAGTTCTAGTTTACCGACTGGAGTTCTTGAAGCTTTGGTTGGCCGACTTGGTGTATTTAATGGTGGTAGCTTGTGTTGTATTCTCCTCTATGGACATTGGGGCTGACATAGAAAATTAATTTTTTGTAAGGCTATTTGTGAGCTGATTGTTGTTGCATTTAATATTTGTTTATAGTAGAAGCCGAGTTGGCTTAAAAGTTAATTATTTCTTACAGCCCACTTGCGGTTTAAGAATTATGTTTAAGGAATGTTTGGGTAGATGTTTAGAGAGATTTAGTGAAGGACAAGGATAATCATTGGATCTTGCAAGATCTTGAAGATCATATTGTTTATTTGATAGTTGTAATCAAAGAGCTAGCGGTTTGTATGCTTGGAGACAAGGAGATTTATTGGAGGCTTGTGAGCTCAAGTTTAGATCTTCCTTAGGGTTTCCATTAGTTGCTGATATGTTTCAGAGCTGGACTAGCTAGGAGTTTGCAGAAATACTTTATAAGTGATTGTATTTGGCTGTAACCCAGAAGGCCTTACAATCAGGCATGTTGAATGAAATTTTTGTTGAAGCATTATCTTGTTGTGTTATTCTACATTGTTGGTGTCTGGCTGCAAGTTTGGACAATCCTTTATTAGATCCTCTGACCTTGACTACGTCACTCTAGTATTGTCACTGAGGATGACCAGAGCTAGATCAATCAATTCCTATTTATGAATCCCTCCATCCTCATCCTCAAGAACTTTGGGGTTCATGACTTCCCTAATAATCCTCATCTTCATAGTATTCACATTAAAGTTATGCCAGACTTTTTCCCCTTGCTAAAAATCATTGCTATGATACTCCTCTTTGGTCTAGTCCTTATCATCTGATGAATCATGGGGATTTGGAGAATGAGTAGAGGGGTCTTCCTCATAGTCATTAGGCACATCAAAATTAGATTCATGGATCTTGTCATGGACACCAGAAGAGGAAGGGGGAGTATTTATGTCGCTAATGGCCAAATAACAGATAATTGGCCAGAGCATTCCCCCTAAACTTGATATTTTTTCCCATAGCATGAACCCTTTTCTTCTTGTCCTTTCCAATGGATATTTCCTCCTCATCATCAGTGTTCATCCCCTCCTCATTTTCATTATATTCCTCTTCTAAGGAAATAACCATTCTAGCTTATTTTTGTGCGGTTTTTCCTTTTTGACAAAGCTAGATGTTCTCTTCTTGGAGGAAAAATCTCATTTCTACTTTTTGGTCTCTCCATCCTCCCAGTCCTCCAATTGCAAACCCACACTATCTTCGGTGTCTAAGGGGACATAGTCAGAACTAGAAACATCTTCTTTGTCCTTAGTGATAGCAATTTCCTTCCCTAGGGTTTGGGCTTTGAAATATTCATAAATTAAAAGTAATAATCCCTCATCAAAAGAAAGGTTAGAAATATCCTTGTCCTTATAGCCATTAATATTTTCATTAATAGAAGCATACAAGTAGAATGGGATGGAGAACTTCATACCATTTTTGAGATGATTTAGAAACATGAAGTGGTAGGTTCTTATCATATCAAACCTGGTGTCTAGTGTCGTATATGAGACAAGAGCTCTGAGGAAAAATCTCCATAAAGTTTTAATTCTTTCAGCATGGTAGTGTGTTCCCACTTTGATGATGGTATTCTTCTCATCCTCATCTCTCACAAAATCATTGACGACAAAGTTAGAGATTTTACGGTCCCTGTAAAATTTCTTGCCCACAATAGGTATCCTAGTGACATTCAAGATGACCTCCTCTATGAATGTCACTGTATAACCACACAACCCTCATTCCAAATTTTCACAAACATTTAAGTCACTGTTGGCTTGCTTCCATGTAACCTTTCTATGAAAGTCATGATTTCCCCCTTTTGCAGTGCATTCCAAACCTTGGTGCATCTCCTCCATTTCCCATTATCATTCATGGACTCCCTTCTGTATCTTTCACCTCCCATCACACAAGGTTGGTTTAGGACAACTCTCTAGTTTAACAAATTATAGCTATTCTGATTCTTTTTCAACAAGGTAATTCATAACTTTCTTCTATTTTGCCTTATGTTAACCTTGGGAATGAACACCTAGAAAGCATGCGAGAGGGATGCGTAGTTATTATCCTTCCTATCAATCCAGTATTTACCATTTATGGAATGTGACATCCAATAAGAAACATTAAGATTCATTATTTTCATTAATGATTCCCTCGTTTCCTTGATATCCATCCCTTTGAACTAAATCCTTCACCTCACGAGGTAAATCTCCACCATGATGCCATCTAATCATTGCATCCTTTTTGATATCCAAGTTGGCAAACCAGCCAACAACTTGGTTGGCTTCCCTGTACATGTGGGATATGTGTACAATTTCAAATGAATTTAAGAGAGCACTCATTTCTTCAATCATATTTGATATAGTTCATGAAGGGAAATGGTTAGAATTTAAATAATTTATGATATTCTTTGAGTCTCCTTCGAGCCAGATATTTTTGACACTGGTGTCGAGGGAAAGGTTAGTGTACACACTAAATAGTGCACTTCTCTAAGTCATTACTTCCAAGGGAATCCATGAATGGGAGACCTTGAGAAAGTGGCCTAGAGCTCCCTAGGCATGGAATCACAAGGATGTTGATGGTGCTCTCATCTAGAGCTATTCAAGCATGCAACCTTGCTAGTAAACCACACAATGGGAGATTCAAAGAGACAAGGGAAATAATGCCAATATCCTCAAGAATCAAGATGAGAATGCGATGCAATGCAAGCTATGCTAAGAATGAAGATGCAAGCTAAGCTATGAAAGTAAATTATTATAAACCTTTGATAATTAAGTTATGTGAGCTAATATAAAGCATAAAAAGAAACTAAGCTAGATGCCATGAAAGCTAAGCTAAGAATGCAAGAATAAAACTAGAATGTAAGAAATGATCTCCAAAAGCTCCAAAGTCTCCATGAAATCTTGTAGCATAAGATTAGCATAAAAAGTTGGGATCTAAGAATAAGAAGAGAGCTCTTCTTTTATAAGAATTGAAAAGGAATGGACCATGGAGATTAAGAGGAAAAATATTTAATCAAGGGTGGAGCTTGAAAGAGGAGCAATCCATGTGCAGAAATCTCCTCCAATGAGAAAATAAGAGTTGACTTTTGTGTTCATATGAGACAAAAGGCCTTTTCTTCTTTTTATAAAATAAAAATAATGCTTTATTTGTGCAACTTAGGATAAGAGTAAAAGTGGGGGCTTTTTATTTAATAAAAGGGGAGGAAATTATTTTTAAATAAATAAAGACTTTAGGATAAAATGGTCAGCCCATGGAATAATCGAATAAATGATAAAATAGGATTTGATCAAGGAAATTGATATAATTGAAAAATATTGATTTTTGAAAATATTGATTCAGGGATTTGATAAATTGCTGAATGGGGCCCCAAAGTATAGGCAACCATTTTAGGGTGCATATAGTTAGTAACTTGGGGGGTAATGTTAGCTTTAACATAGTGGTTATCTTGAGTGCCAAGAGGGAAGGTGATGACAACAATTTTTTATCACACCTCCACTTCCCGCCTTTCCTAAATTTCCTTTGGCCGCACCATAAAAGTTGGCCTTGAACCAATCTTCCGAGGGATACCTCCAAGTATAATTCTATCTTTTCTCTATACTCTTCTTAAGGTCAACAATCTGGTCTTTTCCTAACAAAGGGTTAGAGGCACCACAGAAAATAGAGTTTTCTTTTAATGCATAATGGATCTTTTCAAAGATTATTTTAGGAGCACAACAATCATGGAAGATACGATTATTTCATTCTTGCCACACTCCTCAAGAGAGATGCGAGAGAATCCAAGACAATAATTCATGAGAGTTTGTATTTTTAAAAGGAGGGGCCCATTGAGTAAAAAGTTCTTGAAAATACAAGGGAAAGCACCAGGATAACTCAAGACCTGAAAGGAGAGACTGCCATATCTTGCTAACTGTTACCCAAAATTTCCCTGTCATACAATTTTGGCTTCTACAAATGTCTAATTCCAGCTACATCTTGTTTTTCTTGTGAAGTTGATCCATAGTTTTTTATGCTTTGCGCTCTGAACCCCACATTCTTTGATGTGTCACCAAGCTCTAGCTCTGATCACATGACCTAATTCATAAAGCCCAAAAAGATATTCAAGTTTGAATGCTTGCAGGAAATACTGGTGTCAAATGGTTCAAAAATTGTTCAGTTTTGAAAACCCTCTATGTTTTTTAACTTTTCCTCCGAAAGCTTAGGATGTTTTTGACCTTTGGTCCAAAAACCCTCTATGTTTTCGACCCCTTCAGCACTTCATTTTTCTTCTCTAGTGTCAGCATTTTCCATGTGTGCAACTACGATTAGGTGGGCCCAGTGGTTGTTTTCGAAGAATGCTAGCAGTCTATCACATAATCGCATAGCCCCTTTTTAGGCTATGTGAACATGTGACAAACCATTAGCTGCACTGATAAGGGTCTGCAGTTTGGTGACATGCCTGCATTTCATTGGTAAGCTAGTGATAAGGTTTTACAGTGGGCTCAGGATGTAAGAAAGGTAAAGATCTACGGTGGTCACATGTTCGCATGGGATCTTCTGACCCCATGTGATCATGCGACAACCATCTGATGTAGTAGTCTGTGGGTCTGAGTTTCAGTTTGGTGGTGGTGGAAAGAGATCTACGATTCTTGTAAGATCTCATGGGATCTTCCGACCCCATGAGATCTTGTGCCCACCATTCGATTAGAATCTCAATTTGCAGATGGGCCCGGGTTGGTAAAGAAAATGTACAGTTGCATGGTTGATGGTTTTGCATGGTCACTGAATGTAGCTGGGGTTAAGGAAAGGATCAAGTGACCTAGCGACTAAAGAGAAAGTGAACCTGAGGTGAAGCCTACAGTTAGATTTGCAGTCCAATCCCGGGCACAATTTTTTGCCAGCAGTTTGAATTTTTTGGAGGATCTGAGGTGTCTTGTTGTAGTGACTGGTAGATTCTAAAGGCTTGTTGCATGATCGTATGAAGCCTTTTGGGCTCATGCAATCATGCGACCAACATTCAAATTCAAGCAGTGTGACTTTTGGCAGGTTTTCTACTACAGAGGACATTGCAAAGTGGCGGGTTAGCTCAAAATTGATTTTTGAGGACATTTTCTAGTTGTGAGCATGATGATGGATGATCTAGTCGATGGTGCCATGGATTTTGTAGGGTACAGTGTGGTGTTCTTATGCCGATGAAACATTAAAGAGTTGGTGCCATCTATACTTTCAAATTCATTCTTGTGAAGATCAAATTTGGAGTCTTTATGGCTTAGTGAGCTTGCAAGAGGTTGTCAAGTCAAGGTTGTTCGTAGTACAAGGATGGGTCATTTATCTGATTGGCCATGTTGTTTTAGAATTTATTTATGATTAGATTTGTACCTAGGGTTTATTATTATATTGTAAATCTTGTAACCTTGGTTAGAATTTTGACTCCTGCCTGCGTCTAGTGAGTGTTGTATATATTGTTTTTTGGGAGCCTTTAGTGCTCAGAGTTTGCATTTTGTAAAAAGAGTTTACCCTCTTTCTTAGGAGTTATCTATGGCATCTATTCTTCCCTCTAGCTCTTACAATCTGTAACCTTTCATTGAAATTCTAGGTTCAATAGAGGCTATCTGTGGCATTTATTCTACCCCCTGGTCTTTCACTTGTCTGCATTTCTCTTATTTGAATATGATATGCTGGCTTTGTTAGAGAAATCTCAGAGTTCCAAAGCCCTTCTTTCTTTCATCTTATATGTGTACTACTATGTATGATCTGATTGGATTGAGTTTGTGGGTATAGTTTAGCCCCCTGTCTTTCTATCTCATTCCTGTACCCTTTTGCTGAAGAGAACATTTTCTTGCAGGTCATAGTTTGTATCTGATGTTCAGGCCCCTCTGTGAAATACTTATGCAAGCCTATTTAGAGAGATTGTGTTCTATTAGATTTGAGAGCCTTCAAGCTAATTTGGCCAGTGTATTGTATTCATTTCATTTCGGTGCATCACCTAGTAGGGAATTTTCTTTCAGTCATTTCCCTTTCATGCACTCCCTCTAACCCTTTCCCTTCAAAGATTTACTTTCCTATCAAGAGAAAACTAAGGTGATAATCCAAGAGGAAGCAGCCTAGAACCTAGAGGTTTCATCTCGGTTAGCAAAGGTCCCACAACCTTGAGATGATTCCCATGTTATACTAAGTTATCAAGACCAAGAGAGCTTGAATAGAGGCACAAAAAACTCAATGTATAACATTTCTGGCACGCTCGGTGGGACCAACAAAAGAAGTCAATTCTAAAGATTATGCAATCTCTGATATACTAATTGCATAATACAGACCTTTCAGAGGTTAATATTCAAGTATATTTGGTGACTCAGCTTTGGTCACCATGATGAGCCAAAGCAGAGAATATGACAATAACCCTTCAGAGGATTATTTTGATCGCATCATAGAGGATTTTTGTGCAAAGCTTGATGCTATTGAAAGAGTTTTTCCTGTGAGCCTTCCTCAGGTTGATAGCTTAGATGAACTATTAGTTTTTTCAACTGAAGAGGATGATCCTCTAACTAAAGAGGAGGAAATAGTCTAGCAAACCATCATGAAGGGTGATAGTAGAGGTCCACTCACTAGTGACCATGAGTTTTTTCAGCTTCCCTGGGAGAATGTCAATTGTGATTCGGACTATAAATTTCAAGGGTTGATTTGCCAGATATTTCAGTATATTTTTGTTTCCCACTTTCTCCTTGTTAGCATCAAGTGTGCAAAGTGTAATACCCTAAGGAGAAAGGGTAGTTATTTCAACACACTAGTGAATGGTTTTTTTTAACCAAGTTTCCACACTGGTTAGTTTAGGTTAGGTTAGTTTTCCTACTTTCTTCCAATTTTCTAGGTTAGTTTTTCCCTATTTTCCAAGAAGTGCTCATGCACAATTTGGTCTTTCTAGTTTAGTTTTTGTCTTTGTTAAGTTTTTGTGTTCCTAAGATGACTCCATGCCCAATGGATTGCTTCAAAGGCCACTGGTCTAATGTCTAGTAGGCTGACATCCCGCAGAAGTCACCAAAATGTTACCCAAAATTTCCCTGTCATACAATTCTAGCCTCTGTAAATGTCTAATTCCTGCTGCATCTTGTTTTGCTTGTGAAGTTGATCCATAGTTTTTTATTCTTTTCACTCTAAACCCCACGTTCTTTGATGTGTCACCATGCTCCAGCTCTGATTGCATGACCTAATTCACAAAGCCCAAAAAGATATTCAAGTTTGAATGCTTGTAGGAAATACTGGTGTCGAAGGGTTCAAAAATTATTCAGTGTCGAAAACCCTCTATGTTTTTGACCTTTTGCTCCAAAAGCTTAGGATGTTTTTGACCTTTGGTCCAAAAACCCTCTATGTTTTTGACCCCTTCGGTGCTTCATTTTTCTTCTCTGGTGTCAGCATTTTCCATGTGCACAACTCCCATTAGGTGGGCCCAGTGGTTGTTTTCAAAGAACGCTAGCGGTCTATCGCATGATCGCATAGCCCCTTTTTAGGCTATGCAAACATGCAAAAAACTTTTATCTACACTAATAAGGGCCTGTAGTTTGGTGACATGCCCGTGTTTCATTGGTTGGTTGGTGACAAGGTTTTACAGTGGGCTTGGGATGCAAGTGTGGTAAAGATCTATGGTGGTTGTATGTTCGCATGGGATCTTCTGACCCCATGTGATCATGTGAAAACTATCCCATGCAGTGGTTTGTGGGTTCAGGTTGTAGTTTGGTGGTAGTGGAAAGAGATCTATGATCGTCGTAAGATCTCATGGGATCTTCCAACCCCATGATATCTTGCACCCACCGCCCAATTGGAATCTTAGTTTGCGGATGGGCCCAGGGTTGGTAAAGCAAATGCATGGTTGTATAGTTGATGGTTTTGCATGGTTGCTAAATGTAGCTGGGGTTAAGGAAAGGATCAGGCGACCTGGTGACTAAAGAGAAAGTGAGCCCAAGGTGAAGCCTGGGGTTAGATTTGCAGTCAGATCCCAGGCATGGTTTTTTTCTAGTAGTTTGAATTTTTTTGCAGACCCAAGGTGTCTTGTGGCAGTGACTGGTAGATTCTAAAGGCTTGTCACATGATCGCATGAAGCCTTTTGGGCTCATGCGACCAATGTTCAAATTCAAGTAGTGTGACTTTTGGCGGGTTTTCTTCTGCAGAGGATGTTGCGAAGTGGCGGGGTAGCTCGTAATTGAGTTTTGAGGACATTTTCTAGTTGCAAGCATGATGATGGATGATCTGGTTGATGGTGCCATGGATTTTGTAGGGTATAGTGTAGTGTTCTTATGCCAATGAAACATTAAAGAGTTGGCACCATCTGAACTTTCAAACTCATTCTTTAGAAGATCAAATTTGGAGTCTTTATGGCTTAGTGGGCTTGCAGTAGGTTGTGAAGTCAAGGTTCCTTGTCTGTAGGTTGTTTGTAGTACAAGGATGGGTCATTTATATGATTGATGATGTTATTGAAAAATTTATTTATGATCAAATTTGTACCTAGGGTTTATTACTATATTGTAAATCTTGTAACCTTGGTTAGAATTTTGACTCCTGCCTGCGTGCAGTGATTGTTGTATATATTATTTTTTGGGAGCCTTTAGTGCTAAGAGTTTTCATTTTGTAAAAAGAGTTTACCCTCTTTCTTAGGAGTTATCTATGGCATCTATTCTACCCTCTAGCTTTTACAGTCTATAACCTGTCATTGAAATTTTAGGTTCAATAGATGCTATCTGTGGCATTTATTCTACCCCCTGGTATTTCACTTGTCTGCATTTCTCTTATTTGAATATGATATGCTAGCTTTGTTAGAGAAATCTCAAAGTTCCAGAGCCCTTCTTTCTTTTAGCTTATATGTGTACTACTGTGTATGATCTGATTGGATTGAGTTTGTGGGTATAGTTTAGCCCCCTATCTTTCTGTCTCATTCCTGTACCCTTTTGCTGAAGAGAACATTTGCTTGCAGGTCATAGTTTATGTCTTATGTTAAGGCCCCTCTGTGAAATACTTATGCAAGCCTGTATAGAGAGATTGTTTTCTATTAGATCTGAGAACCTTCATCTTGATTTGGCCAGTGTATTGTATTCATTTCATTTCGGTGCATCACCTAGTAGGTAGTTTTCTTTCAGTCGTTTCCCTTTCATGCACTCCTTCTAACCCTTTCCCTTCAAAGATTTACTTTCCTGTCAAGAGAAAAATAAGGTGATAATCCAAGAGGAACTAGCCTAGAACCTGGAGGTTTCATCTTAGTTAGCAAAGGTCCCACAACCTTGAGATGATTCCCATGTTATATTGAGTTATCAAGACCAAGAGAGCTTGAACAAAGGTGCAAAAAACTCAGTGTATAACACTAACATAAGTGCGATGGATGAAAAAGTGATCTTGAGACTTAGCTTGGCATCTACATAACACACACCTATAGGGGATCTGGAAACCTCTCTTTATAATATTATCAACGGTGAGGATGCGGTTCTGAAGAAAAAGCCAAAAGAAGATGTTAATTTTGGGAGTAATTCTATGGAACCAGACTTTAGCCCAAATAGTTGTGACTTCCTGATACAACTAAAAATAGTAGGTAGAAGCAACTAAGAAAACCCCATCAGGAGAAACTTCCCAAGTCAACACATCCTGAGAAGGGGACATGGAGACCACATTAAGGACAATCATAAGAGCAATCAAGTCCTCTGAAATAGAGGAAAGGATCACCCAAGCATTGTCCACTATGTAATCACAGACTCGGGAACCATATTTATGGATGCACTCATCCATCCAAATATTTAAAGGCTCACAGTCCCTCAAGGGTCCCATCTAAAGCCAGTTGTCATTCCAAAAGTTGATAGAATGACCATTCCTAATTTTCTATTTAGCCTTAGATTTAGCAATATCCTTTGCATTGAGAAAGACATTCCAAATATAAGAACCTTTCACAATATTATGAGCACCAAAGAAATGACTAATGGAATTGTTAGTAAGATACTTATCTTCAAAACTGTCATGCAATTCCCCCTTGCAATTAAAAATGTGCCATATTTGTTTTTCTTGGAGAGATTTGTTGAAATGTCTAATCCTCCATATCCATAATCCACTAGCTCTCTTAGGATGACAAAATTTTTCCTAGGCAATAAGAGGGAGTCTCTTATGATCTTCAGTCCCTGACCAAAGAAATATTCTCTAAATTCTATCCATTACCTCTGCCGCTTTAGCCAGAATAGAAAAGAGACTTAACACATAGGTAGGAAGATTTTGTAGTGTAGATTTAACCAATTGGATTTTTCTAGCCTGGCTTAGAATAACCCCTTTCTAACCAGTCAACTTCCTATTGAATCTATCAATGAGGTTTTTCCAAAAGGCCTCAGAGGGTTTAACGCCTAAAGGAAGACCCAAGTAATTGGAAGGAAAAGAGTCAATGTAGTAACTCAGGATATTTGCAATTCTCCTTTGTCTCTCCTCAAGAGTGTTAATAAAGAAGATTGAGATTTTATTCCAATGATTGGATTGTCGAGTAGCCCTAGTATAGGAACTAAGAAAATTCTTCACCAGTCAGCCTTCACCCACCAAAGCCTCCCCACCTAAAATGGTATCATCAATGAACTAATGGTGGGAGAAGACATAGGTACCAGAAGATGGTTTGATACCTTTCATAACCCCTGAGCTCCTAGCAGTAGAAATGCCTCTCGTGAGACATTCAACAAGAATAATAAAGAGAATGGGGGAAAGGGGGTCCCCTTGTCTCAAACCCTCAAAGAATTGAAAAAATCCAACAAGGAACTTGTTAGAAATAGGGAATACTGAGAGGGGGGGGTGAATCAATATTCTACAAACTTTATCTTTTTCCCAATTATGGATATATCAGATTATCTTTATACATGCATAACATAAGAAGCTAAACAACATGCATAGCAATAAAGAACTCATAACACATTATTTTTTCTCGAGAAAACCCTGGCCAATGGAAAACCCTGGTGGGGATGGTACCCACAAAGATCCACTAATCAAAAGTATCCTATTAAGGATGTTGACCCTGTTAGGAATCTATTACAAGCATATAGTGTATCAGTCCTGATTAAGGGACTATAGGCCTTGTTAGAATCCTCAACCCTGTTAGGAGTTTCTTAGTACAAAATGTGATTACCAGATGAGCCCACTACCCAAACAAGTAATGTACAATATACACTGATTACAAATATAGGTTAACATACATAACCTTATGCTACTTGCATCAATATCTCTTCACTGCTCTTTCACTATCGCTATTACATATGCATCATATATTTTGCATCATATCACTTGTCCACACTATTGTGTTCTTATAATTACAGTTACATTTACATTTATATCAATAGCTTTAACCAAGGGTTAACATCTAGGATGTCATCGCTTTATACTGTTAAGTCATTATTTTGATAAACAAAATAATCCCTTAACTCTTTACTAGTTCTATCTTCATATTCTATCTTGTTGGCTTGACACTGTCTTCGGTAAAACTATCATAACTTCTTCCGTACATGTCGTATTGACTTTCACTCTGAGATGGGTGTTCAATAGTCATCATAGAGTCTATGTTCAAGTGTGCAAGAACTCATCTTATTGCAATCAATGTCACAAAAAAAAATTGTGTCCAGGTTCACTAGTAAAAACATTGTCTCACACATAGACAAATTTGCAATGCGCTCTGTCATACTTGCTCTCTGACCTGTGTGATCTTCATGTGGATCATATTTTTTCATAATGACAACATCTATGTAATTTTTTAGCATCTACAAAAAATTTCATGGCTCATGGTCTTTTCCCTTGCACTCTGCAATGTTTTTTCTGCTCCCTAGTTAAACCTTAGGCAAAATGTTTAGAATCTAGCCATTAGGTTTCAAAATTCAAGTGTGCCCTAGCTTTATTCTTTTCATGCATTCCCTTTTTCATGGGTCACTTAAGCACTTAATTTGCATGTGCCTTTTAAGCAGGTTCCTTTTACCAAGTTCATGGTTAGGTCTTTTCAGTCTTGGCGGGACCCTTTTATTTCTTTTCCTCAGTCTTAGCTCCCCGGCCACTTTAATATTTCCTAAGTTCGGGCACCTTGCAAAATTTAATATCTCCTACAGTTCTCGGCTTGATCTTGTAGATTTATCAGTGGGTCCACCTGCTATATGCCTTGTCAGCATTTTGTGATTGGTCCATGGGTTAGTGATTGTGCGTGTGTCAGTGGGACTTGACAGTGTTAGAGGATCGATGGTTGGCGTAAGTTCACATGGGATTTGTCATAGCCATGTGATCTTATGCCAGCCGTTGATGTTACTTTTTTTCAGGTGGCAATTTCTCTGTGGAACCTGTTTGCCAGGTGGTTCTTATGTGCCATGCTGTTCTGAGTTGGTGGGTTTTCATTCGTCCACGTGTTGATGAGCTAGTTTATGTCAGAGGGCCCACGTTGAAAGATTTTAACCTAATGGTTGGCGTATGATCCCAAGGAATATTCCAAGCCTTTGTGATCATGCACCATCCATTGGATTTTATTCTATTTTTCCAGGTTGCCTGTTGTACTCAATAGGTCTGGTGTGACACGCATGCTTGCAGTTTGAGGTTTCTTAATGGCAGGTAGCGGCGGTAGTTTGTTGGCGGTTAGTTGCATGTTCGCTTAGCATTTTCCAAGGCTATGTGATCATGTGACTAACATTTTCTATTAGCTCCATGCAGTGATGGTTGCCCTGGTAGTTATGTTTGTGGGTTGTCGCATGTTCGCATAGCCTATTTCCTACCTATGCGATCATGCAACAGGATGCCACGTGTGCTGGGGCCCGTTTGTGGTTGTTTGGTGGTCCCGTTGGCAAATGGTGTTGTGGCAGTTTCCAGTTGGTCTGAGCTGGCAGGATGTTAAAGTTTGAACATGGGCCATTATTTCTCTACAGGCACCATGGAGTTAGCCATTGTGTTTCAAATTCAAATTTTTTTGAGAGTTCCCAGTGATAGAAAGTACTAAAATTTATGGAATTCATTGTAGAAATGACCATGTTTAGTGAGAAGTGACTGGTTTTCCATTTGCAGTGTGGCCTAGGGTGCTGTTGGATTGTTTGCAAAGTTTGTACCATAGAGGTTGTGTGCTCAAGGCTTGTTGTAGGGTGTCCTTTTGAGCCTAGTTTTGTGATCCCCTGTACTTGCAAAGAAGATTTTCTTGATTCTAGATCAGTTCAAGATTTCCTCTTTCCTGATTGCCTATGTTTCCCACCCTTGTAATAACTTTTTAGACCATTTCCTGCAGATTGGGTGGTTGAAACCCTGACCCTAGTCATCCGTAGCTTGTTGCAAATTTTCAAGATGACTAGGGGGTATAAGTTGTAGAATATTTGATTTTGCAAGGGTTCCAAAACATTGTTGCTTTTGGTCCCTGGCTTTTTACTGTAATATACTGATAGAAGTTTGATTTTGTGACTTCTCTCATCTTGGTATCATTCTGATTGTATGTTGATCCTGATTATGTTAATGAGAACATTCTTAAATCCCAATCTTGTATCTTGTGTATATCTTATTGGTTGTCTCTAAGCTCATATATGTTAATGTCACAAAGTGTGTTAATGTATGGTAAACAAAGAGTATTTTGAATTTATCTTTGAGTTCCTAACAAAGTTAGGATTAAAGTCTTCTGGGTGAATTCAGTGAGTTTACAGTCAAGTGTAGAATTTGATGTCCTTGTGCTTGAGGAAAAGGGGTAATAGGCAAAGAACTTACCTTAGATTCCATTGTGTTTGATCTAAGGTATTTAGTTGAGATATACAATTAGGTGAATTTGGGCCCTGGGATAAGGCACTAGTCCTTCCTCTTGAGGTATGCATAGTTAACAACTACAAACACAAACATCATTTGATAAATATTTAACAGTCTTATATGAGACATAGTGGAATATTGTTTTAGACTCCTTTAGAGAAGTGAGTCAAGGGTACACCCGCCTGAGCATTAAAGCTCAAAGTGTAGAAGGATCTTTTGATCCTTGTTAGTTGGTCCCTTTCCTTGTGGACTTTGGAGTGGTGATAGAGTCAGGATTTTATTTACATTATCCATCAAAGTGTAAATCTGCAAGTTGAAGATCAAAGGGAATAATCCACAACCAACAAAATGGTGAGTCTACTAGGGAGAACAATGAAAAATAAGAATAGTTGTTAAGGAGCTCTGGTTGCAGTCATATTGAAGTATTCAAAATCTTATTGACCAGATTGATTTGCCCATCTGAGTCACCAACAAAATGGCGACTCCACTGGGGAGGATAACTTTGAAGATATGCATTTGTTAAGAATCAGTGATTCTACTGGGGAGAATCTAGAGAGAAAGGTATAAGTGTGTTCTTATTTTCCTATGTGTTTTGAGGATTTCCCATCTAGGTGGGTGGTGACTCAAAGGTTTGAACCAGTGCAACATATTGAAGAAGCATCGATAAGAGGAGAAATACTAGGTCATATGTTAGAAATAATTCGGAGGTCACTCTGGAGCAATTACCTAGACAGGGAAACAAGAGCTGGATTAGAAGGAATGGTGAGTCTACCAGTGCTCCCATGAGAGAATAGAGAAATGCTAGAGCTAGAAGACCACATGTATCCTCAAGTGAGGTTGGTTCACAAAATAGAGTTTCTAGATCAAAAGGTGGTCACTCTAAAGAGATATTTTATGATACCACTGAGGCTGCATTTCAGGACAAAGGTCCGTTGCCTACAGGTCAAAATGAAGAAAATAGAGATGTGGGTTTAGAGGTTGACTTGGATCTTGAAGAAGATCAATTCAGAAGAGAACCCATGAGAAGTAGGCAAGTTCATTGCCCATATCAAAATTTTCCTGATATGGATGTGTCATCTAGTTCTGATGACATTATGGAAGATCCTGATGACTTGAATGCACTGAGATTGTAGTTGGCAGAGCAGGATGCCATACATAAAAGATTACAAGAGGATACAAAGGATAAAAAGGTAAATTCTCTAATAGAGAGACAATCTCTTTTGAGAAAAATAAATGAAATGAAGGAGAGAAATAAGATGCTTGCTTCTACTCCTAAAACATTGCAGCATGATGTGTTTGGTGATCTTGATGCCTTGAGGAGTGAGCAGGAGCGCTTACTCTAGGATCATGAATTTGAAAATGAAGGCCCCATGATTAGACAAGTGCAAAGTTGTGTCCCTTTGCCTAAAGATAAAGATGGGCACAGGATTGACAAACCTTCTATTATCATAAATGAGAAAGGAAAGCAGAAGATGGTGGGTGACCAAGCAAGAAAACTAGTGAAAATACTAGGGATCCCATCACCTGATTCAAATAAGGACACTGAAATGGAGAGAAGGAGAAAAGAAGATGAGGACCTTGCAAGAGAACTAGAGAAAGCTGAGGTTGACGCTACCATTGCAGAAAAGAAAAGGAAGATCCAATTTTTGTGGGCTTCTTTAGCTAATGCTCTTGGCCCATCTGCAGCTAAAATAGGTATGCCATCTATGACTACTACTTTTCCACTTAGTAATGCTACTAGTTCTTTTCCTTCTTCATCTGCTAGGATAGGTGTAGATCCTAGGCAACAATCAAATGCACAAATAAATGTAGATGCTAATGTTGATCGAAGGGTTAACACTAGTTCGAGCTTTCAAAGAAGACCTATGCAATTAGAAGGCTATAGGCAAATAAGTTTTGATGGAATTCCTGGCTATCCAAATGCTTTTCTAAATGATATTAGAGATAAGGTACCTAAGTTTTCTGGTAATAATGCTACTAGTTGTGAAGAGCATCTTAGGTTATTTGTTGATATGCTTAATGATAATGAGGTAGAGCATGAGGATATAGTCATGAAATTTTTTGTTCAATCTCTAATGGAGGATGCTAGAGATTGGTTTAAGAGGCTTCTTGATAAGTGTATTGATACTTGGGACTCTTTTGAGAAATGTTTCAAAGAGAAGTATGGTGATAGGCCTAATGCTAGCTTCATGTTGACTGAATTCAATACCATAAGGAAAAATCAGAATGAGTCTGCAGCTGAGTTCAACATGAGATTTCAGAAAGGTATGCATAAGTTGTTCCAAGTCATGCGGTTGGATGACAATGTCTATCTAACTACATACTTCAATGCATTTGATGGGAAGATGGGATATTTATTGAGGGATAAAGAACCAAGAACTCTTCAGGATGCTTTTAGGATTGCTGTCAATATTGAGAACAACATGAAAATATCAGGAAAGTTGGGTGGAAAGAGAGATGACCCAAAGTTGTTTGGGGACAAGAAATACAAAAAGGAAAATGATAAGAATGTTGGATCTAGGAGGCAAAAAGAGGATAAATTGGATAAGGTGCTTAATGCATTGAAATATTTGAAGGCACTTACAAATAGGAACATCAGTGCTCCTACCAATGAGAGGCCTCAGTTCAACAACAGTTTCAGTAGGCAGAATAGACTGCAAAATTACCCCTACAACACCCAATGGAAGGATGGCAAGCCTATTGTCCTTGTTGCAAGAGCAAATAATGACAGAGGTGTCCCTAACCCTCTACATAAAACTTCAATAAATGTCATGTAAAATGTACCTTGGTGTGTTGCATGCTAGTCCCCTCATTTTTTAGAGCATTGTGTGGTTGCACAATCTCTGGCTGCAAATCAGGATTGTAGCAATGAGGAGATAGAACAAGAAGAAGAACAAGATAATGTTGGTTTCAACATGGCTTCTTCATATCTAGGATATGAAGATGAATCTGATTTTGATGAGGAGGTAGATGTGAATGTGAAGAGACATAATCAGGCCCTTCTTCATCAAGAGGTTTTTTCTGATGGTGAGTGCATTGATCAGAAAACATGTAACATGAACTATTCTCCAAAGCCAGTAAATTTGAGAAGACCTTCTAGAGAAGAGATCGAGAGGATTACTGCAGAAATGATTTCCCAGGTGCAAACTAGAGGCATGGTGGCAAGGAATACAAATGAGAAAGCTTCAAGATGTCTATAAAGAATACCAACCTCAGAGAACCTAATAAGAACAAATCAAAGGTTGATCACATGGTAAAATTCAAGAATGTAAAAGGTAAGAATTGTGAACCTAGGGGAGTTGGAATTGGAAAGATCTCTTGTGAGATTGAGAAAATAGTTAATACAATGGCTAAGGTTAAAAAAATGAGGGTGATCAGTACACCTAATGTGTCAGACAAGCAAAAAGATGTTAAGGTTGTGTAGATTGAGGTTCCTACTTCTGCCCCTATTGACATGTTATCTATATTGTCACAAATTACAGTTAAGGTTCCATTGTCAGAATTGTTGAGGATCCCTGAACATAAAGATAAGGCTATTGCATGGGTTGGTAATACTCACAAAAATGATACTTCATGAAATGGATCTTAGGATAAAGCTTCGAAGGATGTTTCTACTTAGGGAATTGTGTCTCAAATTCCTCCAATATACTTGGATAGTTCTGTCAATGCCAGCCTTGAAAATATTGACCCATTCTTCTTAAGTGTTCTTGTGAATGGGATAAAATTAAGAAATTATATGATTGATAGTGGTGCCTCTAATACTATAATGCCTTTCAAAATCATGGAGAGGTTGGGCCTTAAAGTTGATACAGTACATGGCAGCTGTTGTGCAATGGATCAGAGGGAGGTACCAGTTATTGGGACTATCAATGCAATGCCATCTAGGTTGGTAGTGTATCCAGAGAAAGAGCTAACAATGAGTGTTTTGGTAGTGGATATCCCTCCACATTATGGGATGTTGCTATCTAGATGGAGTGCTACCATGGGTGGAAGTTTACAGTGTGATTTGTCCTATGCAACTTTCAAGATTGATGATCAGTTTGTCAAGATTGAACGGGAGCCAAGAGTATGCCACATGATTGAGAGAAACGTAGATAATGAAACTACATGTTTTGTGGATACTGATGTTAATGCTTTTAGGGTAGAGATCCCTGTATTTGAAAATGAACATATTTTGTTGCCTATCTTTGCTGAGGTAGGTGTTGACTCTGTGAAGGGTGATTTGTGGGTCATGTACTTTGATGGTGCAAATTGCAAAGATGGTGCAGGAGCAGGTATTTTACTTATTTCTCCTAATGGAAACACCTACAAATTTTCTTTCACATTGAATTTCTTTTGTACCAACAATATAGTAGAATATGAGGCTTTGTTGTTAGGATTGAGGTTGGCACAAAAGCATGGTATTAAATATCTAAGTGATATTGGTGATTCTTAGTTGGTGGCGTCCCAAGTCAGGTTAGTGTATGCTTCCAAGAATAGAAGGTTGAAGCAATATAGGAATGCAGTGTGGGATTTGATTGAACATTTTGATGCCTTAAACATTGAGTGGAGGGATAGGAGTAACAACAAGATGGCTGACTTGTTGGCCAATATTGCAATCAATCCTAATGATGTTACATTCTATGGTATTTCTAAAGTTGAAATTCAGGCTAGGCCTAGTATACTAGACAATATTGAGAATTGGCAAGTTTTTGATGATGATAATGATATTTTGAAGTTTATGGATTGTAAGGATTAGTATCATGGTTAGGAACTTGATTTTTTAGCATTGGTTGAGTCAATAGAGGGAAGGGATGTTGTCTTAGGCAATGAGGTCATTCAGCTTAGAACTAACAAGGTGCCCAAGGAGCTTGTTGTTTTGGAGACTATCTTTGACAACCAAGATAGAGTTCAAAAGAATATCAAAAGAGAAGATCATGCTAATCTTGAGGAGATAAATCTTGGATCACATGAGGCACCTAAGAAAGTATACATTGGTAGAGATATATCTCAAAAGGTAAGGAGACCTTTGATTGAATTATTGAGGAAATTCAGGCATGTTTTTGCATGGTCATATGATGACCTAAAGGTTTATAGAGAGGATTTATTTCAGCATGTTATTTCATTAAGAGAAGATGCTAAACCTTTCTGGCAAAAACAAAGGCCTATTAATCCTACGTTGGCACCCAAGATGCAAGAAGAATTAATGATGTTGAGAGATGCTGGCATTATCAAGCCTATAAGGCATTCTTCTTGGGTGTTAAACTTTGTTCCTATAAGAAAAAAGAATGGTGACATCAGGCTTTGTGTGGACTTCAAAAATTTGAACATCAGCTCATTGAAAGATAATTATTGTTTGCCCAATATGAAGGCTATGTTGCAGAGAGTAACCAGGTCATAATTGATGTCAATGATGGATGGTTTCTATGGCTACAATCAGGTCATTGTCAAGGAATCAGAACAATTCAAGACAACCTTTACAACACCTTGGGGAACATACATTTATGTGAGAATGCCTTTTGGTCTCACAAATGCTAGTGCTACTTTTCAGAGGGCAATGGATGTTGCCTTTTCAGATTTCATTAATGATTTCCTTGTTGTGTATCAAGATGATCTAACTACCTATTCCAAGAGGGAAGAGGACCATTGTGCTCATTTGGAGAAAGTATTCATGAGGGCCTTGGAATTTGGCATTTCATTAAACCCAAGGAAATGTGATTTTGGTGTCATAGAAGGTAAGTTTCTTGGCCACTTAGTTGGGAAGCAAGGAGTGAGAATTGACCCAGAGAGGGTAGTAGCAATTGATAAAATTCAGAGGCCAAAGAATGTTAAGGGGATTCAATCCTTCTTTGGTCAGGTCAATTTTCTAAGGAGGTTTGTGACAAACTTTGTAGAGGTTACTAGACCTATTTCCAAGATGTTGAAGAAGGGATCTATAATCAATTGGGAGGGTGAGCCTGATGAGGCTTTCAAGAATATCAAGTAGGCTATCAAAGATGCACCAATGTTAAATGCACCTGATTATAGTGTCTTAATGCATATCTTTTCTTTTGCATCTTTTCATACTATTGCTACAGTTTTGTTACAAAAGAATAAGGATGGTTTTGAGCAGCCTATTGCATTTTTTAGTAAATATTTGCAGGCTATAGAATTAAATTATGATATAAATGAGAAATAGGCTTATGCACTTGTGAGGGCAGTCAAGGCTTTTAGATGTTACTTGATGGGAGCATTTGTGATTGCTTTTGTGCCAAGTGCATCTATGAAGGACATTTTCTCATAGCATGAGGTGTCTGGAAGAAGGTGCAGATGGATCAATAGGATCCAGGAATTCAATGTTGAGATCTAGATCACTAAGTTGGTTAGAGGACAGAGATTGGCAAGACTGATGGCTCAATCTGATCTAGATGCAAACTAGGTAAATCATTCTGAAATTGATTATACATGTGATATGGATGATTATATTTGGTATCAGGATGTTATTTACTATTTGAGAAACATGAGGTGTCCAGATAGTATGAATGATAATCAAAAGAGGACATTGAAGTTACAAGCCATTAAGTATGTAATTGTGAAATGTAAGCTGTATAGAAAAAATTTGGATTGCATACTATTGAAATGTGTAGATGAGAATCAGGCTAATGTGTTGTTGAAGGAAATGCATGAGGGAGTTTGTGGTGGGCATTACATGGGTAAAACAACTGCTCATAAGATCTTGAGAGCAGGATTTTTGTGGCCCACAATCTTCAGGGATGCAGAACTGTTGGTAAGGAGATGTGATGCTTGTCAAAGGTTCTCTAGTAAGCTTAAGTTTTTAGGTAATGTACCATTAAAACTAGTAGAAGTTCAGGCTCCTTTCTAGCAGTGGGGAATTGATTTCAGAGGGGAGATACCAAACAAGTTAAGTGGAGGACATTCATGGATCTTAGTTGCCACTAATTATTTTACAAAGTGGGTAGAAGCTATACCTACAAGGAATGCAACTAGCAGGGTGGTAACTAACTTTCTGATGAATAATATTATTACAAGGTTTGGGTTCCCTGAGAGGATAGTGAGTGACAATGCTATGTGCTTTAGGTCTACCGAATATAAGGACTTTTGCAAAGGTTTGGGAATTCAGATTTCTAATTCCTCACCTTATCATCCGCAAGGAAATGGTCAGGCAGAATCTACTAATAAGAGCTTGATTAAAATCTTGAAGAGAATTCTAGAGAAAAATAAGAGGGCATGGAATTCAAAGTTGCCATTAGCTTTATGGGCTAATAGGGTAACTGTGAATAGGGCAATTAGTTGTGCACCATTTGATCTAGTGTATGGAATTTATGCTAGAATGCCTCAGAATAACTTATTGGAGATGTACAAGTTTGTGTACTTGTATGATGATGACATTGATGATGAGATGCAGTTGAGAATTGAGGACCTCATTAGGTTGGATGAAAGTAGAAGAAAATCAGTTGCAAGGAATGCCAAATTGCAGTTACAGGTTAAGAATTTATATGATAAAAGGATTATTGACAGAAAGTTTCAGCTTGGTGATTTGGTCTTAGTTTGGAATGCTAGATTGGAAGATAAGGGGAAGCATGGTAAATTTGATCCCATCTAGTTAGGGCCATATCTGATTCATGAGAAATGGGGCCAAGATTCATACATCATCAAGGATTTTAATGGTGATATTCAGGAGTTGCCAGTTCATGGACAATTCTTGAAGCAGTACTTCATTTGAAGTACTCTATTTTCCATGAATAGTAGTTAGGGTTGTACATTTGTAAATTCTTGTATATAGGTTGCTTTCCCCTACCCTGTTTTGCCCTCGTCTGTTAGTTTCCGGTCCTGTTGCTTGTCTTGCCCTGCTTGTTCCTTGATGTTTGCACTTTTTGTCCTGTGGGATGGTCTACTTTAACCAGTGATTCTAAGTCCTTGCTATGCCTGCAGGAGGCATACATCCACAGACAGAGCCACTATTAGCATGTGCAAAAAATTTCATGGCTCCTAGTCTTTTCCCCTACTCTCTGCAATACTTTTTCTACTCCTTGGTTAAACCTTAGGAAAAACATTCACAATCTAGCCGTTAGGTTTCAATATTCAAGTGTGCCCTAGCTTTATTCTTTTCATGCATTACCTTTTTCATGGGTCACTTAAGCACTTAATCTGCATGTGCCTTTTAAGCAGGTTCCTTTTACAAAGTTTTTGGTTAGGTCCTTTCTATCTTGGCGGGTCCCTTTTATTTCTTTTCCTAAGTCTTAGCTCCCCGGCTGCTTTAATATTTCCTAAGTTCAGGTTCCTTGCAAAATTTAATATCTCCTAAGCTTCTCGACTTGATCTTGCGGAGTTATCAGTGGGTCCACCTGCCATATGCCTTGTTAGCATTTTATGATTGGTCCACAGGTTAGTGATTGTGCATGTGTTAGTGGGATCTGACAGTGTCAGAGGATCGATGGTTGGTGTAAGTTTGCAGGGGATTTGTTAGAGCCATGCAATCTTATGCTAGCTGTTGATGTTACTTTTTTTCAGGTAGAAATTCATTGATGGGTCCTATTTTCCAGGTGGTTCTTATGTGCCACGCTATTCTGAGTTGGCAGGTTTTCATTCGTCCACGTGTTGATGAGTTGGTTTATGTCAGAGGGCCCACATTGAAAGCTTTTAATCTAATGGTCAGCGTATGATCACAAGGAATATTCCAAGCCTATGCGATCATGCACCATCCATCTGATTTTATTCCATTTTGCCAGGTTGCCTATTGTACTCAGTGGGTCTGGTGTGACACGCGTGCTTGCAGTTGGAGGTTTCTTAATGGCAGGTAGCGGTGATGGTTTGATGGTGGTTAGTCACATGTTCACTTATCCTTTTTCAAGGCTATGCGATCATGTGACTAACATTTTTTGTTAGCTCCATGCGGTGACAGTTGCGCTGGCAGTTATGTTCCTGGGTTGTCACATGTTTGCATAGCCCGTTTCCAGGCTATGCGATCATGCGACAGGATGCCACATGTGCTGGGGCCCATTTGTGGTTGTTTGGTGGTCCCGTTGGTAGATGGTGTCATGGTGGTTTCTAGTTGGTCGGAGCTAGTGGGATGTTAAAGTTTGAACGTGGGCCATTGTTTCTTTGCAGGCACCATGGAGTTAGCCATTGTGTTTCAAATTCAAATTTTTTTGAGAGTTCCCAGTGATAGAAAGTACTAAAATTTATGGAATTCATTGCAGAAATGACCCCGTTCAATGAGAAGTGACTGGTTTGTCATTTGCAGTGTGGTCTAGGGTGTTGTTGGATTGTTTGCAGAGTTTGTACCACAGAGGTTGTGTGCTCAAGGCTTGTTGTAGGGTGTCCTTTTGAGCCCAGTTTTTTGATTCCTTGTACTTGCAAAGAAGATTTTCATGATTGTGGATCAGTTCAGGATTTCCTCTTTCTTGATTGCCTATGTTTCCCACCCCTATAATAACTTTTTAGACCATTTCCAATAGATTGGGTGGTTGAAACCCTGACCCTAGTCATTCGTAGCTTGTTGCAAATTTTCAAGATGACAATGGGGTATAAGTTGCAGAATTTTTGATTTTGCAAGGGTTCCAAAACATTTTTGCTTTTGGTCCTTGGTTTTTGACTATAATATACTGATAGAAGTCTGATTTTGTGACTTCTCTCATCTTGGTATCATTCTAATTATATGTTGATCCTGATTATGTTAATGAGAACATTCTTAAATCCCAATCTTGTATCTTGTGTATGTCTTCTTGGTTGTCTCTGAGCTCATATATGTTAATGTCACAAAGTGTGTTAATGTATGGTAAACAAAGAGTATTTTGAATTTATCTTTGAGTTCCTAACAAAGTTAGAATTAAAGTTTTCTAGGTGAATTCAGTGAGTTTGCAGTTAGGTGTAGAATTTGATATCCTTATGCTTGAGGGAAACGGGTAATAGGAAAAGCACTTACCTTTGATTCCATTGTGTTTAATCTAAGGTATTCAGTTGAGGTATACAATTAGGTGACTCTGAGCCCTGGGATAAGGCACTAGTCCTTCCTCTTGAGGTATGCATAGTTAACAACTACAAACACAAACATCATTTGATAAATCTTTAACAGTCTTATATGAGACATAGTGGAATATTGTTTTAGACTCCTTTAGAGAAGTGAGTCAAGGGTACACCCACCTAAGCATTGAAGCTAAAAGTGTAGAAGGATCTTTTGATCCTTGTTAGTTGGTCCCCTTCCTTGTGGACTTTGGAGTGGTGATAGAGTCAGGATTTTATTTACATTATCCATCAAAGTGTAAATCTGCAAGTTGAAGATCAAAGGGAATAATCCACAACCAACATAATCAACTCAGCAAAATTTCCAACAATCTCCCCCTTTGTCATTGGTGGCAACATATGAGAAAATTGGCCAAGTGTATAACTCAAAATCTCAAAATTGTGGCCATCATATAAAATATATACTATCCTTATAACTCCTCAAAAAATATTATCTGTAATACAATACTCCCCCTAGGAGTATCAATCCTTATCATATATAATTAATTTTTTATTCTACTATATATCTCTCCCCCTTTGACAACAATGACAAAATAAAGGTAGGGAGGGTTACAAAATTGTATCACAAAAAGAGTATACCTTAGTTCAATTATTGCAAAGTCAGTAGGCTTGCAACACAATATGCAAAATCTATCTTCATAGCTTCTATCTCCTTCTCCCATAACTTCTTAATGGAATCTACCACATTAGGTAGTGTGCTCAGTCCATAAGATGCTATTTCACATGCTTGGAGGTTTTCAAAGTTAAACTTCTGAAAAGATGTCTTCACTAAAAGACATTCTTCCAACTGCTCTTCAATAATGCCTAACTTCATAGAAGTATGCTCTCTCAAAAGAGTGAATCTTTTCAATTTTCTATCTCTCTCATCTTGCAAAACTCTGATTTCATCATATAGGTTCCAAACTTTCTCAACATCACATACCTTCACATTGGGGCTAGAAAGAAGGTTTGTTTCATTCTAAATCTATGCTTCATTCATCTTCATCTTATGATCTTCTTCTGCTATCAAGGTGTCTAATTTTGTACACTGTATGTACAAACTGATGCAGGAGCATCCTGGGTGTAAGAGCAATCTTGTATCACCCAAAAAAATATTTTTATTTTTATATTCAATAAGGGTTATTTTGTGCAGAGCTGCTATTTATGGAAAGTTCCTATTTTTGGTAATTTTTGTATGTGCTCAGAATGATCTGATTTCTTTCTTGGAGGTTCATTTTGGTCATATAAGTCTGCCAGTAAAGTTTCATTGCCAGGTCAAGTGTATATTGGAAGATATTGAGGATTTTTGGTATTGGCAGTAGGGTACAGAAACTTTGAACTTAGTTTTGAAGGCTTTAGAGGCCCCGAATGAGGTCAAAAATTTGGGTGACGGGCGCTTGTGTGGGTCAAGCCTGTAGAGAACTTTGTGGCATTTCCAAAATGGGGTTATAATAGCCGATCAGGTCAACTGGTGATGACTTATGGTCTTCGAAAGTTGGGCCACCTGAAATGGCAGAAAATAATTTTCTTCAAAATTTTTGTTCGGGTTTCAAAGGTTATCTTGAGCTGACTATGATGTAATAAAATGTAAAATAAAATAATTCTAAGTTTGGTCGGCCTTATTGGCTAAAATTCTGGAACCTTCCCAGGCGGTGGAAAATTGCCTATATAAGGAAGGCTGTATTATTGTCTTAGGTAGTTTAGAATAGTTCTGGGTAGTAGATCTGGGTATTGATTTGAGGCTTTGTCCTATGGAATATTGTAAGGAATGCCCATGTGGCTTTGCATATTGTAATTTTGAAATTTTGTAATTCCACATTTGTGGAGATAATAAGAAGCCAATTTTCTATTCTTGCATATTATTGTTGTTGTTTCTCTGTTTCTGTTATGTGTTTGTGGTATTAAGGGGAGCACCCTTCATCACAAAGATTTACCTAATTTGAAATGCTTCCTCAAGTCCTTGATATAGCTATCAAGAGTGTTGATATCATTCTTGATACTCTGGCTGATGTTCAAAATCATTCTAGCCTCATAGGCTACTTATGCTTTCACTTTTGCAATATCAGATAGGTTAGTGAATTCATTATCAAAAGTTCTCATTACCTTCTTTGCTTTCTCCATAGGATCATCTTCTATAATTTTTGTAGTTACAATACTTTGTAACTTCTCAGTTAGTTCCTTCAAACATCCTTCAAGACTCTTCACTTTCTTATTCTTGCCAATGATTTTATTCAAGGATGTGATCAATTCCAACTGATCATCATCATCTACTTCCTTTCCTAAATGCTCAATCATAGATCCAATTTGATTTTTCTTTCTAGTATCAAGAGTAAGACTGATATCTTCTTTGTTGGGAATGGGTACTTGTTTCTCTATTACTGGTGGTTCTACAACTGTTGTCTCTATCATCTCTTCTTCTTTTGTAGCTTCCTATTCTTCAAAGGCCGAATTGTGAACAATGTTCTCCAAATTCTTGAATACATTATCATTAGTATCTAAGGTGATTTGTGTTCCTTCTACATTCATTGTTTCATCTTCAATGTTAATGGCTAGAGGAGAGGGAATGTCCTCTTGTTCTATCTCACCTTCTTGCTCTGCTACAACTAATGGTTCTCCAACATTTTCTGACATAACCTTGATAATAGCTTGTTCTATCTCAGAATTGATTTCTTCATATTTTCCTCCCATGATCTGAATGGTTCTCCTTTTGGTTCTCACATGGGTGCTTAAGGCTTTCATGATCTGACCAAAATGTATTTCATCTCTTACTTCACAAAGCTTCCTTACAAGATTTTCTCTAATATTTGTGTCTTCATGTGATGCTCTCTTCTTCCTATTCAAAATTTTATTATACAAATCATCAGGTATCTAACACTGAATTGTATCAAACTTCTTATTAGCCAAAATTATATTTTTTACAACTGCATTCTCTAGATTAAGTCTATCTGTATTGTCATAAAGATCATAGTATTTTTTCATTCTTGTAAATTCACCATCCTCAATTATCTGCTCATTAAGATTTTCAACTTTTGGTTTCCAAGCTTTCTTCTTAATAGTAGTGACATCATCTTGTACTTCTACAATCTTTCTTGGAACTGGTTATACTAAAGTCTTCTTCCTCTTTCCCGGTCCAGTAGCACTTTTCTCTTACTCTTTTGCTAGGTGTGGAGGAAGTGGATCTAGTAGACATCTTTTATTCTTTGTCCTTCTCAATTAATTCCACTTTTACCTTCACTTGTGGTTCTTCCTATTGTACTCCAATTGATGATAAAGGAGGGATAGACAAAACTTGTTTTGGTCCACTCTCTCTGATTGCTGCTGCTGTTTGTTTTGCTATCAAAAAATCACGATCTGTCATCCCTATATCTTTTAGTATTTTCTTTATAGTGCTCTCAACTCTCTTCTTAGACTACTTTTCTTTAAATAATTTCTTTGCAGAGTTGAAGTTCTCCTCAAAGGTTCCAAACTTGTTGCACTGAGTGTCCAACTTACACTTAAGTAACCTGCTAATATACTCTTCAATTTCTACCTCAGATATCTCATAGCCAAGAGGGTCTATGAACTCTATTCTAGGCTCTACTGCTTCAATATAGGTAAAGTTAGTATCCACCATAAAACATATATCATTTTTATACCTTTCCACAAGAGACTTGGTGATCCTTGATTTGCTAGATGTAATATTCTGCAATGTCTTAATAACTAGTACTGCACTCTCATTTACACTGTCAATAACATGTCTTCTGTACACTAGGTTAATTATTTCCATTGCATTTTTTCCATCATTCCATTCATTTCCAATGGTGTAAGGAAATCTCCTCAATAGATGAAAAAACATATAGGTGATTAAGGATGAGAACCTAAACTGTGTATACTTAGTTTTCTTAATCTTGTCCAAGTTCTCAAACAATTGAATTCTTAGAATTTCACACTTATCAACTGTTACCTTGTCAACACACATTAGATAAGCTGCATGTATAATTCTAGCTGCCATGTCATCCTCTCTTGAATTTGCACAAAACTTAGTGGTTAGGATCTTGCATAATTATCTCACATCATCTTGTTTGATCTTACTAATCACAATTCCTCTACCACTATAGGATGAATTTTTGTTATCAATGACTTTTTTCCTCATGTTTTTCTCATTTAAAGGAATAGCTCTAGTTTTAGATAATCCAGTGACTTCCTGAATCAAATTAGTTGTAATATCTATCACTCTATCCTATAACCAAAACTTCCCATTATGAATTCTTCTCAAGATAATCTTAGTGCATTCCTCATTATCAAATTCATATTGTAATCCATACTTAACAATTTCATTATTCTCCAAATATTCAAAACCTTGTTTCAGTGTCATATCCTGATTGTAAATCTTCTGATATTCACTAGTGAAATCACTATCACTAACTGTCTCTATTTTGCATCCAAGATAACTTCTAACATTCTCCAAATGTAAAACTTCATCTGGTACAGATGATAAAGGAAACCTAGGGTCATCTTCCAAGGGTTCTACTGGCTCCTTTTTCAACTTAGGTCTATTCTTATCTCTCACATTGTGTATTAAAGAAACATCCATAATTTCTTCAAATTCCTTTATTGATTTAAAGATCTCTTAAGTAAAATACCTTAATTTCATGATTTTAGGGCTTGCGTAGATTCGACACAAAATTCTTCTCCAAATCCTTACAAAACACTTCCAATCACTTCTCTTTGATCTCCTTAACACTTGAATTCACTTTGATGATCAAATAATATCAATCATAACCTTTTATTAATTCAATCTCACTTAGATCTGACATCACATTCAATTCTTTTGCCACTTCTTTCCAAAAAGATGTTTCGGCTAACCTGCAAAACTTAAAACTTCTTTCAATCTCGCAAAAGATAATATTTTTCTTTGTGCTCTTAACTATAGCATTAGAACATCATAAAGTACCTTGCATTAACTGTGGAAGACTTAGTTCATCATATATCTACTTCTACACTAATCTAAGTTCCTATTCTACTGTAATTTACATAAATTAAGTACTTTGAGATGGGTCAGGTAAAGATTCATTCTTACCTTTTGATACTTCACCTTCCTGATTACCTTCAATGTTGAATATATCTCCTTGATATGTGCTTTTGATAAACTTCACTTCATCTAAATTACTACAACATCCTTTCTGACTGTTACTTGCATCTTCATTTCTTCTTTCTTGATTTCTAGGGTTAGGATTAGGATGAAAAACTCTATTGTTCATTCTGCAAAACCTTGCTTTATGTCCAATCTTGTTGCATATTTGACAAACAATTCCATTGTTTCCATATCTTGGTGTAGGCTGATTGATTTGTGATCTGCAGTTTCTAGTAATGTGTCCAACCTTGTTGCATCTATAACATATTACTCCATTTCTTCTATTCATATCTTCAGTAGGTTTCTTATCTGCATTGTTAGTATTCCTAAACATTCTACTACCATTATTCTCAATAAATTTAAGTTTCCTACATTCAATAGCTCTATGTCCAAAACCATGACAGTTATAACAATAACCATTAAGAGGTTTAAATTTCTTACTTGTGCAATCTCTCTTCATATGGCCAATAGTATTACAAGAAAAACATCTACCTTTGAATTCTCTTTGCATACCTTCGGGTGATTCCTCTTGCTTTGGTGATTCTTCTTCTTTAGGTGTATCTTCAGATTTGTTGATCTCATCAGACTTCTTCTCATCTATGCTTTCAGATAATTTCAGATATGGTTCCTTGCTTTCATCATTTTCTTTAAAAGTGTTGAATCCAAGACCAGTCTTATTATAGAATGGTTTTTGATAAGATATTTGTTCATCAATCTTCTCACTAGTTGAATATAGCCAGTCAAGTTGTTGTTTGAATTGAGTTAGTTCACCTTTCACAATCTTATTGTATTTCTAAAGTTCAACATACTGCAAATTGACTTTCTCAAGTTCATATGTTACTATACCAGGTTTAGATTTTAGTCCTTCATTTTCAGTCTTTAGACTTTCATTGTCAGATTTTAGATTTACTTCATTCTTGCCATTTCCATCTTTCAAACTAAGGTTCAAATTTTCTATCTTCAGTTCATTCTTAAGGATCTCATTTTCTTTTTCTAAATTTTCATCACAATCTTCAATACAAACTTCAGATTCCTTTTCAGATCTCAGATCTTCCAACTTGTTTTTCAATTTCTCAATGAGGTTCTTTGCATCATCATACTTTCTTTTCAAAGTATCTTTTTCAATAGTAAGAAAGTCAATCTGTTCAAGAGCTTCTTCAAGATTCTTTTGTAGTTGATCCATATCCATAGAGATCTTACTCAAGCTACTAGGCTTTCCTTGAATGATTTTTTTCTGAGTAACTAAGTTCTGATATCAATTGTTAGAAATAGGGAATATTGAGAGTGGGGTTGAATCAGTATTCTACAAACTTTATCTTTTGCCCAATTATGGATATAATAGATTATCTTTATACATGCATAATATAAGAAGCTAAACAACATACATGGCAATAAAGAACTCATAACACATTATTTGTTCTTGAGGAAACCCTGGCCAAGGGAAAACCCTAGTGGGGATGGTACCCACAAAGATCCACTAATCAAAAGTATCATGTTAAGGATGTTGACCCTGTTAGGAGTCTATTACAAGCATATAGTGTATCATTCTTGATTAAGGGACTATAGGCCTTGTTAGAAGCCTCAACCCTGTTAGGAGTTGCTTAGTACAAAATGTGATTACCAGATGAGCCCACTACCCAAACAAGTAATGTACAATATACACTAATTACAAATATAGGTTAAGGTACATAACCTTATGCTACTTATCAATATCTCCTCACTGCTCTTTCACTATCGCTATTACATATGCATCATATATTTTACATCATATCCCTTGTCCACACTATTGTGTTCTTCTTACAATTACAATTACATTTACATTTATATCAATAGCTTTATCCAAGGTTTAACATGTAGGATGTCATCCCTTTATATTGTTAAGTCATTATTTTGATAAACAAAATAATCCCTTAACTCTTTACTAGTTCTGTCTTCATATTCTATCCTATCGGCTTGACACTGTCTTCAGTAAAACTATCATAACTTCTTCCGTACATGCCATACTAACTTGCACTCTAAGATGGATGTTTAATAGTCATCATAGAGTCTATGTTCAAGTGCACAAGCACTGAACTTACTCCAATCAACATTGCAAACAAAAACTATGTCCAGGTTCACTGGTAAAAACATTGTCTCACACTTAGACAAATTTGCAATGCGCTTTGTCATACTTTCTCTCTAACCTGTGTGATCTTCATGTGGATCATATGTTCCCATAATGAAAACACCTATGTAATCAACTCAGCCAAATTTCCAACATAACAATTGGCCAAAACTGCCAGAGAGGGAGGGGAGGTGATTTGATGAATAATCTTACAGGTGTTCGAATTGAAGCTAAAGTCTCCAAGAACCCTGAGCAAGAACTACCAATCAACATGGTCATAAGGCTTGGACAAGTCAAGCTTGAGAAAGAAACCTTCCCTTTTTCCAGCATGTAAGGAATGAATCACTTCATGCACTACCATTATAGAATCAAGAATTTGTTTTCCGGGCACAAACCTAGACTGTTGGAAAGCTATAATAGAAGGAAGCACCTTGAGAATTATGGTGGTGATGACCTTAGAGATAATCTTGAAGAAGGAGTTGCAGAGACTAATGGGTCTGAAAAGATCCATCGAGTCCACCCCTAGGGTTTTTGAAATAAGAACTAGTCAGAAAAGTTGCATTAAGTTCTATGAGGAGGTTCTTAGAACTAAATAATTCTTGCGCCGCTTTGACAACATAAAATTTCACCACATCCAAAAAAAGATGAAAGAAAAACATCAGGAAGTCATCAGGACTAGGGGCTTTATCACCAAGGAGAGAATCCAATTCTTTTTTAACTTCTACCATATCTAGGATAGGACATAAAACTTTCTTTTGATCTACAGAGATAATTTTAGGAATTTTGTCAAGGAGAGTTTGTTGATCCCCCTCCGACGACTTATGATATTTAGACAGGAGGGAAGAGAAGAAAGCAATAGCTTCCTTAGCAATGTCTTTTTCCTCCTACAATATTTTGTCTCCCTTCTCAATACAACTTATTATGTTGGCTGCTCTATGTTTCAAAGTAGATAGGTGGAAGAACCGAGTATTTTGATCTCCATCCCTTAACCAGATAGATATGATCTCTACTTCCAAAAAATCTCCTCCTTCCCTATTATATTATGATACTCAGACAACATAGTTTTCTCCTTAAACAATCTGATCTCATCATAGCCCTCTCCTTGGATTTGTTCTTGAATGAGGTTTAGGTCTGAGATAACCTTGTCTTTAGAGGAGAATATATTTTCAAATTCATCCTTGTTCCACTATTTTATATTGGATTTTATATTTCTTAGTTTTTTAGCCACCCTAAACATGGTCGAACCCTTAACATCTATATTCCATGAGTATTTTATTTTATTTTCAAGATTGGATGGGTGGTCCACATCTTCTCAAATCTAAAGGGGAAACTTCTTTTATTATCAATTAGGTCTAGAGAAAGAGAAATGGGAGAGTGATCCAAGCTAATCCTCACCAAAGCCAATAAGTTACAATTATAAAGATTTAGCTAGTCAACTATGATCAAAGTAGAGTCCAGCCAAACTTGAATACACTTACTCCCAATTATCCTATTGGACCAAGTGATGCTAGCACCTAGAAGGTCCACATCTAAGAGGGCTTGGTCATTGATGAAGTCTATGAGATCTTGCCTACTTTCTTGATCAAGGGAAATACCTCCCTATTTTTTCCCTTCTTTGAGGGGGTATTGAAATCCCCCATGATAATCCCCTTGGGAAGATTACAACTAGAAACAATAGTTTTGATTTTTTCCCAAAAATACCTTCTACCTTTTTTGGAATTAGGAGCATAAATATTCAAAACATACCAACTTTCATTATCATTTAGCCTAGTAAAATTCATGAGAAGAAAATTACCTTCTTTGTGAACAACTTCAGCCTTAAGTTGAATGGAATTCCATATAGTCATCAATCCTTTAGAGGCTCCTTCAGAACTAGAAGCACTTATTTCCATGGATTTACAAAATCTTATACCCTCAAGCTTTATACCCTCAATCTTATACCCACATAATATATAGTCTATGATCCCTAATCATATTCATAATAACATCCTTCTTATGTGTGAGCTATTTAGCCCATGAATATTCCAATAGATGATTTTCATTTCTTTTTAGAAGTATAGGCTTCCTAGATGGTCTGATGGGTTCCATCTTCTATATTCTTGCTAGCTTCTTCTTGCTAGACCTAGCTAGCTTTTTTTCTCCCTGGAGTTTTTTATTTTACCCCTACATCATCTTTATTTCTACTTTTGGTTGCTACTGGGGAGATCAGAGAAGGATACCTACTATTAGCATTCTTCTTTTTTGGACCTTAGTCCACTCTCCCTCCTCCCTTTCTCTATATTTTGCAAAGAGCTCTTCTATTTTTGTGAACTACCTTGGGGAAGCTGATTTCAGCAGTTCTTCCATCTTTAATACCTATCTAGAAGGCACCCACTCATGTAGCTATGAATAGGGTTGGATTCTTGTGAGGGGACACCGCTCTACATATTTTTCTTAGGGTCGGAGTACCCTTCCTCCAATGGAGGTTTGACGGAGTCTAGGACAAAGGGGAGTTGGGCCATCCCTGGGCAAGAATCCCCTTCTTTAGCCAATCTTTCTTCCATATCATTGACCTCTCCTAAGACATCTTGTACGATATTAACTTCCATAATTTTATCCATCCCATCAAGGGGAAGAAACTCCTCGCTATCTTTTAAACATTCTTTCTGAGGCTCGAAGATCTCCCTAGAGTCTTTATTGTTATTATCTACAATACCCTCTTGGTTTATATTTATTTCTAGGGTCACCTCTACTAAACCCTTTTTCTTCCACAGTCTTTGGACATTAGTCTCAAAACCCCCTTAGCACTTCATATTTTTCTCCCTTGTTGGTCCTACCAGTTCGTAGTCTATGGTGTTTCCATCTTTTCTTAGGGCATTCTAATCTTGCCTTTCTTTCTCCAAACCTAGGAACATAGGACACAATTTGGCATAGTGTCCTACTTTCTTGCAATGAAAATAGGCAAAAGGCATGCTTTTTAAATCTAGTTTCTACATTCTTTTACCTAGTTGAGTGAATCTCTATGGTCACTAGCATATCTTTTCCCTCTTCCACCCCTATACAGATCTTAGCATAAGTGAGGAACCTCCTTGGCACTTTAACAGGGTCAATTGAGAGTAGGACTCCAAATAATTTTGCTGTTCCATCAAAAAAATCTTCATACCAGAATTCCAAGGGGATTTCTGGAAATCTAACCCACACAGGGGCTTGAAAAAAGAAGGAATCATTTAGATCTAGTTTGGGGGACCATTTTTGCAGTACCAAAGTCAATTTCCCTATGGTCCAGGTTCCAACACATAATATTTTGGCTAGATCCTCCTGGCAGGAAAACTCAAAAGATAGAAAGCCTTTCACCATAGCAGTGATTTGGACTTGATCCTTCAAGTCCCATCTTTTCTTAGCAAAAGCCTTGGTGATGAAGGGTTCTCCCCTTAATACCACAAACACATAACAGAAAAAGAGAAACAACAACAATAATATGCAAGAACAGAAAAATTGGCTTCTTATTATCTCCACAAATATGGAATTACAAACTTTCAGAATTACAATATGCAAAGCCACATGGGCATTCCCTTACAATATTCTGTGGGACAAAGCCTTGAACTATTACCCAGAACTATTCTGAACTGCCTAAGACAATAATACAGCCTTCCTTATATAGGCAATTATCCACCGCCTGGGAAGGTTCCAGAATTTTAGCCAATAAGGCCGACCAAACTTAGAATTATTTTATTTTACATTTTATTACATCATAGTCGGCTCAAGATAACCTTTGAAACCCAAACAGAAATTTTGAAGAAAATTATTTTTCGCCATTTCAGGTGGCCCAACTTCCGAAGACCATAAGTCATCACCAGTTGACCCGATCGGCTATTATAACCCCATTTCAGAAATGTCACGAAGCGCTCTACAGGATTGACCTGCGCAAGCGCCCGTCACCCAAATTTTTGACCTCATCTGGGGCCTCTAAAGCCTTCAAAACTGAGTTCAAGGTTTCTGTACCCTGCTGCCAATACCGAAAATCTTCAATATCTTCCAATATACACTTGATCTGGCAATGAAACTTTACTGGCAGACTTACATGACCAAAATGAACCTCCAAGAAAGAAATCAGATCATTCTGAGCATATGCAAAAATTACCAAAAATAGTAACTTTCCATAAATAGCAGCTCTGTACTAAAATAACCCTTATTGAATATAAAAATAGAAATATTTTTTGGGTGATGCAAGATTGCTCTTACACCCAGGATGCTCCTGCATTAGACACCCAGGGTAATTTGAGAAGTGACCCTGTCACGACTCAGGTGTGCAGAGGAAAACCAAGATGGTTAACCTCCTCCTTTGTTAGCCACGATGAATCTTCTATAGGTCATCCTTTCCATTTGACCAAATACTCTTCATATGTCCTATTCCTTGTGCTTCTACCAACACGACTGTCCAGTATTTCTTCGATCTCCTTAGTGTCTGAACGAGTTGCTGGAATACTCCACTATGCTGTTGTGATCTCATCTTCAACACCTCCTTCATGATACTCTGTCAGATCTGAAATGTTAAACACTGGTGAAATATTCAGCTCACTAGGCAATTCTACCTCATATGCATTTCCTGAATCATGCTTCTTCAATATCTTACATGGTCCAAACTTCTTTATTTTTAACTTGTTATATGTACCAACTGGAAACCGCTCCTTCCACAAATGAACCATGACTTCATCACCAACCTGAAATTCTTTATACCTCCTTTTCTCATCTGCCTTAGCCTTATACTGTGCCTTCATCTTGGTAATATGCTTCCTCACCTCCCCATGGATGTTCTTCAAATGTTCTGCAAAATCCTCAGCCTCAACACTACTTATTTCTCCTTTATCTATCTTTCTCAACTCAGATGCATTTTTTGGACTACTTCCATATATAATCTGGAATGGTGATTTACCAGTGCTCCTATTGACAGAATTATTGTATGCAAATTCTGCCTGTGGTAAAATCAAATCCCATCCTGTTGGCTTATCCCCAACCAAACATCTCAGCAGATTTCTCAAACTCCTATTCACCACCTCTATCTGTCCATCAGTCTGTGGGTGATGTGATGAACTGAACTTCAAATCTATCTTCAACTTCTTCCACAATGTTCACCAAAAATATCCAACAAACTTAGTGTCCCGATCTGAAACTATGGTCTTTGACAAACCATGAAGTCTCACTACTTCTCTGAAAAACAATTTTGGTACATGAACAGCATCATTAGTCTTCTTGCAGGGAATGAAATGTGCCATCTTCAAAAATCTGTCAACTACTACAAAAATTGAATCATGTCCCCGCTGTGTCCTCGGTAAACTAAGAACAAAGTCCATACTGATATCCTCCCAAGGCTTCTCTGGTATAGGCAATGGCTGGTACAACCCTGTATTCTGCTTCACTCCTTTCGCCATTTGACATACTCTGCAACTCTGTACAAATTTCTTCACATCTTGCTGCAACTGTGGCCAATAATAATTCTCACTAACCAAACCAAGGGTTTTATCACGACCAAAATGTCCAGCCAACCCTCTGCTATGCTTCTCCTTGATGAGATTCTCCCTCATAGAACTTCATGGAATGCACAACTGACTCCCTCTGAATAGCATATCATCCTGGATGATGAAATCTAACCATTTCATCCTGTCTAGAGTAACAGGTTCTGTACAAGCTTTCCAAGATTCACCAAAATCAGGATCCTCTGGATACAAATTCTTGAGTTCCTTGAACCCAACCACTTCAATCTGCATTTCTGTCAGCAATAGTTGCCTTCTGCCTAGAGCATCTACAACCCTATTAGACTTTCCACTCCTGTGTTTCAAAACAAATGTATAACTTTGCAAAAACTCAACCCATTTCAAATGCCTCTGATTCAACTTTCCTTGACTATTCAAATATTGCAAAGCTTGATGATCAGTATACAAAAAAAACTCCTTAGGAAGTAGATAATGTCTCCACTTCTTTAATGCCTGAACTATAGCATAAAATTCCTGATCATAAATAGAATATTTCCTCTTGGCATCATTTAACTTCTCACTGAAATAAGCAACAGGTTTACCTTCTTGGCTCATAACAGCTCCTATTGCAGTACCACTAGCATCACAATCTACTTGAAACACCTTATTAAAATTTGGAAGTGCTAAAATAGGTTCTTCTGTAACTTTTTGTTTCAACAATTGAAAACTCTTTTCTATCCCCTCTCATTATTTCAGTCAAGGGTCCACAAATACTACTAAAATTCCTAATAAACTTTCTGTAAAAGCTAGCTAGACCATGAAAAGATCTTACCTCAGTAGCACTCTTTGGAGTAGGCCATTCAAGGATAGCCTGTACCTTCTCTGGGTCTATTTTTAGACCTTCTCCTGAAACTACAAACCCCAAATACACTAACTCCTTCTTCACAAAACTGCACTTCTTCAAATTAATCAGCAATTTCTCTTCTCTCAACTTCTCAAATACCATACGAATATGCATCATATGCTCATCCAATGTCTTACTAAAGATCAAAATATCATCTAGGTAAACAATGAAAAACTTACCCAGAAATTCTTTCAGAACCTCGTTCATGAGCCGCATGAAAGTGCTCGGCACATTGGTTAGCCCAAAAGGCATGACTAACCACTCATATAGTCCTTCCTTTGTCTTGAAGGCAGTCTTCCATTCATCTCCTTCTCTGATCTGAATCTGATGATATCCACTCTTCAGATCTATCTTTGAGAAATACACAGCTCCACTCAAACAGTCCATAATATCATCCATTCGTGGCAATGGAAACCTATACTTGATTGTGATCTTGTTTATTGCCCTAGAATCTATACACATCCTCCATTCTCCATTCTTCTTTGGTGCTAATACCGCTGGTGCAGTACAGGGACTCAGACTCTCACGGATCAATCCTTTCTGTAATAGTTCATGTACTTGTTTGTTTAACTCCTCACTTTCTGCAGGTGTCATTCTGTGTGCTGCCTTATTCGGCAAACTCGCTCCTGGGATCAAGTCCATCTGATGACTGATCTTCCTGACTGGTGGTAATCCATTAGGCACATTATCAGATACAATATCCTAAAACTCATTCAACAAATCTGCAACTTCTACAAGAACATCTTCTACTTCCTCTTTACCAGCTTTTGGAATTAAAGAAAAACATACATGCTCATGCCTCATACCATCTAGGAAATTTCTTCCATCAATAAAAGTTATCCTTGCATTACCACATACCTTTTCTTCAGTCTCCTTCAATGGTTTTAGCTTATGTTGCACTCCATCCTTTGTCAGGGAATAGGTATTCACACGACCATCATATACAACACATCTGTCAAACTGCCATGGTCTACCCAACAACATATGACATGCATCCATAGATATGATATCACACAATACCTTATCTTGGTATCCACCAATCTTGAACTTCACTAGGCATTATTCATTGACCATGACCTTGTGGTCATCCTGTACCCAGGCAATCCGATATGGATGTGGGTGTTTCTATCTCTTGAGCTTCAACTTTGTCACCATCTCTTCTGACACCAAATTGTCAGTGCTTCCACTATCAATAATCACATCACAACATTTACCTTCACACTTGTACCTGGTCTGAAATAGGCTCCTTCTTTGCTCAGGTTCATTCTCACCACTCAAAAGGACTCTTCTGTTAATCAACATTTCTCCTCTTTCAGCATCTTCAGAATTTAATGATCTGGCATCTTCATCTACATGTGCAACTCTGGCCCGGTCTTCATTTCTCCTGTCTGTTCTGCCTTGGCACTGAGGACATTCAAATGCCCTATGACCTTCTTCTCCATAGTGAAAACATGTTCCACGGAAGCCACCTCTTCCAGATCCTTGTCCTCTTCCTCTTCCTCTCTGATCTCTATTATTCTGATCCTGGAAGCGATTGGAATTATTTCCTCGCTGATTTTGACTGCTACTGGCCTCATCCTTCTTTTTCGGATCTTAATTTTGGCCACCATATGACCGTCCACCAGATCGTCCATTGCAACCTCTTCCGTTTTGTCTGCTCTCGAACTTCTTGTTCAGCTTTTCCTCTACTTTTAAGGCAAATTGGTATGCCTCCTCAATATTGTTCATTCGAACCAGATTCAAATCTTCCTGAATGCTTGGCCTTAACCCATTAAGGTATTGGGAAACTTTCTCCTTATCACCTTCGGCATGGCCTGTTCTGATGAGGAGTCAATAGAACTCCTCTGTATACTCCTGAACAGATTTTCCTACTTGCTTCAAACTTTGCATTTTCTTCAGTAGGTCAAGCTCATAATCAACAGGAATGAACTGTTGCTTCAATTTTTCCACCATCCGATCCCATCTTGTGATTTTATCTTTCCCTCTTCTATTTCACTCCAATTGAATTTCTTGCCACCAGATCTTTGCATGACCTTTCAGTCTGGCCTTCACAAATTTGACCCTATCAGGATCCTCAACATCTTCATACTCAAAATACTCCTCACATTCATTGATCCAGTCGATCAATTCCTTTGGGTTAAGATTTCTAGAAAATGTAGGAACCTCAATCTTAGGTCTTTTCCCAATCTTGGAAATCGCCTGAAAAAGTCTTTCTTCCTCCTGGTTCACAATTTCAACTTCTCCTTCTTGATATTTTTCTTCGGCTTCATCCTCGCTTTCATCTCTGACATTAAGATTCATTCCTCTGTGAATCTCTTCTTGCAATGCTCACACTTGTCTCTGCAGCTCTCTAACCTCAGGTGTTACAACACCAGCTCTTCCACCATGTTCCCTTCATGGAGGCATTTTCACGATGCGCACTGAAACCCTAGCCACGGTCCTGGTGCAAACTACCTCACAGTCGGTGATCTATTTACACACTCAAGAACTCCTACTCTGATACCACTTGATGAAGGGTGCTCCCCTTAATACCACAAACACATAATAGAAAAAGAGAAACAACAATAATAATATGCAAGAACAAAAAAATTGGCTTCTTATTATCTCCACAAATGTGGAATTACAAACTTTCAGAATTACAATATGCAAAGCCACATGGGCATTCCCTTACAATATTCTATAGGACAAAGCCTCGAACTATTACCTAGAACTATTCTGAACTGCCTAAGACAATAATACAGCCTTCCTTATATAGGCAATTATCCACCGCCTGGGAAGGTTCCAGAATTTTAGCCAATAAGGCCGACCAAAATTAGAATTATTTTATTTTACATTTTATTACATCATAGTCGGCTCAAGATAACCTTTGAAATCCGAACATAAATTTTGAAGAAAATTATTTTTCGCCATTTCAGGTGGCCCAACTTCCGAAGACCATAAGTCATCACCAGTTGACCCGATCGGCTATTATAACCCCATTTTGGAAACGCCATGAAGTGCTCTATAGGCTTGACCTTTGCAAGCACTCGTCACCCAAATTTTTGACCTCATTCGGGGCCTCTAAAGCGTTCAAAAATGAGTTCAAAGTTTTTGTACCCTGCTGCCAATACCAAAAATCTTCAATATCTTCCAATATACACTTGATCTGGCAATGAAACTTTACTGGTAGACTTAAATGACCAAAATGAACCTCCAAGAAAGAAATCAGATCATTCTGAGCACATGCAAAAATTATCAAAAATAGTAACTTTCCATAAATAGCAGCTCTGTACTAAAATAGCCCTTATTGAATATAAAAATAGAAATATTTTTTGGGTGATGCAAGATTGCTCTTACACCCAGGATGCTCCTGCATCACTTGGGTATATCAATATTTGGCCTCGGCCAAACAAATTTACCAACTAGAGTGAGAGCCATAGTAGTAATATTGTGGTCAACTTGTTCATCAAGAATCTCAATAGTGTATTTACCTTTTTCCTTATCAGATAAGTCCTTTATTATTGGGAATGAGGAATTTCCTATAGGCTTTACCCCAAATAGTGTTGACCACTGGTAGTTCAAAGCATTTCTTTCTTGATCATGTGTTGGGTCCTCGTTTATGAGGCTAGACTGGGAAGAGCACCAGGAATCCCTTTTCTAGGGTCTTTATGTTTGTAACGTGGGACCCCTTCCTTTTTTTCTTGATCTATAGTGTCTTGATCCACCCGGAATCAATCAATATGGGCATCCCCTAAAGTTCCCATAGCCTGCAAACCAGGTTTCCTGCCTGCATCCGAATTCAAAAAACCTCCCGCTCCCGCTCCTACTCCTACTCTCACCATTTTTGTGAATTCTTTACATTTTGTTGGAAGTTGATGATAATATTGAGACTAATTTGTATATTAGAAGGGACAAAAATGAACAGTTGATTTCAATAATTTTTATTTTAATCATATGATTGGAGATAAAACTAAATTTGTAACACTTGACAAGTATGACAATGGTATTTTTATATTTAGTGATGATAAAGTAGCATATATTATCAGTAGAGATTCGATTAATTTTGATGGGAAGAATAACACTCATAATGTCTATTATGTGAAGGGTTTATGTCATAATATTTTGAGTGTTGGGAAAATGTTTGAGAATGGCTATGATTTTGTATTCAAGAATGGAGGATGTGAGATTTGGAAAAGATCTAGAGCATTGATTACAATTTGGAAAAGGACAAGAAGGAACATGTACCAGCTTGAAGGAGCTACAAAAGAATGTTAACTATATCATATTGATGAAAATTGACTTTGGAAAAAAAGGGTTAGCCACATCATTATTTATAACTTGTTAATAATAAATTCATCACCTATAGCTAGAGACTTACCTAGATTATGTAGACCCTAGAAAATGTTATTTTTAAAGGATGTTACGAAGGACAAAAGAGAAGACAATCATTCAAGGAAAAAGACTATTCATCTATGAGTATAGTAGATCTAGTGTATAGTGGCATATGTGGTCCTACCAAAACAAGAAGTTTACAAGATGATAAATATTTCCTAGTCCTAAATGATGATTATTTAAGATTATCTTGGTTGCATTTCTAAGAAAAAAAATAGAAGCATTTGATAAATTCAAAATATTTAAGGATAGAGTTGAGAATTAATGTGACCTATAAAGATTAAATGTTTGAGATTAGATAAAGGAGGGGAATTTATTTTTGATGAATTTGAAATATTTTGTGAGAAACATGGTATTTAGAGATATTTTTTAGTGGCTAAAACACCACAAAATAATGATGTAGTGGAAAGGATGAATCAAACATTTTAGAAAGCAAAGAGGACTATAATGAAAGAAGAAAATTTACCAGAAGTATAGTGCAAACAACCTCTTCTTACACTTGTGTATATTCTTAATAGAGTTCTCTATTGGAGGAAGTATGTAAATACATCATATGAGTTTTTGGGTGGAAGAGAACCTAAAGTAAAGTATTTCAAGATTTTTGGAAGCAGATGTCACAGTCAGAGAGATGAAGACAATCTTGGTAAATTTGATAGCAAAGTGGATGGAAGTATATTTTTGGGATATTCTACAAAGAGAAAAGTATATCGAGGTTACAACAAGAGATTTAATAAGATTATGGAAAGTGTGAATGAGAAGATAGATGATGAATTTAAGAGGACTCCAAAGAAACACATTGAGTATGAATCTGATATAGAGGACAAAAGAAATGATGATAAGAAAGGAAAGGAAGAGACACAATCGGGTCTAACATGTATAGTTATGACAAAAAGGTATGTATAGAGAAATTATTCTGATAATCAAATTATTCATGATAAGAATAGACAAGTTGTTACTAGAATTAGAGAAACATAGGAGCAAGATTTGTCATGCTAATCTAATTAAGCCTAAATCTATAGAAGAAGTGTGTAATAATTAGAACTAGATTAGAGAAATGAAGGAAGAATAAGACCTGATTGAAAAGAATCAGACTTGGGAAGTTATGCTTGCACTAGATGATAAGAATATGATTGGTACTAAATGGGTTTACCAAAGAAAAATGAATGAAAATGGTAAGGTAATAAGGAACAAGAAAAGGTTAGTATGTAAGGGTTACACTTAGATTAAGGGAATTGATTTTGATGAGACTTATGCCTCTATTTCATAGATGGATAAAATGTGTATATATATATATATATATATATATATATATATATATATATATATATATATATTGATGCAAGAGCATCTTGGGTCCTTGGCAATCCTCTGTCACCAAAAACATTTTGGAGTTTGTATGTGTTTCTCAGTTCCTTCTTTGACCAAGTTGGTCGGTAGTTGGTCAGTTTCCTTTGGTTATCGAGTGTGGTCGGTTATCTCCTGGGTGGTCAATTGTTTCTCTTGCGCTCGGTGATGCT